>CM054061.1:307963655-308509737 GCA_028641055.1 Alopecurus myosuroides
TCATCAGCTAATTCAGAAACTTTTCATTCTTAAGTTTTTATCTGAGCAATTTTAGTTCCCCTAATTTTTTTTCTTTATAGACTATTCTAGTTTTGACAAATTCTGCCATTTTTCTATCATTTGCTCTTTTACGATGTCAAGTGGATTTCTTTGCTTCAAGAAACATCAGCGGCTGTAGCTAATGTTTAAAATTATCAATAGAACTTGTGAACATGTAGAACCCATGAATTTTTTATTGTTGCACTAACCCTCTAATGTGAATTACTCTTTGAGTGTGGTGTGAAGGAAGTTTTCAAGGGTCAAGAGAAGAGAGTGATATAATGTGATCAAGAAGAGTGCAAGGTCAAAACTTGGAGATGCCCCCCTTGTTCATCCCAGCAAATTATAAGAAGACTCAAGCATCTAATCTTGGGGATTCCGAAGGCATCCCCTTCTTCATCAACCCTTTATCAGGTCACTTCTAGTGAAACTATATTTTTATTCGGTCACATCATATGAAATTTACTTGGAGCGTGTGTTTGTTTTTCTTTTGTTTTTCTTTGTTTTCTTTGCTGAAATAAACATCATTGGAACCTAGCTTTCTTGTTTTGGAGAGAGACACGCTCCACTTTTTCATATGAATACTCGTTATGGCTCGTATTCTTAGTTTTTGTTCTAGTTGCTGCAAAATTCATGTTTAGCTCCTGATTTGTTTTCGTGCATCTCTTATTCAGAGATGTTAGTTTTAGTAGAGTTATGTGAGTACTCTCTCGTTTCCTTGTTGTATCTCTTGGAGAGTTTTTTGTTTGGTGTTTGATGGAACTAGAAAATGCTACGTGTGGTAGATGGTATGACGAAAAAGCTAGCATATTCTTGTAGATCACTAAACTATTTCACTTGATTATTTGTTGTTGTTTTGAGATATTAATATGCTTAATGGTAAACTTGGTGGTCTAGTATAGTAAAAACAATTAATGGTTGGTCTAAAATCTTGAAACTGTGCCACACTCAATTAACCAGTTGATAGGATAATGGCATATGACTTCCTTTGCTGATAGCAATCGTAATGGATTTTTGTTACGCACTACAGTCGGGGTAGCTAACAGTGACTTGTCACTGCCACGGAACCTCTTGGAGTGATTTTCATTATGCCTTGTGAGATCATTTATTTTATTTGGAATCTTTTAACTTGTGAGTTCTATGTTGCGGTTTTCTGGCACTTCCACCATAAATATTTTCTAGCCTCTTCGGTGCCGTGCATCGCTCATTCTCACATTGAGAGTTGGTGCAAACTTCGCCAGTGCATCCAAACCCCGTGGGAGAAATTTGTTCTTCTACACATAAGCCAAAAATTATCTTCCTCAAAACAGCCACCATACCTACCTACCATGGCATTTCCATAGACATTCCGAGATATATTGCCATACAACATCCATCATCATTATGTTACTTGTCATGCTTCATTGTTATTTGCATACTGCTACACTGGCAGGAGAATTTAGTTTGATTTACATCAGAGATATTTTAGCTTGAGTTCAGGGTACTAAAAGTGTGTTGATTCATTGTAAAATAGAGTGTTGCCCTTACCAGTGAGGTTATATATTAAAAAATAAAAAATAAAGATAAAAAGCCCAAAGAAAAAAGAAAGAAAGAGGCAAAAGAGAGAAAATAAAGAGAGAGGGGGCAGCACTACTATCATTTATACCACACTTGTGCTTGTTTAGCGTCATTACTTCAGTTTGGAGAGAGTTTTCATATTATGACTTGGATAACTATGTGGGGAACTTACATTATAGAACTTGACTTGTATATTCCAATGATGAGCCTCCTCAAAAGAGCTCTAGGTATTTGTGTGCAAGCAAGTTGGATGCACCCCCACTATTTTCGTTGGAGAGATTTCATACACTTATAGCTCTATGTGCATCCGTTGTGTGGCCATCACTACTCCTTGCATAACTTTGATTATAAGACTTCCTCTTGTCTAATGATCACTTTCAGTGGTGTGAGAATTTCTTCCATTGACAATCCAAACCCCCCATAATGTTCTTTTAGCCACAACATCCTGGTGCCAGGAACCAATACAAAACTCTTGATTGCTTTGAGTGCACAATTATTTGAATGATTTTCCTACGTGCAGATTGTTGTCACTTGAGTTGATCCTAACAGAAGCTATTGTGAGAGTTTGATGCCTTGGATGAGTATATTGTTGTTCTTGAATCTTAAATCATCTTTAATATACTTTGCACAGTGGATTGTATTTTAGTATTGATTCATAAAAAAGTTTTACTTTGTTCTTCCTAATGGTTTATACATTATTCTATTTGATATCAACTATAAACCACATCCTTTATTCATTTGATCCAATTTTACATGCTTACCATCACTATGATGATCAAGTTTATGTTGGTAGCATATCACCTCAGAAATTATTTGTTTTGTCGTTTACGTACTCGAGGACGAGTAGGAACTAAGCTTGGGGATGTTGATACATCATAAAAGTATCTTTAATTTCTAATGTTTCATGTTGTTTTCATGTTATTTACTACATGTTTTCTATACACTTTATGTCATTTTTATCGATTTCCGGGACTAACCTATTGACAAGATGCCACAGAGCTAGTTCCCTGTTTTCTGCTGTTTTTTGTTTCAGAAAAGTTGTTCTGAAAATATTATCGGAATTTGAAAATTCGAAGCCCAGAAGTCTTAGAATTCCTGAAGGTTCCACGAAGTCCGAAGAGGCCCAGAGAGGGGCCACACGGGGGCACACCATATATAGGGCAGTGCGCCCCCTGGCCGCACCTGGCGTGGTGCCCCCTCGGGCGTCCACCGCCATCACCCTTTCGCCTATTTATTACCCCCGATACGTCAACCCTAAAAATATACCAGTTCTTCTCGAGAAAGACCCGAGGCCGCCGTCATCATCAACCCGAGATCGGGAGGGTTCTGGAGCTCTCCCCGGCACCCTGCCGGGAGGGAAATTCATCACCGGAGGGGTCTACACCACCATACCAGCCTTCGGAGTGATGCGTGAGTAGTTTAACCCTGGACTACGAGTCCATAGTAGTAGCTAGATGGTTGTCTTCTCCACTTTATGCCTCGTGTTTAGATCTCGTGAGATGCCTTACATGATCGAGATCATCTTACTGTAATGCTACATGTTGTGTTTGTTGGGATCCTATGAATGTTGAATGCTATGTATTTTGATTATCAATCTATCATGTTATTTTCATGTGTATGTTATTTATGATCTTGCATTCTCTCCGTTATTAGTAGATGCTCTGGCCAAGTAGATGGTAGTGACTCCAAGGGGGAGTATTTATGCTCGATAGTGGGTTCATGCCTCCTTTTCATCTGTGCTCGAGTGACAGAAACGTGACAGATGGAGGATGTGTTGTTTCCATTAGGGAGAAAACAACGATGTTTACTGTCGGGGGGATACCCCCGAGGAGGGTAAAGGCAAGTGCTAAAGGGCAAGATCAGAAGAGACACTTGGCAGAGTAGCGGCTACCCGGTACTCGCTACCTGGTCGTCCGCTATTCGGCCGTACGCACTGAAGGCCAGGAGGAAGAATCAGGGAAGTTATTCTCCTCCGGGTAGAGGAAGTGGTCCGAGTAGAAATGGCGGTCTCCTACTCGGGCCAGAAGTCAAAGGAGCCGTTCTGACACAGGATCCCGCATATCCCGGGTCCGTACTTTGGCACTGTTCACGGCACTGTTCATCTGAGGAGCGCGTGCCTGACCGTGACAGTGTGTCAGCAGGGCGTCGCAGGATAGGGGGGACCTACTCTGTGTTCGTGGCAGTGAAACAGATCAGCTCCTCGGTTCTGCGGAACGACTTTGCACATGAAGACAATCCAGGAAGCCAAAAGGTGCAAAGGTGTCAGCGGGAACCCGGAAGTACACAGTGTGCACATAATGTCGACACCTTGGCTGTATCCGGCTGGGCACCAGTATATAAGGTGCCCTGCCCCCTCCTGCGCGAGGGATCCTAGAACCGATTCACATTCTTGACCTAGTTCTTCAGGTAGAGAGAAGAGTGGCTACTCGGTAGTGAGAAACACTTGTACTGTGGCTACTCGGTGAGACCTGAATATAAAGAAAGAAAGGCAGGAGTAGGGGTTTTACCTCCACACGAGGGCCCTGAACCTGGGTAGATCTTGTTGTTTGCAGTGCTAGCTTCATACTCACGCGGCTACTCGCTGCGTGATCCCTCCCCGAGCGCCTCCAGCGTCTATCGTCCCCACAACTTTAGCCATCCTATGGCATCTGCCGTGACACCACCACGATATTTACTTTGTTTACACTATATTCACATGCCAATGGAGCAAGTAATGCACCTAACCAAGAACAAGTTCAAGACCCTCCATCTATTGATCAAGTTGCTCTGAAAGTAACAAGTTCTCCAATCATTCATGTTAGCCAAGATCAACCTTCTTCATCTCATGTTGAAGCAAGCCCAATTGATGATCAAGCCCAACATTCCGGTCAAGACGGGTCCCCGAATGATCAAGATGATCAAGTGATTCCTTCCGCAACAATGAGGAGACCGAAGCCCGTCGCGCCGCTAGAGTTGCTAGAGCCTTGAGGGAGATTGATTTATTCGATGACAAAGTGTTAGGATATCTAAGGGGCAAGACGAACACAAGATCTCAATTGGCTAGATTTAGTGAGAATCAAGCACATATCTCCATGGGGAACCAAAGAAAGTGTTTGAAGCTCTTGAGGATTCGGATTGGTTGGAAGCTATGCATGATGAGCTCAATAACTTTGAGTGCAAGAAAGGGTGGAAGTTGGATTTAGTGAGCATCAAGCACATATCTCCATGGTGGAATCAAAGAAAGTGTTTGAAGCTCTTGAGGATTCAGATTCGTTGGAAGTTGTGCATGACGAGCTCAATAAATTTGAGCACAACAAAGTGCGGAAGCTAGTTGAGAAGCCCAAAGATTGTCGCAATGTTATTGGCACAAAGTGGATCTTAAGAATAAGAAATATGAGAATGGAATTGTCATACGGAACAAGGCAAGATTGGTAGCTCAAGGGTACTCGCAAGTGGAAGACATTAACTTTGATGAGACCTATGCTCACGTGGCTTTTCTTGATTCCATCTGTATCCTTCTTGCATATGCATATTATCACAACTTTAAATTGTAACAAATGGATGTGAAAAGTGCATTTCTTAATGGTCCTTTGAAAGAGTTGGTATATGTTAAGCCACCACCGGGGTTTGAGAACTTCCCTAATCATGTCTACAAGCTTGTTAATGCGCTCTATGGACTTAAACAAGCACCACATGCGTGGTATGAGCACCTTAGAGAGTTGTTGAAAGACCGTGGATTTTAAGTTGGGCAAATCGATCCACCATTTTCACAAAAGGGTAAAAGGGGATCTTTTAATATGCCAACTATATGTTGATGATATCATCTTTGGCTCAACTAATCAAGCTTTCAATGATGAATTTTCAAAGCTTATGACTAACAGGTTTGAGATGTCTATGATGGAAGAGCTCAAATTCTTCCTTGGCTTTGAGATCAAGGAATTATCTACAAGAACCTTCATCTCTCAAGGCAAGTACACTCAAGACATGCTCAAGAGGTTCAACTTCCAAGCTGCTAAAGAGAAGGTCACCCTAATGCAAACCAAGTGCCATCTCAAGCGCAATCCGGATGGTAAAGATGTGGACCAAAAGTTATATCGTTTGATGATTTATTCTTTGTTTCATATTTGTGCATATAGACCCGATATTGTATCCAGTGTAGGAGTGTGTGCAAGGTATCAAGCGGCTCCTAAAGAGAGCCATTTGGTGGCGGTCCATAAGATCTTTCAGTATTTGGTTCATACCTCAAGGTTTGGTTTGTGGTACCCAAAGGGGGCACAATTTTTCTCTCAGTGGGTACACGGGCTCGGATTGGGCCGGTGATCAAGATGATAGGAAATCGACTTTCGGGGCTTTCCAATTCCTTGGTAGGTCTTTGCTGACTTGGTCTTGAAAGAAGCAAAATTGTATATCTCTCTCCACCGCTTAAGCGGAGTATGTGGCGGCCGCTAGTGCTTGCAGCCAATTTTTATGGATGAAGCAAATCCTTAAAGAGTATGATGTTCATTGTGACAAAGTTCCCCTCCTATGTGATAATGAGAGTGCCATCAAGATCGTCTACAACCTGGTACAACACACAAGGACGGAGCATATTGAGATACGTCATCACTTCAGTTGAGATTACGTGGAAAGAGGTGATATTGAGCTAGCCTATGTCCCAACCAAGGATCAACTCCTGGACATATTCACGAAGCCTATTGATGATACAAGATTCATGTTCTTAAGGAATGAGCTAATTATCATCGATTCAAGTAGTTTTACTTGAGGAACTTGCACACACACGCCTATAGTTGACTATTTGTTTGGGTTTAGGTGCAGGAATGGACATAGGGGGAGTGTTGTCCTAACTTATTGGACTCTCCCTCCACCATTATGACAAAACAAAATCATTATATATCTATTTTCAATTTGATTAATTGTGAGCTAAAATGTTGAGAATTGGCAATGCACCCAAGATACATCTTCGCGGTGACATACATACTATCTTACAAGGTGTCTTAGGCCACCAACCTCTTCTCTTTGAAGAGTTGGTTCGTGTGAAGTACCATCAAAGTTTTATCTTCTAACCTATGCCAAAATTTCCTCAAAAAACATTTCTCATCTTGCCACATGCATGTCCTAGTTTTGAAATCGGGCATTTCTGAGGAGATGGGGCCGGAGACTCCGGTGTGCCACACCGGAGACTTCGGTCTGACTGAAGTCTCCGCCCTGGCCACGAAACTCCAGGACACCGGAGACTCCGGTCTGGGCTGTTTCGAAGCAGAACATAAGGAGATCGGGGTGGGGAGTTGACTCACAACTTCTCTTCCACCCTCAACCCCAACGTATCCTATGCCACCTCCTCTCCTTGAGGATTCCCTATGGCCACCGATCTTCGTTGTCGGACTCCAACGTCGCCGGCAACCACCCACCTCTCCTGCGAGGGAGTCTTCCCTCCCCGTCTAGGAGCCGCCATGAAGGAAAAGGGTACACCTCCTCCCTCTCTCTCTCTCTCTCTAGGTCTTGACTTGTGTTAGTTTTGGAGTAGTTGATCTCGATCTCTCATGGTGCATATTCGTTTTAGCGACAATGTGTCAACTAGAAATCATCTAGGAATGATTTGCCTCAAAATTTAGATTTGCATATGTTGTTTCCTGCCCAGGGCCGGAGACTCCACCCCCTGAGGCCGGAAACTCGGGTGTGAATCTAGATTTAGAGCTCAGATTTCCTTGATGGTTTCTACTTTGTAATCCTAGACATGTGTGCTAACCTCCACGCTATCCTACTGCTCTATTTTGTTCACATGTAAGAGGACCAAGTCTTCCTCCTCCAACTCCAACATCAATCCAAGGAAGTATCGTTATCGTAGTCATTCTCATGACTATGTAGTTATCGTTCAGTCTGCTTCTCAGAAGCAGAGGAGAGTGGTTGAGGAAGAGGTTGAGATGGAAGATTTCGAGGAAGAACTTGCGAGGCGGGAAATTGCTAAGAAGTCTATGTATGGTCACATCACCATTGTGCTGGATATGAGAAAGAGTGAGTACAGGGTTATGAGGCGTCAACCTTTCTTCACTATGGTGTGCACTTCTCAGAATCCTAATTATTGGAGGAGAGAGTCTTAGTTGATCTAATCTGAAATCTATGATCATTTGTGCCGTCCAGTGTGCCTCCAGAAGGTTCTCATCCTTTAGAACATGAGCAAGAAGAATTATTTAAAGGATGCCGCCTGGATTGTGAAGCAGCTAGGTCTTGAGAAACTTGTTGCCACTCAGCAAGATTTCAACATTGCAGCTATCCGACAGTTATTTGCCACTGCCACTTTGGGTAAGGATGAGGACATCACTATTACCTAGATGACTGGGCGTATCAAGTATGAGTCTTCTATGTTGCATATGTCTGAGCTGTTGGGATATCCTCTTTATGGAGATGCCTCTGTGTGTGGTAAGAGGATGCATGTTCTTGATGTGGCATACAACCAGGACCTCTTAGCTCCTCTATATAACAATCCGACAAGTGTTAGTACCCCAAAGATCTCAAGCAAGTGTACAACATTATCCTTCGGTTTTTTAGGTACAACATTGTCCCTCAAGATGGAAATGTGGATGCTATCCGATGTGGTCTTGTGAACTTGCTTCACTATGATGCTAAGTGCCACCGTGGAGGAGAGGATTGTGAGGGCTATCAGGTTGATGTCATGAACTTTATCAAGAAAGAATTCTCCATACCATGAATGAGAAGAAGAAAGTGCCTGTTTATGCTCCGTATCTTATGAAGCTGATTCTGGACAAGGTTCCTAGTCTTCCCACTCCTACCACCCACAAGGTGGGTACTCTTCAGTTCCTTCAGGTTCACACAAAGAAAAAGCGGGCAACTTCCCCGACTAGTTAGGATGAGTTCCACTATGAGGATGAGGAGTAGGCTCCTCATGCTAGGATGAAGAATGTTGATCCTCCGTCTCGTCTCAGTGGTAAGAAAAAGGTGCTCGCAGAAGATAAGAAGCTCACATGGTTCCAAGGCAACATTCCCTTCATGACTATTGCAGTTCATAAGGAGAACCATGATGCCTACAAGGAAAGGAGGCAGATCAAGAACATGCGCAGTCACTTTAGGATAATGCAGGGATTGTTCCTCAGATGGTGATGTAGTTGAGCTAACTGAGCCTTCTCACACCATTTCATTCCAGGATTGGAACACCTCGGAGTTCTCGTGGGGAGATTTTAGTGAGATATCGCATGCGCCACCCATGGCTCCGTCCTCCTCTCGTCGTGCTTGCAAGGCTCCTATTGAGGGGGAAGATGAAGACCATGAGGATGAGTTTGAGCCTGACGATAATGATGAGGATGATGATGAAGAGGGCTCTAGGGAGGAAGAGGAGGATTGGTTCCTAGGGCTACGTGTAGCATCGCTCTTTTACCTCTTTTTGGTGTCTCGATGCCAAAGGGGGAGAAGTTGCTCTATTTAGGATTTCTCTCCGGGTATTTGCATGGGTTGCTCGGAGCACAAGATTTCCGAACTTGATTTGCGTCTTATAAGCTTGTGTCTCCATTTATCTTAAATTCGAGCTTCTCGTGTTGAACTATGTTCTTTATGTGTGTGGTAAGACCTGTGTGAGACTTTATATGTGCTATTGTGCTAATCCTTCCTTGTCTAACCTATCTTGTGCAATTATATTCATTGAACTCTCCGTTATTGCACCTTTATGAGTTTGGCAAATATAGAGGGAGTGTTGATCCTTGTAGTTATGTTCTACTGATTTCAATTTATTGATGTCATTTAGAGCACACATCAAGAGGGAGCCCGTTTATATTTTCTAAACTCACTTTGTGCCCTTGATTTGAATGCAAATACTTATGTTGTCATGAAACAGCAAAAATAGGGAGATTGAAAGTGCATATATCTCCTATTTAAGTTTTGTGTGTTTGATCACAACATTCGTATTATTTTAACAATGCGTTAATGTTAATAGGGTCTCTTGATACATTCCATTAATGACCATTTACCAAAAAGGGAGAAAAGATCAAAGTATCTCCCCAAAGCTCGCTGCTGAAACCTCCAGGCCGGAGTCTCCGGGGTGTCAGACCGGAGTCTTCGTACTCAGGATTTCCAGCGTGTAGGCATAAGCGTGTCGCTCTCTGCTTCAGTCCAGAGTTTCTGGTAGAGACTTGGCGGAGTCTCCGGTCAGGCCAGAGTGTCTGGACTCAGGATTAATATGAGAAATCATCGATGTGTGCCACATTCTGTCTCCACCCAGATTTTTTGGTGGAGACTTGGCAGAGTCTTTGGACAGGCCGAAGTCTCCGACCCGCCAGGCCGGAGCCTCCGGACTCAGGATATTCGCGAAGGTCAAGTTCAAGTGGTGTCACCTTCTGTTAAAGATTGGAGACTTGGCGGAGTCTCCAGTGTGCTAAACAAATCTTCGCCCCACGGAAACTTGCACCCAAACTCTTTGATCTTCTGAGGATTGAAGGAGAAGGCCCCGATCTACATCTTCACCAAGCTGTTTTTCATTCCCCCTCATTCACTTGAGGGATTTGAGTCTATGGTTTCCTTGTGAAAAACATAAACATCTTTGTTACTCACTTGTTGTTTGTGATAGATTCTTGGTGTTTTTTAGAGCCACCAATTTAGTTGTGGGTGTGTGCCTCAAACTCGTGTAAAGTTTCCGGATTCCACCTCGAATGATTTCATAGTGGAAGGTGAACTCGGCCTTCATGGCATATTTCATCGGAGAATAGGGTGAGGCATTTGCGGCGTTGAGTAGGCCTTCGTGGTGAAACTCACACCCCTCCAACGTGACGTACTCCACTCAAAAGAAGAAACTTGGCAATATATTCTTGACTCCGCGTGCTTCCACATAGGCAAAATCCAGCGCCATGAATGACACCGCCGAGGCGGCCGCTCCGCTCATGCCCCATCTGTCTTCATGCCGAACACCACGCCGACGCTGTCACGCCAAGGCCGTCTCCTCTCCCCAATCACCCACCGGAATTTTCCCTCTACTTCCCCCCATCATCATCCTTCGTCCAGGTCGTATTCCTATTTGATTTGGATTCAGATTAAGGTTGACCAAGGCTTTGGATCCCCCCTCCGACTGTACTCGATCTCGCCGCCTTCCCAACAGATCCAGTTGCCAGATTTATATAGTCTGCCAGCCCTTGTCTATATCTCGTATCTACAGGCAAAGTGTCTATTTTTGTTAGCTGCTCGAGTCGAGTGGAATATATAGTCTGCCAGCTCTGGTCTTTATAGTTGGTTGCATCGATGGGAAGTACCATCTCTTCAACCATCGCTGCAACAGCAGCTGAGTGGATGGAATGTCCGCCCTTCCTTCACGAGCTTCCCCTCGACCAGCAAGAACGGATAGTGGAACGCTGGAGGAAGAACATGGAGCGCAAGCCCTATGTATGTTGTGGCCCGTGGTCAGACAAGTATTGTTCTTATCATCCTTTTCACAGATTAAGTTTGATATATGCTGTCCCATATAATATATACTGTAGAATAATCTAGCAGTATCTCTGTTCCTAAATATAAAAACTTTTGTTGGTTCAGTTTGAGCTACCAAAACATCTTATATTTAGAAACAGAGTGAGTACTATTCATATGTTGTGAAAATTACGATTCTAACATGCTCTCACACAGGGACATCGCGCCCTTCGCCATTACAATTCCAACAACCCGGTAGGTTAATGCAGGCCTTAGCTTCCTGAGGGGTTTTTTTTCAACTAAAAATAACTTAATTTTGTTGTGAACAAGTTACTCATGATGATTTACTCTCCCATGTCATCTATGTTTCTGGGTGCCCCGTTCGATCTTGTCGCGCCTATGAGATGTAACCATGACGGTTTCAGAGACGAGATTTGGTTCCATGTCAACTTCTTAACTCGCCCTCGCCCTTGCCCTTGTAAGAGACACAACTTCTGGGCTCGCAAAAGGAATGCTTTGCCAGACGCCGATATGTTGTACTTCTTCGCTGAGTTACACTACAGCCGCTCTGACACACCACTTGTTGAAACATGCATCATATTGGGTGGGTAACTATATAATTAACCATTTCAACAACTCCAACATATGTTGATCCCTACATCAATTACTCCAGTTTCTGTATTTTTTTAAAATGATAAATCGTGTCTCTTTTGGATTAAGATAGAGGAGAAAGCTGTTTTCTGAATGAATGAATTGCATGTCCCCCTCCTTATCAACTTCCTTAATTTCTGTTACATGCGAAACCACTTTGTGTCTTCACTTAGAGATGGAATACTGTTTTCTATTAGAGGTAGAGATAGCTGTCTGGCGAATATCTAAAAATATCTAATAGAACAAAGAAAACTAAAATCAACCTTCACTTGTTTGCTCTACTCCGCACTAGAACTTTCAATGCACAACCCTAAGAGCAACTGCTCAGGACCAGACAAACTTCGCTTCACCCTCCTTAGTGTGGCAATGCATGGTGCTTCTTCTAAAAACAAGAGCTGCCGAGGGGCTATGATAGGGATCAACCCGATGATCCGTAGGTTTTGACCAATCTTTCACATCGAGTCAACAAGATAACTAAAATCTTCCAATCACGCGACGAACGTAACCTGAAGAAGTGGGACGAATCCAGCAAGCAACAAGGTGATGATCACCACGCCTCAAACCACGGCACGACAATTCTTGATGCACACAAGAACCTTTACGCAAATCTATTCAAACTGGATACACGGCAGCGCCGTCCCCGGAGGGATGCTACACGCGATACACGACTCGTGTCTAAACTCTCAAAATTCTGAATGCCCTAAATCCTAGCCGCTAGCTCATTTATATAAGAGGCCAACCCTAATCGGTTTGGACAGACCAAAACCGAAACTGACTCGAACCCTAAACCTAGTTAGACTCGACACGATACAAACCGGCCTATTAGAGGCTCGGCCAACACATGCAGCTCGCAGGCCTTAGACATTATCACTAGTAGGGAAACCCTCATCTGTGGCGCACCAAAAACCAATTCTGTGGCGCACCCTGGGGCCACAGGGGTGCGCCACAGAACACACGCCACAAAAATAATTTCTGTGGCGCACCCAGCCTGTGCGCCACAGAAATTGTGGATTCTGTGGCGCACCCTTCCCGTGCGCCACAGAAATTATCTGTTCTGTGGCGCATACCCAACTGGTGCGCCACAGAAGATGGTGCGCCACAGAATTGTCAACAGGTGCGCCACAGAAACTTCTACTGTATTTCGAAATTTGAATTGTTTCTGCTGTATACAGTTTGAATATACAGGAATTATACAGGAATTATTCACAGCAGTGATATTTCACAGATATATAAACATATAAGTGATATTTGACAAAGATATAAGTCACACATTACTCGATAATAACATAATATACAATAGTGATCCATAGTGCAAAAGTATCAAATTTTGTTCATCGAACATCATCGAACATAGTGATACATCGAACATCATCGAACATGCCACCACATAGTTCATCGAACATGACACCACATAGTTACTCGATAAGGCCTAAGCTAAGATGAAATAGACTACAAGCACGGCGACGATGGAGAGCAAGAACGGTAGCTTGTTGGAGGTCTTCATCTTGTTCTTCTGGTGGTCCCTCCACTTCGCAACCGCCTCGTGTCTAGTCTCGTATCCTTTATAGCAGTTGCCGCTGAACTTGTCGACCTGTGCTTTGCAGTCCTTCCACTCGTCGTAAACTCCTGGAACCCGACCCTCGAACACCACGTAGTACGTCATCTATATAGATAGACACAAAGCATATTAGTAAGTATAAAGGAGTACCCTTGTAACTCGTACAGGGAGATCAGTGGCAGAAGAAGATACTAAGCACAAGCAGTACTACTCCAAGCTGCTAACACAAGTACTGCAAACATTAGTACTCGTGCCAGTACAGTACTGCAAGATCAGTGCAAGTACTCACACATCACACAACAACAAATGTTCAGTTTCAGTTAATTTTAATTCATAAATTACTCACAGGCACAAACCAATATCTTCAATTCATATTTGCAGGCTACGAGCAAAGGATTGGTGCAGCACGGTGGACCTCGAATCAGAGGAAATTGCACAAACTGTAAATCAAACTGCAACTAAAAATACCATCCCAAATAATTTTCTGCAATAATGAGAGGAAATTTTTACCACTTGCAGACTATACACTCCCTCACAGAAATAAAAAGACTACACATTCTAGGAATTAAGTCACAGCTAACTAAGATTAAATCATTAGACCCAAGCAATATTTCATATCATCCAACATTTCATATCATGCAAGATTTTCAAACTGAAACTTGAGTACAAGTACTGCAAGCTACTCATTCCAGTACAAGTACTCCAGCAAGTACCGACAGAGCAAGTACTGCAAGGCAGGACAAGGAAGCACAATCATTTGCTTAAATAAGTGATTTATGCAAAATTCAGTTAATTTTTCAAGGAAATGTTCCGTTTCAGTTCATTTCACACAACGCAGAACAAAAAATGTTCACTTCCAGTTAATTTTAATAGCTTTAATTCATATATGCAGGCTATGAGCAAAGGATTGGTTTCCTACTCTCTGTTCCTTTGTTCATATTATTACATAATGATATGTATGATTGGAGACTCAAGTGACGTTTCACGGTACAATGTGCTGACTAAGTTTCCTGATTTATTTACTTTACAGTGTGCTAGCTAAGTTTGGTTTCTCAATAGTAGTAGGAGTACAATTCTGTGAAGAAAAGACTCAAGTTGTCAATTTATTTTGGATGAATCAGTACGCTTCTAAGGAACCAAAATACTTCATAGTCGTAGGAGTAATCTGCTAGGTTTCCACTTATGCGGGTTACTGGACAGTAGATAATTTGCTAGGTTTCCAATTATGGATAAATCAGTTTTGCCAATTTTGGATGAATCAGTTTGTTTTGGGAAAATGCAGTGATCAACCTGTAAGCAGTTAGTAGCACATGTAAATCACATTGCAGTGCTTTAGTTTCTGTATAAAAATAGTAGCTAGCTAGGAGTTTAGAGCTAACTAATAGTAGCTAGCTAGGACTATGTTTAGAGCAAACTAATAGTAGCTAGCTATGCCTAAGTTTAGAGCTAAACTAATATAGTAGCTAGGCTTATATAAGTTAAGCAAATTTTATTAAACAAACTAATAGTAGCTAGCTACGCACACCTCGATCAACGATACCTCAACTGGAGCGGCGCCGGAAACGGCTTATATAGATCCTTGGTCATCCACGTCCTACGATCAGCCTGCCGCTCTAGGCGTTCCTGGATATCCCTCTGGCATAACCCTATGGGTTGGTGCAAGGGCCCTCCCTTTTTGTTGACATCTTCAATGATTATCTCCGACAACTTGACTTTGATGCGATGAAAATCTTGTATAAGATCTTCCTGTGAGATTTCCCCCGCCATTTTGTTGGACCAGTCTCGGAGTCTAGAAGGATGATTCAAATTGTTTGCATCGCGGACAATCCCTTTGAGGTGATGGAGGGCATAGAAGGCCTCTTTCGTGCTCCAAGCCGGCTGCTTGATGCAGGGGAAATCGGTCACGTGCCTGAACCCGTATTTGCCAGTAGCCGGCCTGATACATTCTTGTTTCTTTTCGAATGTGCCTCCATTTTGGGCGTAGCCATTGATAGCCTCATCGAGAACACCCCTTATTCTGGTGTAGTCTTTCCTCTTCGTCACATTCGACGAGTCGAAGTATTGGGCAAGTGAATATTGTGGGCAAAGCACGATGAGTGTGCAGTATGTGTCCCTGCTCAACACATGCAATTGAATCCAGGATAAGCAATGGATGAAACCTAGAAAAAAAACATTAGCTAAGACGATCGCGAGACTTACTCGGGGAAGACAGGCAAAAGAATGTCCGTCTTGTTCTGACCGTTTCTCAACATGAAGCTCTCGAGGTACTTCACTGCCTTGGTCCGTGTACTTGATCCTTCCTCCAGCTGGCTATCACGCATGTAGTAGGGATCCGCTACCATAACGTTAGGGGGTAACTCTCGCTGGATCTGCAGCTGAGCATTTAGCGCGTATAGGCGGACCAAGTTATAGTCCAGCCGTCTCGAGTGAAACAGACTGAAGATATCCTCATACGCTATGAAGAACAGTCCCGCGGGGTCTTCGTTGACGAAGTCCGGGCCCTCTGGCACCTTGACCGTGAACACAGGGTAATTTGGACACTTGTCTTGAAGAAGGAGACCCTCTAGCATCACGATAATGTTCTGCAATGTGAGCATTGGTCCAGTTGCCCCATGTATCTCGTCCGGACCCAGTATCGGTTTCCCAGCTTCATGCAAGCGGGTCAAGCCATCCTTAGGGGGTCGTGTCACGGCGTCGGCCAAGATCTTAGTATGCTGGACCTTTTTAGCAGGTCTCTTCCTAATCTTCTTGCTGGCGGTGGCTTGATCTGCTGCGGGAGCTGGGGGTGAGGGAGCTGGGGGTGCGGGTGCTCGGGACGACCCTTCGATTGTCTTATGCAGTGTGCCAGGGCTGAATACTGTACCCTCCGGGTAGGTCAGGCGCTGCGTGACTTCAGTACGCCTAGGTTGATCGTCGTGACTGCGGAAGACTTCGTCGTCACGATTCATATCAGGCATGTACCTATCTTGGCTGTAGCCCGTGTTGAGGTAGGCATTGATGTCGACATTGTCATCGTAATGATAGTCTTCGACACCGGCGGCTCCAGCAAACTGGTTGTCCACGTCCTTTGGTGGTGACGGCGGCTGTGATGCCGGCGGCTGTGATGCCGGCGGTTGAGGCACAACTGCTTTTGACGATCTTTTGGGCGGTCGTTGCGGCATATTTCCCAACAACACTTTGTGCCTTGTTGTGGTGGCAACAACCGCCGGTTCCCTCTGGGTGGTGGTGGCAACAACCGCCGGTTCCTTCTGGGTGGTGGTGGCGACGAGTACTGTTTCCTTCTGAGGGGCGGCGGCCTTGGGTGCAGTCTGGAGGGCTCTTTGCTTCGTGGGCCGTACGATCTTATTCTCCGGGGCCATAGGGGATGTGGCGCCGGTGTTGCGCTTGATCACAAGACCCCCCCCAAGACGAATCTGGCTCTTCGGCCATTTCATCACCCAAGTCGTGCACTCTCCAAGTACCAAGTTGTCCTCCTCGTCGCAGCCTGGAGGTCGAAAGGGGGGGAGGACGTCGCGATACTCCGGCACTACATTGGCCAACTTCACCTTCATCACGTTCTCGTCCATTCGAGAGTGGTGCATAGTGCGTTGCATGGGTTGTATAATAGTGCCGGTAGCAACATCCACCAACTCTCCGCCCGGCACCACACGATGCAGTAGTACGCAAGGTTCGTCCTGTTGTGCAACATACCAGGCATCATGAGATGACAGTCATCTTGAGAATGCGTAGTTAGATCACGATTAACTAATTAGTTACCTTGGTGATGGCGTCTAGCTCGGCGGGTGTCGAGACAAGGGCGACGGTGCCGGCGGCCGGCCCATCATTCTTCGGCATTGCTGCCGAAGGGGGCGGCGATGTGACCAGAAGGAGTGGCGCCGGCGTCTGGGGGGTCAGCTGTTGCGGCGGCACTTGCTGGTTCATGCTTGAGTTGCTGCCGATGAAGCTGGGCAGATGGATCGGTCCAATTTGACCCCCCGCATTCCAGGAAGCTAGCCCCTCCATCAGCCCAGCGGGGATGACTTCCTTGAGCCTCTCATCCACTAATCGGTTGAGCCTGTCGGGGTCCACCTCTCTGCTCTCAAGTTTCTTCTCTAGAGCCGCCATCTGCTTCTTCAGCTCCGCGACCTCAGGATCATCCTTAGTCGATTTCGTCTTCCTCTTCTTTTCTGACTTGGCATCTGATGAGTAGTACTCGGCTACCTTCATGTTTAGCCCAAAGCCGGAGATACGGCCAGCTGACGTCGGCGGGGCATCCAACGGCCTTTTCTTGTATGCGTTCGTCGCTCTGTTGAAAGGCGTGTCCCACCGACTCGTCGACCCTTCGGACGAGTCAGATTTCTGCAACTCCCTCTCCTTCGGACAAAAGGAAATTAAGGTGAGCCCATTATCTAATTATTAGATCAATGCAACATACATGTACTTGAGATATATGTGTCCTTACCAAATGTATCTCAAATTGCTTCACGTCCTCGTCGTTCGTCTTGAATTCCCCCGTCTTCCAGTCTAAGAAGTACCGGGATCGGACAAAGTTCCTAACTTGTAAGTCCGTGATTTTGTGCCAGGGGTTATCTCTTCCGAGACGTTCCATCTCGCGGTCCTCCTTCTCCCAAGTAGCCTGTTTTCCTTGGTAACCACCGCTTCCGAGATGTTGGTGCCCTATGTTTTGGTCCCGCATATCCTGCCCCCATTTTGTCCATTTTTTACACTCCTCGGTGTTCAAGTACTGCTTAAATCTCTCGAAATCTTCTTTCAGAAGCGTCGGGTCTTTTCGACTGATCTCCTCCCAGCTTTTACCTTTTTCAATCTTCTTCTTCACCCGGGATTTCCAGCTGCTCAACGCGGTGCTCATCTTCGTGATGGCTAAAGAGTCCACCCGTTTGTTGAACGGCTCCGGGAACGTGTATCGCTGGTGAAGCTTCTTCAGAAGGATTTCGACCAAAGCCTTGTTGTCGTCGCTTCTAAGGTCAAACGTGTTGATCGACATGCTTTCCCGCACGATGCACCCTAGCTGCATGCCGTACCCTGAGGTAACAGATCGAGGCGCCAATGGTAGGCCACTCGGCGAGACCTTGGTGATTGTATCGGTGACGTTCGCGAGCACTTGCGGCTTACGATCCTTCCTTGGGGCCCGGGGCTTCTTATTCTTCTTATCGGTCGTCGGGGCGGCGTCGCCGCTACCACCAGCCGCCGTGCGGTCAGTGCCACCACCATCGGTGCTCTTATCCTGGTCCTCTTCCTCCAAGTACCCCCAATCAACGTCCTCTTCCTCACTTCTGGTTGCAGCGTGGGCCTCCCAGCCCTCTTCCTCGGCACCGGCTTCGGGCACGGACACGTGCTTGGAAGAGCCAGACATGTTTCTGTAATAACATTCAAATTTGGGTTTTTGAGTAAGATAAATACTTACCGGGTTTATTTCTGTTTGTGCAGGTTGCTATGTTGGTTGTGTGCATCGACGATGCAAATGCTTAAATTTGAACTCCTTTGTAGATGTATCATTTAGAAACATTTTTTTTAGATAAAGGGTTTTTATTAGTTAAAAGGTTTAAACATTAAACCAGATCGATGCATAACAAAGATGCACACAAACGCATCAAATGGAGACTATGGGAAACAACCTATATGATGATAGAATTTACATGTTTTTCTAACAGTTCAACACAATTATGAGCATGTAAGTTCAAATAAGTTTAGCCGGGAGAAAATTAAGAAGTTCTTACATCGTCTAAACAGATAGTAGAAGCAAGCACTTTGGACTAAGATCTGAATTATTTATCTAACACCCAGCACTATCTCTGAGCCCAGACAATAATTTATTGGGTAATGGAAATGTTTTATTCACAATTTCCTTAGAGCATGTGCACGGAAACATTCTGAACCAGCTCAGCAGCAAAAGCTCGGAGCACCGAGCAAAATCACATTGCAACTCAAACAAGCATAATCTACGATGTTGGAATATTTGGCATCGAAAATTCATTATAACACATTTATACTATATATATAAGAGCAATTTAGTCATTGATAAGAAAAACATGGCCAAGTCTATCAGCAAAGCACAATTGTAGTGTTAAAAATTGTCCATGTTCAGATGCTATAACTGGATATTGCAATACCAGATGTGGGAAGACTACATGTTGGAACAGCATTAGTTCCAACCACCAAGGTAGGGAGAGAGGTAGTGGCAGTAGCTGTCTGTCTATATCCATCTCCACCCGACTGCCGAGAAATGATCCAACGGGGGTAGCCGGGTAGGCGTAGGCCTCTCCTAGTCCTAGCTAATTACTCGATCCACTGAATGGTCGATATCCCCGGCCACTAACTAAACAAGTTGCACGTCTCATCTCAACACCCATTTTTCAGTCCAGCACGCGAGATATGTACTGCCAACAGTGGAGTTAGATCAAACACAGTTAAGTCGCCCGCACTCTGATTTCGTGGAGTTTGATAACATCATCGAAGACTTGTGTCGTCCTACGTATATATGCAGGTATACAAAAATAACGGCAGTGGGGTTACTTTTGCGCTTGTAATTAAATCTCTGAATAATCACAAGTGGCCCTGCAACATAGGATTCGCGCATGTGTTTGTTGCTCTGGATAATTGGCGTGGCTGCCTGCACGCCCCTTTGCCGCGGCGAGTGATATGCCCTACACATCTGCAGGTATACCTATCTACAACTAGCTACAGATAACATTGAGAATACACGAACTCCAGCTGGAAGCAAGCTGCCTTTTGCCAGCAGCTTGGTCGATCTCGTCGTCGTGTTCAACTAAACTGATCAACTTGGACGAATGGATGAACTGCTCGCTGCACGCGTGCCCAACTAGTCGCCGCCTTTTAGATGCACAAACGGGAAACGGCACGCCGTAGCATTCTCGCCGTTCTCTCTCTGCCTCCTCCCCGCCGCTCTCCATGGCCGGTTATGACGCGCTCGCCGCCAATGGATTCCTCAGCGGTCACTGCTGAAGGCGGAGGCGTGGGCACTGTTCTAGTTTGTATTTAGTTGGACTCCATGTAACGTTACCTGTACCGAGTCATAGGGAGCAGTCCCGTGTAGATAGGATCGGCACCATCGTGGCTTTGCCTCTCCTTGTATATGTACTCACGATTCAGATCAATATAGAGTCAGGGAGAACCACTTCATTCGCCTTCTTGGTATCAGAGCACAACGCTCCTCCATGGCGGGCGACGCCGCCGCCTCTCTCCTTCACACAGATCCAGACACATCTCTCCCCTCTTCCTCTAGATTTCCTACCATGCCTCGTGCTGCCCTCTCCCCTCTAGGCCCTAGAGAACTGTTAGCAGTGCTTTTCCCGACTAGGACAAATTAGTTGTCACACACACAACATATATGAGCCTATTAAGCAGGTAAACCATAATAATGACAGGGCATCATATCTGGAATTCTTTCAAGGAGATTAAAAGTTGTCCATTTTCAGATGGTATAACTGGATGTTGCAAAATCAGATGTATGAAGACCACATGTTGGAACAGCAACAATGCTATAATTGATAAAGCCAGTAAAACAGACACAGTAAAATGATAAACGAGCAAACACATCAGATCTTTCTAAAACCAAGAAAGGAGCATAGCATCAGTATAATTCCCTTCTTTCGAAGTTTGAGAAGGCATGATGTTATAGAGATGAAGCATGGATTTTCCAACTAGAGCAAATCAGGTGCACAAACAGGTTCAAAACCTCAAATTAGATATGAACATATTTAAGTGGGAAAACTATAATGACAGCCTGATGCCATATCTGGAAGCATTCAGAAAGAATTTTTGACTGGAGCAAATCAGTTGGCTAAACAGGTTCAAAACATCAAACTAGATATGAGCATATTTAGGTGGGTGCACTATAATGACAACCTGATGTGCCATATCTGGAAGCATTCAGAAAGAATTTTTGAATAGTAACCTGATGTGCATAAGTAACCCATGCACATCCTGCTTAACAGCATACTAATCACAGTCGAATCATATGATCTAAATCTGAACAGGAAAAGTTTCCTATCCATCTCACTTGTGTCCACCTAAACTGCTAATATTGAAACCACCCAGATGACACAAGAGAGCGGTCCTATCAGTATCCAATACTATGATCAAAACGCTCACGCGTTTTTCTAAAATCAACATCTAAATTTCTAAACATGCTGGAAATAGCAAGTACTAGCAATGTATATGACAGTCCAACTAAACACCATTATGTGCAGCCCAAGGACTAGCTGATCAAGCTATGAGCATCTCGACACAAAATCAAAAGCAGATTGAGTGGCAGAAACAAGCTAGTACCCAATGGTGATAAGCTAACAAATGCCCAGCAAATTAATTGTTGCTCTGGATATCAATGTGTACCCAATGGTGATAAGCTAGCAAATTATTTGTTTCTTCAACACTAAATTCAGAACACCTCTGCCCAAATCCTAATGGTGATAAGCTACTAAGTATAAAATTCATAGAAAATTTGGGCATGACCTTTGCTAATTTTTCTATGTCTAAGAGTGTCAGAAATTCGCTCGGAAGGAAATGAATCAACTTCCTCGCGAAACATTGACATCTCAAAAAGAAAAACCTGCACAAAATGGAATCCAACAGTCTAGCCTTCCTCGCGAAAGATTTTTACTTTCGTGCTGTTTCACAATGTCCCAGTAAACTAAACATGTGGCGCTCAATATCCGCTCTCCTGCCTTCGCATTCAGCAAGGAAAAAACAGACTTACTAATGGGCACAAGAGTAGTTTCTTCGTATGCAGCAACCATTTGCTTCGATTAGGGAGGAAAAACACACGTGTGGTAAGTACAGTGGTGTGCTAATGCTGACAGCAGCTGAGGTGTTCATAGCAAAATCACTGGGGACTTACTACATCAAGAAGACATTCCGTTGTAATTAGCATCTCACGCTCCAAAATAAGTTCGGATGATGTCTAAACTGACACTATCTTCCTGGACTCGAAGACAAGCCTAAGAAGAGGGTACTGCATCTAGGTACTGCATCTAGATAACAGCACAGTTACCTAAGAAGAGGGGGCTAGGAGAGGGAGAAGAGGGCCGGGGGCTTACCTGCTCTCCTAGGCGTCGATCGAGGAAGACGGCGCGGTGTCGAGCGGCCACGGTCGATGCAGATCGGCAACGGCGCGGCTCCTCCTCTCCTAGGCAACGGCGTGGCACCTCCTCGATGGCTGCTCCACGCGGCGGTGTCGAGGAAGACGCGCGGCTCCTTCACCTACCACCTCCTTCACCTAGCACGAATCCTCCACACGGTGGCGAGCGCGAGAGGGGATCCAGAGGTTCGTCGACGGCGCGCTAGAGAGAGAGATGGAAACTGCGAAATTTGCCTAAGTGTGGAAGATGGGGTTGGGGCCACAGGTCATTGGCTGAGAGGAAGATTCTGTGGCGCACCACGACCCAGTGCGCCACAGAATTGTAAGAATTCTATGGCGCATCATCTAAGGGGTGCGCCACAGAATTTCCTGGGCCTATTCTGTGGCCACGATGTGCGGGGCCACATGTCATTGACCCGAATAGATTTCTATGGCGCACGATTTCAGTGGTGCGCCACAGAATTGGCTCGGTAGATAAATAAAAAAAACGAAACGCTGTATGTGACAGTTATCTATTACTAGCCCAGTTGGTTTAGCTGTGAGGTAGTTAGGCCTAATGGCATGGGTTCGAATCCTGGTTGCCCCACATTTTTTTAATATTTTATTTAATTACAAAGAAAAAAAGAATCACATACACATACATACATGCACATATATAAAAAAAATCACATACATAGATGCACATATATAAATAAGTGCTTGTCTCACATACACATGCACATATATATATATAGAAAGAAGTGCTTGTCTCACATATACACACATACACATGCATGTATATACACACAAAAATTCTTCTTAATTTGTCTCGGTTGGTTCCGATCTAGCTTAATTAGCGTCTCTTTCCCTTTTTGTTGGCGACTGGATACTTTATACCGGCCACCTTGAGATTTCTTCGCGTGAACGGACAACCGTGTGTAGGTAGGGATGTCTTCCTTCTTACTTTACCGGTAGTAGGCATGTCGAAGTGCTTGTCGAACTCCTCCTCGATCTTCGGATCACCGTTCTTGTTGAAGTCTTCCTCGTTGGCGTCTCCTTCCATTCCGATGATGCTCCTCTTGCCCCTCCTCACGACAACACGGCTAGGCCTTGACGGGTCGGTGATGAAGAAGCATTGGTCAACTTGGCTAGCGAGTACCCATGGCTCATTTTTCGCGGATGCGTTCTTCGATTTGGCATCGGGTATAACCATTGTGGTGAAATACCGTCCTTCTTTCTTGACATTCTTGGCCCATCTCACACGGAACATTGGCACCACCGTCTCTCCGCAGTAGTTGAGCTCCCATATCTCCTCGATCTTTCCAAAGTATCTTTCTTCCACATTAGTCTCGGCATCGCCATATGATAGCATAGTTACTCCTGAGTTTTGATTTTCGCTACTCATGTCCTTGTCCTCGGTGGAGAATCTGTAACCGGAGATGTCGTACCCCTGATAGGTCCTTACGTTCTGCCCGGGGCCCTGTGATAAGATGTATATGAGTTTTTCATCTTCCGTAGAAGGCATTTTTCTCTGTGCTTCAGTCAGTTGACTTTGCTTGAACCAACGCGTGAAGCCGGAGTTGTGCTCTTTGGTTACGTCTCCCATCTTCCTCGGCCCGCCCATTTCAATATAATTCTGATTGATTAAGCTTTTGTGCTCTTCCACGAAAGGCTCGATCAACTTTAAGTGTTGTAGCGCGACCCGGTGAGCCCTATCAAAGTCGTCGCGTCGTTTTTGAATGCCGACATGGACGTCGCGGCAGCCCTCGCGGTGACCGACTCCGTTGAGTCTGCCACGGTGCGTCCTGGTGGACAAACCGACATCCTGATCGTCTTCGGTGCTTAGGTAATTGTCGCAGAAAGAGATGCACTCGTTGGTTAGAAATCCTTTGGCCATGCTTGCGTCTGGACGGGCCCTATTGCGAACGTATCCTTTCAGGACACCATTCTGCCTTTCCATCGGCATCATGTAGTGCAGAAACGTCGGGCCGAGATGCCTGATGTCATCAACGACATGGAGAAGGAGATGTACACATATATCACAGAATGCCGGCGGGAAGTAAATCTCGAGCTCGCATAGTATCACCACGATCTCATCCTGTAGCATCTTGAGCTGCCTCACGCTGATCGATTTCCGGGTGATAACGTCGAAAAAGTTGCAAAGGCCAAACAACGTATCACGGACATGCTCGTCCATTATCCCTCGGATCGCAACAGGAAGTATCTGCGTCATGAGCACATGACAATCGTGAGACTTCATCCCGGTGAACCTCTTCTTCGCTAAGTCCAGATATCTGCTTATACTCCCTGAGTATCCGTGAGGAACTTTGACTTCTACGAGGCACCTGAAAAACTGCTCAAGCTCCGGCGGACTCAATGTGAAGCAGGCAGCGGGAAGCACCACGGTGTTCTTCTTAGCCTTTTTGCGGGGAGGACCTTCCGTCTTATCCTCATCGTCATCATCATCGGGGACCTGTAGATTTTTCCTAATGCCAAAATGTTTTAGATCGAATCTTGCTTTCGGCCCATCCTTGGACTTCTCCGAATTGCAAATAGTGCCAAGCAGACTCTCCGTAACGTTCTTCGTAATGTGCATCACATCAAGGCTATGAGGCGCGTGGAGGACCGGCCAGTACTCCAAGTCGTGGAAAACAGACCTCGCTTTCCATACACCCAGCAGCGGCTCTGGCTTGGGTCGTTTCTTTCCCGGTGAAGGGCACTCGTCCCAATTTTTCAGAAGCTCGTCGATTTCTTCGCCGCTCCTCGTGCGCGGGGCTCCATCGGGCTCGTCTTTACCATTGAACAACTCACCGCGTTTTCTCCATGGGTGATCCAGGCGAAGCCACCTTCGAGCCCCTGGGTACACGGTTTTCGAAGACCCAGGATCCCTTGGTAGCTGGAGATGCGGGGTCCCGTCCATGCACTTCACGCAGCCGCAGAATCCGTGGCCGACCTGGGCAGATACATACGCGTAACCAGGATAGTCTGTGACCGTCGTCAGCAACGCGGCTCTCATATGGAAATAATCTCTAGTGTACGCGTCCCACGTAACGGGTGGCGTCTTCCACAACGTGTCTAACTCGTCTTTCAGCAGCCCGAGATACAAATGCATGTCGACACCTGGTTGTTTTGGCCCCTGGATGAGAATACTCAAGTGTATGTACTTTTGCTTGGTGCACAGCCACGGGGGTAGGTTGTAAGGCCATACAAACACGGGCCAGCTGCTATGTGTGCTACTCTGGTTGCCGAACGGATTGAGTCCATCGGTGCTCATACCCAGCCTGACGTTCCTCGCGTCGCCCCCAAAACTCGGGAAAGCTATGTCCAATGCTTCCCACTGGGCAGCGTCTGCAGGATGTGTCATCATATAGCCCTTCTCCGGATCTTCTTCCGGCTTCTCCCTTTTTGCGTGCCATTGCATGAGCTTTGCTTCCTTAGGGTCCACGTAGTACCGTTGAAGACGGGGAGTGATAGGAAAGTACCATACCACTTTTCGAGGAATTTTCTTGTTGTTGGTTCCACACTTGTATCGTCCGTGGCCGCACTTCGGACATGTGATTGTGTCCTTGTACTCCCCCCGATAAATTACACAATCATTGATGCAGGCGTGAAATTTTTCGTGAGGTAGGTCAAGAGGGCACACGACTTTCTTAGCCTCGTTGATACTGCTTGGCAATGTGTTCCCCTCGGGAAGGCGATCGTGCCAGAATTTCAAGTTCTTGTTGAAGCTCGAGTCGGTCCATTTGTTTTGCGTCTTCATCTTCAGAGCAGCAAGCGTTACATGCAACCGCGTATCCTCGGGGCGGCACCCAGGAAACAACGGAGTCACCCCGTCTATCTCCATTTGCGCCAGTTTGGCTTTCTCCCTAGCTGCAGCTATGTCGTTGCTCGTCTCCTTAAGCAGCAGATGCTGAACATGAGAGTCCCGCAAGGCCGAAATTAGCGGGGTCTCCGTGTTCTCGCCTTCATCGTCATGTCGATCTTCTCCGCCGACATATCCTTCTTCATGATGATCTTGTTCGCCGTCATATCCTCGCTCGCCCTCCTCTTCGTGCACAACTTTTGCTGCCGGCGGCGGTGCCACGTGGTTGCGGTCGTCAAAGAAACCGCGTCTGAGAAGGTGCTCCTCCAATTGTCCGGAATCAGGGTCAATCCAGCGCACGAGTTTGCATGATCGACACGGGCATCTTATCTGCCGCCTGTTGCACCGAATCATGTCCGCCTTCGCGTCTTTTTTGTATCTAGCGATTCGAGCAGAGCTCATTTCTAGTACCATGGTTGCCTGCACAGACACATAGAGAGCAGAAAATTAGAACCACAACGTGCATGCATAGTCGCCGGAAAAATTCGGCATGACCTCTCCTATAAGTAGGACATATGGGGTGCAAAAGTTTGCCGAAATGGAAGTGAATCAACATTTCGGCAAACATCCATGCACCACCGCGCCCGCACACGCGACAATCGATCGGTCCACCTGCACATGCATGACAAACACCCATACACATCGATCGATGGCCACACAAGACATATGCACCTCCAACTATACTCACCGAGTAGATTCGATACCGACACGCGAAAAGAGCGAGGGAGAGGGAGGGACCGGAGTATAGATGCAAGGTAATTAGGCCCCCCCAACAACAACAAACTTCACCAACAATTATGCATCGAATAAATAGGTTCACCTACCTAAAAAGGAGAACTAAATGTGTAAAAATAGAGTGGAGAGAAGGGGGGGGCGAGTGAGCAACATCCACTTGCAATGAAGTGAGTGGGGGGAGAGAGGGGGCTGCCACCTTTATGTGCACAGTGCGCAAATTTCTGTGGCGCACCGTGACAACATTCTGTGGCGCACTTTCGAGCTGCGCCACAGAAAAGCCACCTTCTGTGGCGCACCAGCATACATGCGCCACAGAATATGGGTTTTCTGTGGCGCATCTCATTCGTGCGCCACAGAAATACCATATTCTGTGGCGCACCATGTAGCCTGCGCCATAAAAATAGGTGTACTGACAGCCAGAGCAAAGATTGGGGTGGGCCCCACTGGATTTCTATGGCGCACTAGAAAGACATGCGCCACAGAATTAGAAATTTCTGTGGCGCACCAGTGGCCATGCGCCACAAAAGTTTATTTCTGTGGCGCACGCCATCTTGGTGCGCCACAGATGCCATTCCATAGAATGGCATTTCTCTACTAGTGTATCCATCGTAATTTATTGTCCTAGCGTGCTAACCAGTAGATGCCCGCATCATTCTCCCCTTCTTAGGAAGGCGTTGTCCTCAACGCCGGAAGGTTTTCTCCGGCGTGTGTGGCGTCGAATCTTCACATCGCCACGACTCTTCTCCATCATCAAGTTCTGTCAGCCTATCAAATCACCTCCTCCCTCGCTGCTAGCTGAACTTGACATGGTTTTTGGCGCCTCCTTTCTTCTCCATATACGGATAAATCGGCGCGCCACCTCCTTCTTCTTCTCAATGCTTGTTGGAGCCTCTTTGACGTTGACATGTATCTTCTGAGCACGACCCTGTACAGGTGCAATACCCGGGCCACACAACTGACGAACACATCCATCCTTGCCAGTGTGCATGCGCACTGCTGCCCCAACGTTCCACACAACTGCTCTAAAAAAATTGCGGTCGAGTACCGGTGACTCCACGTGCACCGAACCACGAACAACACAAACAACTTCAGTCTGAACGTCCTTGTTGACACAAACTGGACGTATAGAACATGATGCATCAACCTTCTTGTCACCACTAAGAGGCTGGACTGCAACCGGCTGGTCACCAACACGTACAATAGGCGTGTCATCTACCTGCACAGTTGAATCAACATGTGTTTTGATGCTCCCCGCATCTTGCACCTCGTGTGGAAGCTTGACTGTTTTCAGCTGCGGCGTCTTCTTGTGCACTTTTTCCTTGCGCACAATTAGCACCACATCGGACTGTATGTGCTCATCCATCATTGGCTTCAACGTCTGTTGTTTTCCATCATGCACAAACGAATATGTGTTTAATCTTCCAGCATGCATAGCATTGCGATCATACTGCCATGGGCGCCCAAGTAGCAATCCGCACACCTCCAATGGCAACACATCGCACTCCACCTCATCAGCACACTCGCCAACTATAAATGGCACCCGCACTCTGTGTGTAACCTTCAGCATGCCGCAACTATTCAACCACTCGAGATGCTTTGGTTCAGGAATACGCCATGTGGACAACCCCAATGACGCCACCATTGCCTTGCTTATGCCATTGGTACAGCTACCTCCATCGATCATCAGTTTGCACGCTTTGCCCTTGATCATACACTGCGTTTGAAATAAATTCCATCGTTGTCCTCTGTCAACGGTCGTGCAAGTATCAGTATGTGCCCGCTTGAGTTGCATATTCAGCCCGCTCAACGGTACAACTTCTTCCACCTTGTCAACATCCCTCTGAACTATCGCTATTTGTTCGGACCTCATTTTAATAGAAGACAATGTCGTCTCAAGTTCTGCAAATATCACACGTATAGGTTTGACTAACTGTGCCGAATCATGATTAGCCTGTGCATGAGCCCTTGCAATTTCGACAGCTGCATCAAATATTGGCTCAAAATGTTTCGCCATAATAAACAGACAGTGTCTCTCACCCCAACGAGTACTAGTACTAGCAGATAAACTGAACCGAGCAGTAGTACTCACCTAGCAGGCCGAGATATGCACGTACAAGAGTCACGTATAATGCTTTCAATTGATCCACTTTTTTTTCCTTGCAAACTGTAGCTCCTATTTGGAATAAGGAGTGCCCCAGAAATTGCAGAGAAGACCCTACTACAAGAATTTGAATTACAACAGGGTCCATCCCCTTCCCCACTGTCGAGCAAGATAGAGCAGCCGAGCTTGCCGTTGCACGTCGCCTCCGCGGGGACTACGCCACTTGCATCGACGCCGGCTTGCACCACAGCAACAGCTGACCACTGAAGAGGCCTCACAGAGGTTGAATTAGAGCTGGATCGAACCAGCAGATCCTGGTCAACGAAGACCATGGACGAACTCGAATGAAATGAAGCTTCCATTCTCCAAGCCTGCTCTGTCCCAAACTCCGCCGTACCACCATGATCTGTCACTACAACCACAGCAGCTAACAGATCGTAGCACCAAACAAAGCATAGAAGCAAAACAGACAAGATCCACCACCGCGACTCCATGAAAACCAGGCCGCCGTCAAAACTCCGAGACCTGCCACGACACAGAGGAGGCAGAGCAAGATGGTGGCCGCCGCGTTGGATCGAAGAAAAAACAGGCTTATTTAGAGGGGGGAGGGGAAGCGGGAGCCGCAACAGCTGACATCTTCCTCCTTGGGAGCTTGAGCAGCGGCATAACAGCTTCCACCCAACACCGGCGAGCGCCCGTAAGCTCCGGCGATGGTCTTCCCCGCGGCATCACGCCCAACACCACATAGGAACAACTAGGAAACCTAACATCAAAACTACTAGCTACGGCTACTATATACAACGGCGCACCGAGCTCCTCACCCTTCTCATCCTCCTAAGGCGACGCCGGCGGCGGAGATCCGGGATCGGGCCGGGCCCGAGGACTGGACTCCTCTGCTCGCCTCCTTATCCGCTACGAGAGGGGGGTGGGAGAGGGGGGCCACAAACCGTAGCTGCTATGGATTTTTATTTCGGTGGCAAGCAGAACAAAAACAGATTAATCTCCAAGGATTGTACGTACTTAGCAAATGCTATCCTTCCAATCGGTGTGTACGGTGTACCCTGCTGTGTCTTTTTTTTTTGAACAGTGAGCGCCCCGTAGGGGCAGAACCTTCATTGATAAAAACCAGTGGATGTACATGAAATTACAGAAGACCCCAAGAAATAAGAAAAAACACATAGGTCCTCAGCATATGTAAGGAGGCCCCTCCCGAGAAATCTGAAATCGCAATCCAGGCCTCCTTCTTCTCCACCGCGGAGCCGCGAGCACATCTGCTGCAGCCAAGGAATTCAGCGGGGACTACGCCACTTGCCTCCATCCCAGCATACCCATCAGCAGCCACACTCCAGAAGGGCCTCCCAAAGGAGGTAAATCCGCCGATTTTCGGCTTGAATGCCCAAATTCGGGCCATGGATGACGGAGATCCATCTCGGATCACCGCTGAGATGCTCCAAATACAGGTTCTTGAGCTCAAAATCCACCCCAACTTGCTCTCCATCCGCCCATCCCCCTGCTGCAACACCACCATGGTGCCCCGAGAAGAGAGGAAACAAGAGGCCTTCGAGATCGCCGGAGTGAAGCAAGCACCACCACACCGCCGCAAGGATAGCAGCTCACCATACCCAAAGTACCTGCCACAGACCTGGGATAGCGAGCGTAGAAGATGGCGATGAAGAAGCACCACGAAGACGAACTTATTGAGGCAGAGGTCGATCCCCACCCTTCTCCTCCTCAACCTGAGAGCGTGGAAAGAGATGGAATCCAGCCACTCCAACGAGATGTCCGCCCTCCCGCCGGCAACGCTGCCCTTGCAGACCTTATTATCGGAGATGCTCTCCGCTCTGTCCACCGTCTGCGACGCCGCACGCCACCGCAACGCCACGAGAACGGAGCAGAGCTTCGAGGACCCCCATCCATGGCTGCAGAAGGATGGGGAGCTACTCCAGCTCAACACCACGAAGGGAAGCTTCGCCCTAAACCTAATACTACAGATCTCTACTATACACAACGGGGGGAGCCACCCCAGCCCATCTCTGCGCCCTCCAGAGCGCACGCCGGCAGCGAGAGAGGCCCCGCCCGAGGAACCCCGGCTGACTCTCAAGAGCGGTGTGCTACCTTATCCGAACTCCTTCCGTTCTCCTGCTGTGTCTTTATTTAGCACTACTAGGCTAACACGTACCCGATCAAGTCTCCTCTATGTCGATCGTAACAAATGAAAATATACGATACAACCACCAGATTGTGACTTTCCTTCGGTGCTCCTTTTTTTAGAGTGTTGCACCCTAAGCGGATCCAGTCCAACTTCTTGTTTCCTTTTTCCGGGTAGCGATCTAATCTTTTTTTTCTATTAGTTCCGCTAGTCAGATCCGATCCAACTCAGTTAGTGTTAGCTTCCTCTAATCACCTCGCGCTGGATCCCGAAGGCACCACGAGAATCAAGCCAACTCGATGCAACTCTTCCTCGCTAGCAGTTTACACGCAGCGATGAATTGGATGCACACCAATGTCTCGCCAACTGCCGTGGTAGAAAAACCTTCGTATATCCACTAGTCTCAAGAAAACCAGTAGATCAATCAGCAAGAATTCGCCGTGAGCAACCCAGAAATCGGATACCACATGATAGGGATCAACCCGATGATCCGTAGGTTTTGACCGATCTTTCACAGCGAGTCAACAAGATAACTAAAATCTTCCAATCACGCGACGAACGTAACCTGAAGAAGTGGGACGAATCCAGCAAGCAACGAGGTGATGATCACCACGCCTCAAATCACGGCACGATAATTCTTGATGCACACAAGAACCTTCACACAAATCTATTCAAACTGGATACACGGCATCGCCGTCCTCGGAGGGATGCTACACGCGATACACGACTCGTGTCTAAACTCTCAAAATTCTGAACGCCCTAAATCCTAACCGTCACTGGTAGAAAATAGGCATATAGTCCCGGTTCGCTAGGGCCAAAAGCCCCGACCGAGCAACCGGGACTAGCTATGCGCGACTAAAGACCCCACCCCTATAGTCGCGCCGCTTACGAACTGGGACTAAAGGCCCGGCCACGTGGGCGGGTGGCGGAGCCGGGGGGCGGAGGACCTTTAGTCCCGGTTGGCCACCTGAACCGGGACTAGACTTTATTTCGTTATTTCCCTAATTCATTTGGGTTTCTAATTATTTTTCACACCAATTTTTCTCTCCCTTTTTTTCACTCCCTTTTTTTTCCAGAATTTGTATTATTTGCTTACCGTCTAACTACAATTATCTCTAGTCAAATTACTTACTCATGGTCAAACTTCCCGCTCGGTCACCCATCCTCCTACTGCTCTAGCACTAGCACGCTTAACTTCCGAGTTCCATACCGTCCCGCATCCAAGTGTTTTGCACGAATGTATGTGATAGTAGTATCATATCAATCTTATTAACATGTTGGTCGATGCCACATTTCTTTATTGTTTGAATTTCAAATAAATCTTTTAATAAACAAAAGTAATGATGTAATTAATAATTTTGAATAAATAAAAAACATTAACTTTTTAATTTGTATTATTTCTAAAAATACTATTAATATATCAAAATATTCAGAAAATAAAACTAATTCATTTTTAAATCTTAAAAAATACAAATAATATATCAAAATATTCAGAAAATAAAACTAATTCACTTTTAAATCTTAAAAAATACAAATAATATATCAAAAAATTAAGAACAATAATACTAATTCATTTTAAAATCTTAAAAATATAAATAATATATGAAAAAATTAAGAAAAATAATACTAATTCATTTTAAAATCTTAAAAATACAAATAATATATCAAAAAATTAAGAACAATAATACTAATTCATTTTAAAATCTTAAAAATACAAATAATATATCAAAAAATTAAGAACAATAATACTAATTCATTTTAAAATCTTAAAAATACAAATAATATATCAAAAAATTAAGAAAAATAAAACTAATTCATTTTTAAATCTTAAAAATACAAATAATATATCAAAAAATTAAGAAAAATAATACTAATTCATTTTAAATTCTTAAAAATACAAATAATATATCAAAAAATTAAGAACAATAATACTAATTCATTTTAAAATCTTATAAATACAAATAATATATCAAAAAATTAAGAAAAATAATACTAATTCATTTTAATACTGGATGAACAGATATATAGAAACTGTAGTTTTTTCTGTTTTGTTTTCTTGATGTGTTTTTGTTTGTTTTCTTGATGTGTTTTTGTTTTTGCTTGTTTTGAAACGTTGTTTGACATAATATAGAAATAGTATAGCTAGGAATTAATATAGAATACAACACAATCACACATTCATAACATAGTCTTACGATCACACATAACACACAAACATAAGTCAATATTAAGATATCCATTACATATATATACTAAGATACCCATTACATGCATATATATCGAACACCTACATTTATGGCTCCGTCCAGTAGATGCGGAACAACTCGTAGGAGACATATGCATCTATGGCTGCATACTTGACGTTCGTCAAGTCCAGTGGGGTCTTCTCCCAATAGAAGTGATTGCTTCGGGGGAAACCAGACTTCATGGATTCGTAGCCCTCGTGGATGAGGGCAGTTGCCATGCGAGCCATCCCGGTGTTTGGCCCGTTCAATTGGATAAGATCCTGAAGATCGATGTAGTGATCTTCAGGTATCACAATACCCAATCGCATCAACTTCGGACGGTCTTGCGTGATGTTAACGCTGCAAAAGTCATATCCCTTGTTGACAAGAAAATCAACAAGGGCCGGAGAATGCTTTGAACTACTGCAACAACAAAAATATCAATGTGTTAGATATGTTGCAACACATGTATTCTTCACATGCAACAAACAAATCGAAGATGCAAGATTGGACGTGTGCGTTACCTTGACCATTGGAAGATCAAAACCGACTCCTTGTACGCAATCTGGATGACGGCAACATCCCGTTGATCCGCCGTAAATTCCAGATCAAGCCCGAAGAACCGGTGTTCATCGGGAGAGGAGAAATAGAGATTGGTCAAATGACCAAGAGCACCGGCCAGCCGATCGCAACTGTTGGTGTAGCACACGTCCAGAAGCTTGCCGCATGGTGTCGGACCACGGTATCTCCCAAACTTCAGCCATGGTGGTGTGCTTGGAGAAGATCGAAGAGATGGAAGACACAGAGAAGAGAGGAAGAAACAGAGAGACTCCGACGCGCACTGTGGAATGGCGCCCTTCTGCCTCGCTCGCGAAATAAAAACCGCCGCGCGGGAGTCGAGCAGTTTGATCTTTAGTCCCGGTTGGCCACGCCAACCGGGACTAAAGGACCAATAGTCCCGGGCGGCCAGGTCAACCGGAATTAATGCCCTCCACGCGCCTCAACGCGCTTCCCAACCCGCGATGTATGAACTTCTGTCGCGGGTCTCCTCCCGACTCGGGACTAAAGACTCATTAGTCACGGTGCGCAACGTTTGGGGACCGATGGGGGCGTATGGAAGGCCTTTTTTCTACCAGTGCGCTGGCTCCTTTATATAAGAGGCTAACCCTAGTCGGTTTGGACAGACCCAAACCGAAACTGACTCGAACCCTAAACCTAGTTAGACTCGACACGATACAAACCGGCCTATTAGAGGCTCGGCCAACACATGCGGCTCGCAAGCCTTAGACATTATCCATCGTAATTTATTGTCCTAGCGTGCTAACCAGTACATGCCCGCATCAGGCTAGCCCTGGCTGTTTAATTTATAATAATTGTGTTCATGCCCTTACTGATTTGCCCTAACATTTCATGGCATTGATGCTATATTTTTTTTCTTTTAAAGACCACTATCAACTTGTTCTAAACATAAATTGCTAATATTATGTGGAATTGGCAACTTGGGTTTTCGGTCATGAGATTTCTGAATTCTTGGAGCACATAATACACTTGCCAACAGATGTTGCAATTGCAAGAGAGCTCTGTAGCTAGCACACGGGTGACATAAACACAATTGCGCAGGCAGTGTCTGGTGCATAGGATCCTGCAAATGGGTGACTAATGGGACCCTGATAGAGGCTCTTCCTTTTCCCCCCGAGAGGATAAGGCCACCGCTGCTGTAGTTTGAGAGTCCGCCGACCTAGGCGAGTTCCGGCCTCCCCGGTCGCCGGCGTGTTTGCCGGAGGTTGCGGTGATGGTTTAGGGTGCCGGCCCACCGTGTTTTCTAGGTTAGATTTGTTGCCTTTGTGCTGTTTCGGCTCTATGCCGCTAGGGTTTCTGTCGCAGGAGATTCCGAGCTTCTCCTGGTGTGCGGCGGCGATGGTGGAGTTGTTTGCTCAGCTCCTGAGGTTGGAGACGACGAGCTGCACCGCTTCTTCGCCAACCCTTCTAATAAAGCTCGTTTGTGGGGCTTTGAGGGCCAAGATCCGACGGCTTCTTCTTCTCTGTGCTGGTACCCATGGCGGAGCACGGCAGGGAGGCGGGAATCCGGTTGCTCTTTTCTTCCAAGCTCGACAGCGGAGGCGGGCGCGCGCTACTGTGCTCGCGACGGAAGCTACGATTCTTGGGGGAGTTCATCAACGCAGCGCTGCGGGCGCCGGCGTTATCATCGGCCTGCGAAGCCACTCCCTGCTGGGATCTCTTCCCCAGCTTTCTATCCTCTCGGTGAGGATTTGTTGCGACCTCGGTTTGGGTTCCATCATCGGCGACGCCCCAAGTGGCATGTTCCCCGGCGGCGGCGCGGATGCCCGGATTTGGAGGTCTGTGAGAGGCGGCGGCGGCCGAACCCAAGGACTTGATCGCTTTTTCCACCACTTTTTTAGGGTTCGGTTTGTAAAATGTAAGGTCCTCCCTGTAATTACCCCGGAGTGGGGGTCTCTTTGTAAAAGCCCGCTGATGAATGGATAGCTTCCTGGTCCTTCGGGACCTGTTTACTGTTCAAAAAAAAAAAAAATGGGTGACTAATGAGTCAATTGCCGTGTTTGTGTTTCAATGCTAATATATTAGTGTATGATCAACGTCTCTCTTTTTTCCTTTTACACTAACATCTACATTTGTGCATGCATAAGAAACCGCCGAGTCCATAATGGGATCTTTCGTTGTTGAACATATCATTGACATTTAAATATTAGCCATAATTTTTTTTGAGTTTTTCATAGCCATATATTGTTACACAAATATCTTGTATTGGCCATGTATTATGTTGTTTCAACTTTTTGACATGCATAAATTCTAATTTAGTATCTTGTTTCTTCTGTATTTAACAGAAACGCCACTTAACGAATGCAAACATAAGTGTGCATTTTGCAAGGGCACCTTTGGGATCTTGCACCCTAGCAACGGAGAATTTGTGTGTGGAAAGCCGGGTCAGAAAAAGGAGTACTACCAAATCATTTTGTGGAGAAAAACAACGGAGAAATACCTTGTACCGGAGGAAGACCCTACTTCAGTTCAAAGGCTATTCGACGAGTTGCCACTAGCGGCCTAGATAGGCATGGTTATTGACTTCTAGATTAGCTCCTGTAATCATCAAACAAGCTGGCACTGTTTGTTACATGTCTATATGAAAAATCACTTTGAAGGCTATAATTTCACTAAATTCACATAGTAGAATCGACTGAATTTCAAGACTATCTACGAAGATAGCCCTTATCAATTCAAACTGTGAGCTAGCCATGCATGTTCAAACTGTACGGTCACCACTTGCGGATACTTTGCACATCAGAGGCACTGCAATATTTGAGGATACAATCTCTGGGCTTTTTATACAACGGATCAGGTCTCCTGCTCCTTCTCTAGTGACCCGTCTTTTGAGAGAGGGAAAAATTTCAACAGAATAATTTCTTTTGAAAGACTAAGCATTTCATTTCAGCGAAGAAAACAAGATCAGCTTGAGATGAGATGGTTCCTTCTTCTGAAGACATAAAACTGGAATATTCAGGACTTGAGGACTATGATTTTATTGGTTTTATTTGTAAATATAGACTATGACATGGTACAAGGAGAACCTACAACTCTTAGGTGATCATCGCCGCTCGATCTACAATACAAAATGCAATTCCTTGCAGAACTGCTCATCCTTAAGAGTGTCAACACTGCTCATTTTGCCCTATAGAAAGCTAGACGCGACACCTAAGAAGCGGGCATCAATTGAGGGAAATGCAGCGTGCATGTGCAGGCTATAAGAGCCTCAGCTGTATTCGGAGAACGGCCTGAAGCCCAAGCTGCTTCTTCTTCCCCTTGTCCAATATGCAACATAATGTTACAGGACTAAAATCAGTAATGAGTAATGACCAAAAATAAATGAACTGCCGTCTCCCAGTTTACACCCCGGTTCACTGTTGCGACAGGAACTAGCGTTTGGACATCGACAGGTGAAGAGTACAGTAAACAAACCACAAGCATGTTTTAACAGTCTAGTACTACATCTAACATCTCAGAAGGTTATACAAGATTCCGACGAAATACAAGAGAACTACAAAACGACAACCAGCATAGTGGCAAGCTTCTCGAACATGCAAAGTTTTCTTGAACAATTAGCAGTACATCAGACTACGTCAGGCAAAGTGCGGCCCTTTCATACGTATTTCTGGCCTTAAGAAGCTTTGTGCCATCTGGCAGAACTCCTTTGCCTTGCTTCCTGCGACTGAGCGATCGAAAGTCACTGTCATGGTTTCTAGCACTGTTGCCCAACCGAATAACCGTTTCACAAGAGCAGCTTCATGGTCAGTTCCTCTCAAGTTACAAACCTCTAATTCTTTGAGGCAATTCAGTACGAGTTCCTCGTTTCTCCAGTTAGGTGACTGATCGCAAACGCAACCTGATGGGCACGCAGTTTGTGCCTGAAACAAGGTGCATAGCCAATGAGATTAACAGATATGATTGAATGCCATAGCATAAGAATGGTGCAACTGATAATTCCGGGACTGCGTGAATATTTAAGATATTTCTCCGCAACAACTTTACAAAAAAGCAACACCTGCAAATTAGTTTGAAGCCAACCTGCTGCAGAGCATATGATTATTCTATGTAAATACAAAGTCGCACAATAAGTATTTTTATTATTTACACAGTTTGGTAGTGTGCTATTATTTGGAACAAATTCGGGTATTCTGCCATTGTTGAGCCATACTGATCGGATCTTAAATCGATGCAACCTTCAAAAACATATGCTCCAAGCAAAGCACTATATTAATACTAAAACTATTTCATCCAGACTGAGACTGCCATGTTATGACAAGTGCAATTCACATCACCGCCTTGCATGTCTAACAAGAGCTTCCATAATCTCTACCAATTCCAACAGCTCCTCTCAGGAAGACACTATCTCTTCACTCGCCTGCACCGCTACCCTCACCACACCACCTTCCAACTCCGCCATCTCCCCCCCCCCCCCCCCCCCTGCAATCCCACTCTACCTAATTAACTAACTATCACAGAAGCACACTGCTCTGAGAGAGCGATGGGTCATCTGAGAACAATCTTGGAGAAGAAATGGTGAGAATACAAAGGAGGTAGCCCGTTTCTTTGTTGGAAAGGAAATTCAGAATAATACTGAATAGTGTTTCTCACTTGCACCAGACTAACGATTAAAGAAGGAAACCTATGAAGAGATACATACGTGATATATTTGCTACGTATATAATTTGGAGCAAAGCATCCAGCCAATATCAAGCTAACACCTAGAGCACAGAAACTAGCAGCTCAAGCCTAGGCGTACCAAGAAATATAAATGCAAACTAAGTGTTAGATAAACAAAGTAAGGATAGAATTACCACTGGAGGGCTAGCTGCGCAATCGAGTGTAAGAGTCAGTTTTCTGACACCAGTACAAATACTGAGGAGATGAAACAAACTGGCTCCAAAGAAATGTCCGTTCGGCTTTACATACAGGTGCATGACTGCAATGTATGGTTCTTCTATGCTAGCAAGTCTGAGCTCATGTGACCCCATGAATAACAATATACCCACAGTGCTAATGTCTAAGTTAAATGGTAACTGCTCAATGGAAGAAAGAAGTAATGGCTTCTCGGAGGATATCAGGAAGGATAAACAATTGGATGTGCCAAGCCATGTTTCAGGGACTTCCGCAAAGAAAAGGAAGTGAGATCTTATATGCCTATGGAACATGCTTTAAACTGAACTGCAAGTTTCCAAAATGATGGCATAACTCACATAAGAATGAACTCACCAGCGGATAGCTAAGCGTGAAAAATAGAATCTGGATGTTCTCAAAGCACCGCAAAAGCTCCATACAATAGCTATTGAGTAATTCGTGTACATGATCTTGTCCATATACAAAAAAAGGGTTGGTGACCAGCAACTGTAGATTTTCCATCTTGCCAAGATGGGTGAATCTTGGATCATAATCATCCATCCAATAGAGGGACACCAGCTGAGGAGCGGAGATGTTTGCAACTGGTTGATTAAAACTGTAACTGAAGCAGCTGGTCAAGTTTAAGTGTATGAGTTACGGTGTCATAACAGTGAGCTGCTCCAACTGATGCACCGTTGTCAGATTTAATCGCTTGAGGGACTCAGAATGAACGGTGAAGGCGCGCAGACCAGGGGCATCGTCTGCCTGCAGATACTTTATCTCGATTGCTACGAGAGAATCCGAATGAATGGTGAAGTTGTCAATACCCCAGACATCTTGGACGGTGAGCGTCTGCAAAGATGGGCACCGTGGTGAGGAAACAGCTTCACCGAGCGTGCACGGACCATGTAGATGGACGCAGATCAGCCAGAGACCAGTGAGCTGGGCGAATACACCGGAAGGCGGCATTGAGATCCCAAGAGGCAGCCCTAGTTCGAGCTGTGGCGTTCTCGAAGCAGGGCAGCTCAAATGCGCCTCTTTCACCGGCCATGACCTCCGATCCGTTCTGTATCACACTGTTGATGACGCACAGATATCCCGAGAGGCGGTGCGCGGCGATGGAAAGCCAAGCCGCCATTGACTCGGGAGAGGCGTCCCGTAAACCGACGGCGAGGAGGCGGAGGACCGGCGCTTCATGGGCGGTGAGGGCGAGGCGTATGCGCTGGGGGTCGTTGCCGCCGGCAAGGTAGAGCTCCGGCAGGAGGGTCCAGAGGCGGCGCCAGCGACTGGAGAGGACGCTGGCCCGCGCGGCGACGGCGGCATCGAAGAGCTTGAGAAGTATGTGGATCAGAACGTCGTCGGGAAGCGCGCTGATGCGGTCCTCGCTGCCGCCGCCGTCCGAGAGCTTAGATCGCTTGGCGGGGATCTCCCCGTCGCGGTGCTCCATGGAGGATCCAAGGACGGACTTGGTGCGCCTCACATCGGGTTCACGCTTGGAAGATGGAGACAGGGTAGGGGAACCAATGCTGATGCGGTCGCCATTGCCGGTGGATGGGGAACGAGAATGGTCGGAGAACGCCGCCGATTCACGCTTGCGAGTTGCTAGTGTGGGGGTTCATTTGTTTTTTTTTTTTTTTTTTTTTTGAGAACTGATTATTTGATGTACCGAATATGCAATTCGGGACCGGCTATCTAGTGGACGTAAACACAAACACCTTGTGGATAGGAGTAGAAACTTTTATTTCAACCATTCATACGATTACATTTGAATTTAAATTACGACGGAAAATTTAAAACTAGTCTAAAACTATCCTAGATGTTCTCCTCCTCCTCGTCATCGACCACCATGTTGGAGGGGCTAGCCTTGTCGTCATTCTCGACGTACAACGACGGAGAGCTTGGCTATGGGTTCGCCACCCGAGCGAGCGTGCGCCGCTCCGTCCTGCCTTGCAGCCGCATCCGGTGCAACTGCGCCTGCTCCAAGCGATGGCGCACGCGCCTCTCGTTCCACAGAATCCGCTGTCGCGCCTCGTCGTCCATCGCCTTAGCTTCGCGGACCCGACTGAAAGCTCATGATCCCTCTAATGATTTTGGTGATGATAACAACGCGGGTATCAACTATCTAACAATGTTGTTTCAGTCTATACATCTTATCTTTCAGATGATTATTGATACACCATTGTGAAAAGATCAAAGAGGAGTTCTATATTCTTGAAAGATTGCCACCGGATTTTTCAGTGATCACACCGGAATTTCTGGTGCTTATGGGGCGGAATATCCGGCCCTGGCACCGGAATATTCCGGCCTCTTTCTGGCATCTTCAAAACAGCTAAGTATTTTCCATGCCCGCGCACAGATGCTGGGGCGGAAATTTGCCCGGAAATTTCCGGTGCAAATATCCGGCCCTCTGGTACTTAGCAGAAAATGGAGTCTCCACAGATGCCCGCGCACAGAGATGGGGGCGGAAATTCTGTCCGGAAATTTCCGGGCCCGGATATTTCAATTATCCGCCCCCCGGATTTTTCAATATTCCGGCCTCTGGTCCTTAGCAGTTTTCCATCTTGGGCTGGTGCCCACGCACAGAGATGGGGGCGGAATGTTGGGGCGGAAATTTCCGCCCCCGGATATTTCAATTATCCGCCCCCCGGACTATTCAAATTTCTGGCCTGGTAGACCGGAAATTTCCGGTGCTAACACCGGAATATTCCGGCCCTGGCAGACTGCAACGGTCAGAAATTGGAGGAGACTATAAATAGCTGTCTTCTTCCTCTAGATAGGCAGCTCGTCCATTCCTCTCTCTCCTCCATTGTTGTAGAGCTCAAAACGCCCCGATCTCCCTCCTCCTCCAACCAAACTCGATGGCCTTCAAGGATCTCATGGAGGAGGACTAGATCTACCTTTCCACCAAGCCAAAACGTGTGTTCCCACACCACAACTCTTGGGATCTTGTAATCTCTTGGTTGCTTTGTCATCCAAGGGAAACCCTAGTGCTTGTAGCTTCCACCTTGTAGCAAGAAGGTTCGATTGTTGAGAGCCTCCATCTCAATTGTGGAGTGGCCTCAACCCCTTGTAAAGGTTTGGTCAACGCCTTCAAGTCGACCTCATAGTGGAAACGAGAATCTCCCTCACCGGAGAAGCTCAAGGAGAACAAGGTGTGCACATCCGTGCTACTGAGGAGCGCCTAGGTGGCTCCCCACCTCTCCAACGTAGACGTACTTCTTTTAAGAAGGAACTACGGGAAACATATCCTTGTCTCCATGTTTTTCACTTGTTGTTATCTTGTACCGTTCCTTTATTCCCGCTGCTACTTGTTTCTTGTCACCTAGGGTGTTCACTTAGTTGCACATCTAGATAACCGAGCTTTTACTTTCCCAAAGCCCCCACTAAAAGTGTAAAAGAATTAAAATTTGTAGGTCACCTATTCACCCCCCTCTAGTTGACCATATTGCACTTTCAATTGGTATCAGAGCCTCGGCTCTTTTATCGGGCTTAACCGCCTAAGAGTAATCATGGTCAACGTAGATGATCCCGAATCTTCTAAGGAGGAGCTCTCCAAAATGGCCGACACTATAGCCAACCTAGAGACAACGGTTTGTACCATTCAAACCCAATTGTCTAAGGTTAGCTCTAGTGTGGGCTCGGAGGTTTCCTCCATCAAGAAGATGTTGGAGAACATGATGGGTAAAACCAAGGGGCCTTCACACTCTCCCCATGTCTCCGATGAGGATAGTTCGGATGAGGAAACGACTCCGGACAATTCCGAACTCGAAGAGAACATTGCCAAAGCTAAGGCTAAAGCCGCACAAACGGCTAAAGCCAAAGCTAAGGAGGGTGACGGTGGCTCCAAGTCTCAAACGGCTAATGGTTCGGGGTCCAATTCAAAAGTTCCACCACCGCAAAACTATGATTCTACCCACCCAATCGTTTACATGCCACACATCCTTAATGTTGGAGTTCCACCCATCCTTAACACTAACGAATTTTCCTCTTGGAAGTTTGAAATGGAATCTCACATTTCAGGATCGTGTACCGCATTGTGGAGAAGCGTGATCCATGGGTTTCATCCTCATGACCCAAGCAACTTGACTCCAAGGGAGGATATTGAATCTCAACTCAACAAAACTGCTCTTGTTATTATCCAGAAGACTCTCCCAAGGGAGCATCTCACTCACATCCGTGGTTGCAAGACCGCCAAGGAAGCTTGGGACAAACTTGACACCTTGTTTCAAGGAAATGCTAGCATTCAATCTTCCAAGTATGATGTGGCCATTGACAACTCCGAGAACTTCGTTATGCAATAGGATGAGACTCCCGAAGAGCTCTATAGAAGAGTTGTCACTCTCGCCAACCAACTGAGAGACTTTGGCAAGGAAGAGATCTCCGATGAGTGGATAAAAAGGAAATTTGTCAAGGCTATCACACCCTTTGATAAGAATCTCTCCACTAGTATTCGGACAAGAGCGGACTACAACACTCTCAACTCCATTGGTGTTCTTAGTGAGTTCATCGCAATCTCTCTCTCACACAAGAGTGCGGATGATGCACTAGCTCACTCTAGAGGGATGGGAAAGTCTCCCAATCTTGCATTGAAGTCAAAGGCAATGGCTCGAGTTGATGAAAGTGAAGAAGAAGATGATGATGAAGAAGACTATGAAGACACCTATACGGGAGATCACAAGTGCATTGCTCTCGCTATGCATGGATATTGGAAGAGATGGGAAGCTCACAATGCCGGCTCTCCAAGACCTCCACGAAACAAGAACTACAAGAAGATGGGGGAGCGCCCAAGGACATGTTACAATTGTGGTAGCGCAAACCATTTCGTGAAGGAGTGCCCTTTTGAGCCAAGAGAAGAAAACGAAGGCAAGCTAGTTCGCAAAAACAAGGCCAAGCCTCCTCAAAACAAGAACTTTGCTAAGCGAGTTCCAAGGGCCCTCTATGTTCAAGAAGGGGCGGTTCTAGAGACTTACGTCTCCGGAGATGAAGGAGAAGATGAAGTAGTAGGAGTTGCTCATATCGCCATGGCTACCGCATCATCACCTTCGATCTCTCTATTTGAATCCCCCAATGAAATTGTGGCTACCCGACCTACATGTCTTATGGCAAAAGCCACTTCGGTATGCTCTCCTAACTCCAAGACCATTATCACTAACCCTCCTTCATTATTGGATTGTGTTGAGAATGATTGCAAGGAGGATGATGAGTCTAATGAGTTAGGCATTTGGCTATCTAGCCTTAAAGGTGAGACTAAGGAAAAGGTTAATGCCCTTTTGAGGCAACTTGATGAAGCTAACTCTCTTATAGATGAAAAGGAGGAAATCATCATGACCTTGGAAGGCCATGAAGGTCACACTTGCAATGAACAAGAGCTTGAAAAAGCACTTGATAATGAACGTTCCCTTCGTGCCTCACTTGAGGAGAAATTATCTTTCCTTGAAGAAAACTTTGCCATAAGTGTCTCTAAGCTTAGGAAGGAAATTGCGCAATCTCTTGCTATAATTAAAAATCTTGAACATGAAGAGTTTAAGCTAGGAATTGCTCACGAGGAACTTGGCACTCGTCATGAAAAACTCGAAAAGGAGTTCATGTCTCTTAAGGAAATTCATGACAAGCTAACCAAATCTCGTGACAATCTTCTATCTCAACTATCAAACAAGCAAGTTTTGTCCACTTCATCTCCTAGCTCAAATGTCTTGCCTAGCAATGCTTGTAGTGCGACTAATCTTGTAGGAAGTGAGAAGAATCCTCATGAGATTGCTTCTCAACGAGTCAACAATGGAAAGGAGGGACTTGGCTATGTAGCCAAGTCAAAGAAGAAGTACAAGAAGAAGAACAAGAAGAAAGTCACCTCCCCCTCACAAAAAGTAAGATTTGTGAAAGAGGGAGAGGTGACCAAAGAGAAGGAGACCAACACCGTTGTGGGTGGTGATACCTCTAGGGGGAGCACCACTCTTAATGACTTTGCCGGGAAATACAACCCATCTTATGTTCTTATGAAATCTAGAGATGGTCATGTATATGCTAAATATGTTGGTACTTCTTATGGTGATGATTATCATTGGAGTATTTGGGTTCCTAAGACCCTTGTCGCTAACGTGAGAGGACCCATTCAAAGATGGGTACCTAAATCAAGAAACTAATCTATTGTAGGGAAGTGCTTCCGGTTCGAGCAAATGGATGGTGGATAGTGGTGCATCCCAACATATGACCGGAAGCAATGACGCAATGAGTGATATTCATCCTCCATTACCTCATCTCAATTGCGTTACTATTGGTGACAACTCCGAACTAAAGGTATTGGGACAAGGCAAGGTAGCAATCTCAAATGACTTGTCAATTGAGAATGTTCTTCTTGTTGAGTCCCTTGGCTATAATCTCATCTCGGTTCTTCAACTTGCTAAAAGTGGTTTTACCTCTTTCTTTAATAAGGAGAATGTGATTGTCACTTGGGAAACGACTCTTAAAGTAGCCTTTGTTGGGCATGTCGAGAACGGCATGTATGTAGTGGACTTCTCTAAAGGAGACACGTGTGCCGCGACATGTCTAATGGCTAAAGTTGATGTGGGTTGGCTATGGCATCGCCGGTTAGCCCACACCAATATGAGGACGTTGCATGACCTTCAAAGTGGCAATCATGTTCTAGGACTAACAAATGCTAAGTTTGCCAAAGATCGTGTGTGTAGCTCTTGCGTTCTTGGAAAACAACATGGAGAAGCTCACCCAACCAAGACCAACATCACCACCTCAAGAATCCTCGAGCTCATTCACTTGGACCTCTTTGGTCCTCTATCATATGATAGTCTTGGAGGCAAGAAGTATTGCTTGGTGATTGTGGATGACTATTCACGATATTGTTGGGTGTACTTCTTCAAGAGGAAGAGTGAGACTCAAAAGCGGGTCATCGAGTTCATCACTTTAGTGGAACGGCAACATAATACAAGCATCAGGGCTATCCGAAGTGATAATGGATCCGATTTCAAGAACTACACCGTGGAGGGATTTCTTAGTGAGGAAGGCATTGCTCATCAATATTCCACTCCCTACACCCCTCAACAAAATGGTGTGGCGGAGAGAAAGAATCAGACTCTTATGGATGCGGCTCGAACCATGATTGCGGAGTTCTCTTCTCCTTATAATTTTTGGGCCGAGGCCGTCTCCACCGCTTGTCACGCTAGCAACCGATTGTATCTCCGCAAGATCTTGAACAAGACCCCTTATGAGATTCTCACGGGCAAGAAGCCGGATGTTTCATACTTCAAGGTCTTTGGATGCAAATGCTTCATTCGCAAGAGAGGGAAACGCTTGTCAAAGTTCGAGACTAAATCTTATGAGGGTATCTTTGTTGGCTATGCCTCAAACGCTCACGCCTATAGAGTCTATAACAAGTCCACCGGGCAAGTTGAAGAAGCTATAGACGTGGTATTTGATGAGGATAATGGGTCCCAAGGGGGCCGTATAGATCATGGTATTGTAGGAGATGCAATTCCTCCCATCGTCATAAGAAGAATGGGGATTGGTGAAATAATCCCCATTGAGGGTTACCGGATGACGGAGGGAGAAGGACTATGCCCCACTCAAGTGGAGCCATTGACTACATCCATTGATAACCAAGCTACCCAACAAGGTGCACCAAGCCCTCATGTTTCACCACAAGGCCAAGCTAACGATCAAGATCGCTCTATCAATCAAGGCCAACCTAACAATCAAGGCCAAGCTCATGATGAAGGCCAAGCTCACAATGAAGAACAAGATACACATGGTGATGATACAACTCGGCACATAAGGGATCCACCTCCCGTTGATGATCAAGATCAAGGTGGACAAGTCTCCGATGATGAAGGTGATGATCAAGTGCTATCCAAGGAAACTTTGGAGGAGATGCTAGCTCGTAGGGCAAAGAGAAGGCTAGATAATCTTGCTCGTGCCGGTCACACGGAGGACATGATTCTTGGACAAGTTCGTGGAAGAGTCGTCACAAGGAGGCAACTAGCGGATTTTAGCAAAGCTCATGCTTTCGTCTCTCACATTGAGCCAAAGAAGGTCTATGAAGCTCTTGAAGATCAAGATTGGCTTGAAGCAATGCACGATGAACTCAACAACTTCGAGCGCAACAAGGTGTGGAAGTTGGTGCCAAGGCCCAAAGATTGCAAGAACGTCATCGGCACTAAGTGGATCTTCAAGAATAAACAAGACAAGGACGGCATCGTCATCCGCAACAAGGCTAGATTGGTTGCTCAAGGCTTCTCTCAAGTCGAAGGTGTCGATTTCGGTGAAACATTCGCTCCCGTAGCTCGTCTTGAATCTATTCGCATCTTACTTGCATATGCCTCTCATCACAACTTTAAATTGCAACAAATGATGTTAAAAGTGCATTTTTGAATGGTCCCATCCACGAGTTGGTCTATGTCAAGCAACCTCCGGGTTTCGAGGATCCCAACCACCCCGATCATGTCTACAAACTCGATAAGGCGCTCTATGGACTTAAACAAGCTCCGCGTGCGTGGTACGAGCACCTTAAAGAGTTTTTAGTAGATCGTGGGTTCAATGTTGGTTTAATCGATCCCACCCTTTTCACCAAAAGGGTTGGAGGTGACTTGTTCATATGCCAACTCTATGTGGATGATATCATCTTTGGTTCTACTAACATCGCATTCAATGATGAGTTTTGCAAGCTTATGACGGATAAATTCGAGATGTCGATGATGGGAGAGTTAGAGTATTTTCTTGGCTTTGAGATCAAGCAACATCCCGAAGGCACATTCATCAAGCAAGCCAAGTATACTCAAGACATGCTCAAGCGCTTCAACATGCATGATGCCAAACCTATGAAGACTCCCATGTCCACGACTATTGACTTGAAACCCGACCCGAATGGTAAAGAGGTAGATCAAAAGGTATACCGCTCCATGATTGGCTCTTTGCTCTACCTTTGTGCATCTAGACCCGATATTATGTATAGCGTAGGTAAATGTGCAAGGTTTCAAGCCTCTCCGAGACAAAGTCATTTTGAAGCGGTTAAGCGCATCTTTCGATATTTAGTTCATACTCCAAACTTCGGTCTTTGGTATCCCAAGGGTTCAAGCTTTCAGCTCATTGGGTATTCGGATGCGGACTATGCGGGAGAGAAGACGGATAGGAAATCTACATCCGGAGCTTGTCAATTTCTTGGCCGATCATTGGTATGTTGGTCTTCTAAGAAGCAAAATTGCATTGCTCTCTCTACTACCGAAGCCGAATACATCTCCGCGGCGAGTTGTTGTGCTCAGTTACTTTGGATGCGGCAAACATTGAGAGATTATGGCATCGACTTCGACAAAGTTCCCCTCTTGTGCGACAATGAGAGTGCCATCAAGATCGCCTACAATCCCGTTCTTCATTCCAAGACAAAGCACATTGAGATACGCCATCACTTCATTCGGGATCATGTTGAGAAGGGTGATATTGACCTCTCCTATGTGCCGACCAAGGATCAACTCGCGGATATCTTCACGAAGGCCCTTGATGAACCAAGATTTAGGGGTTTGAGGAATGAACTAAATGTTATCGATGCGTCCAACTTCTCTTGAACCCTTGCATACATACCTTCACTATATGTGCTATCTAGTTTAGATGTAGGCATGGACATAGGGGGAGCGTAGTTCAACTCATGAACAACACTCCACCTATCATGCGGAAAACAACCAAAGCGTCATGCATATCTAGTCATTTTGTGACTTATTGTGCTTAAAACGTGAGTTATACTTTTGAGTCCAAGATACATCTTCGCGACTCCTTGGTATCACTCAAACACGGTGGCTTCGGCCACCAACCTTTTTCCCTTTTTGTATTTGTGTTGTTTGATGTTTCATTCGTGCTTGTGTGTTTGTTGTTTTTGGTTCTTATTTTGGAGGCTCACGTCTTGTTCCATCTTTCACACATTCTCGGAAGGTTTGGGAACCCCGGAAATTCCGGCCTAGGGCCCGGAATATTCCGCCCCTCAGACTTTTTCCCCAGAAATTTTGCTCATTCCCAAAGTGCCCGCTCGCAGAAGGCACCCCGGAAATTTGAGCGGAAATTTCCGGGGCAAAAATCCGGGGGCCCGGAATATTCCGCACCTTAAGCCCCGGAAATTTCCGGGGTTCGAGATTGACTCGAATATTCACCCAAATATCCAGCGTGCCCGCTCGCAGAAGGCACACCGGATATTTGGGGCGGAATATTCCGGTCGAAATCTCCGGGCACCGGAATATTCCGGCCTTAATACCGGAAATTTCCGGTGTGCTTGGCTGGGGCTATATAAAGGCGACGGGAGGGGGCAGTTCCAGATTGCTCCCCCTCCCCTCGCCTCCACTCCGCCTCCAGACGCAGCCGCCGCCTCCGAGACCTCCGGGAGGCCCCTTTGCCTCCCCTCCTCATCCTCTAATCGCCTTTTGCGGATCAAGAGACCGCACATCCGTTCCTACTCATGGATCCCGGTATGTGTTCCGTTTTCTCCGCAATCTAGGGTTGTTAGTTGATTTGATCTCATGTCTATTGTTCTTCATGGTGTTTTAAGGTCGTACATCCTCATACTAGTATCATATATACTCTAGGATTCATCTCAATACACAATTTCATCGTTCTAGATTCGTTACAGGCCACAGATTTAGATCTGGTTTCGAAAATTCCGAAGGCCGGAAATTTCCGCCCCAGGACCGGAATTTCGCCCCCCCGGAAATTTCCCTGCGGCCGGAATTTCCGCCCTCCGGAATTTCCGCACCAGTGTCCGGAATTTCCGGCCTGTACTGAATCTCGAACAGAGATCTATTCTTTCCATTTCCACAAGTCGTGAGCCCCCGTTTTTGATGAATTTTGTTTTCTTTTTCTTTGCATGTTTTCCTACCTTTCTCGCAGATGGTTCAAGTTCTAGGCCTGGCAAGTTGACTAGCTCCCGCAAGCGCCTCCGTCACCTGCGGGAAGATTCTGAGGGAACTCTTGTTGATGAGAATGAGACTCGCCGGCGTGCGAGGGATGCTGAGAGAGAATATGAGCGTCAACGTGACGCTGACAGGGCTGCTCGCAAAGCTGGGAAGAAGCAAGGGAAGTCAGCTCTGAACTTGGCTACCATGTCCATCCCTGAGTTCAAGGCATGGAGGGGCAAGGCCTGGTACACCGAGGGTCCTCAAGACCCCACTATTGATTCCTGCTTCTGGCACGTTGAGCAGGAGACCCTTTTCAAGCAAGTGTATACTGTAATGAGCAAGCCAGTGTGCCCAATGAAGGTTATCAACTTCGCTCATTTGGCTGCCAATCCTGCCTACTTCAACAACTCCGTCCAGTTGGCTGAACTCCTTGGTCTGCGTCCTCTCATGGAAACTAGATGCTCCTACAATGTCACTTTCATCCAGCAGTTCTTCGCCACACTTGTCATTGATGATTCTGAGGATATTGGGATGTCTTGGATGTCTGGCCCTCACTTGCTCACCGCCAACTTCCATGACTTTGCTACTGCGCTCGGGTATCCCTTTGCTGGCCTTAACACTCCTCAGGGTCACCGCATGCATGTTCACGGGGTTGAGTATGAGAAGAACAGACTGGCTGAGTTGTATGGTTCCACAGGTGTGATTGGCTCGGCCAAAGGACTATTTCCCATATATGACATCCTGTTGCGTATGTTCCGGGAGTCTATTGCCCCAAGTGCAGGCAATAATGATGCTATTCGTGGTGGCTTGGTCAACCTCATGTACCACGCCTACCTGACCTTCACTGAGGGTGACATGACTGACACGGAGGTCCACAAGGTTGATGTGATGGATTTCATCTTCAATGAGATCCACTTTGCTCTCTTCCACCGCAAAGTGCCCCCGTATGCTCCGTACATCATGAAGCTCATCAAGGCTCGCTATCCCGAGGCACTCCGTGAGGACCTGGAGCTAGACTGTGAGGACCACAAGGATGTCACGCTGTACAAGAAGGCTGCCCACACCCAGCAGGCTGCACATGATGTGGGTGCCACAGGTCAGGGCCACCGTGATCCTCGCATGCGTCCTCCTCCCCCTGGCAAGAAGAAGCGCTCATGGCTTGTTCGAGCAATTGAGAAGGTGATGTGCATGAATGTGTGCATCCACAAGGAGAACTACAATGCCTATGTTGAGCGTCACCACATCCTGGAGAACCAGCGCACCATCATGACTGCCCTTCAGATTCCCAATGTGCCAGCTTCTCCTCCTCCAGGATTCCATACAAGAATTGGAACAACCGCGATGTTGACTGGGATATCGGTGTGGATGATGATGAGGACATGGAGGATGTCACCGAGGATGAAGAGGAAGAGGAAGAAGAGGACACCCAGGCCTAGAGATTGCTCCATGGGACGTAGCTCTCTCTTTTCTCTTTTTGGTATCCTGATGCCAAAGGGGGAGAAGATCTAGATGATCGTGGGGATTTGCTAGGGTGGTTTTCGTTCTTTGTTGCTTTTATCGTTTCGTGCGTCTTTTCGAACTTCGTCTTATCGTACTCGTTATTCGTTGGTTTGCTTGTGTGAACTATTATTATTAGGAGGCATGTCTCCTATATATGCTATCTGTGATGTTTTACTTTTCATATTATGCATTGTTAGTTTATTCCCTTGCAAATACCCGTGTTGTCATCACTCACCAAAAAGGGGGAGATTGAAAGCTCATGATCCCTCTAATGATTTTGGTGATGATAACAACGCGGGTATCAACTATCTAACAATGTTGTTTTAGACTGTGCAGCCGATCTTTCAGGTGATTATTGATACACTTCTGTCAAAAAGATCAAAGAGGAGTTCTACATTCTTGAAATACTGCCACCGGATTTTTCAGTGATCACACCGGAATTTCCGGTGCTTATGGGGCGGAATATCCGGCCCTGGCACCGGAATATTCCGGCCTCTTTCTGGCATCTTCAAAACGGCTAAGTATTTTCCATGCCCGCGCACAGATGCTGGGGCGGAAATTTGCCCCGGAAATTTCCGGTGCAAATATCCGGCCCTCTGGTACTTAGCAGAAAATGGAGTCTCCACAAATGCCCGCGCACAGAGATGGGGGCGGAAATTCTGTCCGGAAATTTCCGGGCCCGGATATTTCAATTATCCGCCCCCCGGATTTTTCAATATTCCGGCCTCTGGTCCTTAGCAGTTTTTCATCTTGGGCTGGTGCCCGCGCACAGAGATGGGGGCGGAATGTTGGGGCGGAAATTTCCGCCCCCAGATATTTCAATTATCCGCCCCCCCGGACTATTCAAATTTCCGGCCTGGTAGACCGGAAATTTCCGGTGCTAACACCGGAATATTCCGGCCCTGGCAGACTGCAACGGTCAGAAATTGGAGGAGCCTATAAATAGCTGTCTTCTTCCTCTAGATAGGCAGCTCGTCCATTCCTCTCTCTCCTCCATTGTTGTAGAGCTCAAAACGCCCCGATCTCCCTCCTCCTCCAACCAAACTCGATGGCCTTCAAGGATCTCATGGAGGAGGACTAGATCTACCTTTCCACCAAGCCAAAACGTGTGTTCCCACACCACAACTCTTGGGATCTTGTAATCTCTTGGTTGCTTTGTCATCCAAGGGAAACCCTAGTGCTTGTAGCTTCCACCTTGTAGCAAGAAGCTTCGATTGTTGAGAGCCTCCATCTCAATTGTGGAGTGGCCTCAACCCCTTGTAAAGGTTTGGTCAACGCCTTCAAGTCGACCTCATAGTGGAAATGGGAATCTCCCTCACCGGAGAAGCTCAAGGAGAACAAGGTGTGCACATCCGTGCTATTGAGGAGCGCCTAGGTGGCTCCCCACCTCTCCAACGTAGACGTACTTCTTTTAAGAAGGAACTACGGGAAACATATCCTTGTCTCCGTGTTTTTCACTTGTTGTTATCTTGTACCGTTCCTTTATTTCCGCTGCTACTTGTTTCTTGTCATCTAGGGTGTTCACTTAGTTGCACATCTAGATAACCGAGCTTTTACTTTCCCAAAGCCCCCACTAAAAGTGAACAAGAATTAAAATTTGTAGGTCACCTATTCACCCCCCTCTAGTTGACCATATTGCACTTTCACCGACGAAAGGCGTCGTCGACGCGGGCGCGGTGCGCGTTGTCCACGACGCTCCGGGCAGCCTGCATCACCTCTTGGCTTGCCCGCACAGCGTTCAACTCCTCGTGCGCCGCACGTTGTGCGGCCATGAACGAGACAGACTCACCCTCCAACTGCGCGATGAGGGCTGCTGCTCATCGTACGCCGCGTTGGTGTTGAGCTGCTCGTACACATGGCGCTCGGCGTCCATGAGGGCGCGGACATGCTCCTCCCTTCAGGCGGTTTCCAGGGATGCCCCGAATAGCGGCAACCTCGGCCACTGCCGCCGCCTCCTCCAAGCCAGCGCGAACCTGGCGAAATGCCTCCTCGTTGCGCCATGTGGCGAACGAGTTGTACGCCACGACCTGGCCGGGCTAGAGCGGAGGGCGCTGCTGCTCGGGCTCGGCCTCCTCCGGCTGCTCGTGCTTGGCCTCCTCCGGCTTCTCGGGCTCGGGCTGCTGATGCGCTGCCTCCTCCTCCTGCGCCGGCTCCGCCGGCTCCTCCTGCCAATGGAAGTCATCGTCACTGCCTTTGTTCAGTGGCGGCGGGTTCAGCCCACGACATGTCGCCTGTTGGGTGAACGTCACCCAGCTGGTATGGAGCCGACGCGGCATGGTCTCGGGTGGAGATTGGCTGTAGAGAAGCGAGTGCTTGGCGATGGCGAGTGCGGCGGCGATGACGTTAGTGTCAAGTGCGACGAAGGCTCGGTGCCTTTTTAGCCGGCTCTCTGGGCGCGAAATGATGGCGCGGGAAGCGGCGGGAGGGCGATGACGCGTCGGAGCACGCGTCCCGTAGGAGTAAATGGCGGCAACACATCGCCTGGAGGGCAGTCGCATCCCGTCGTCGCTATTAACGCGGCCTCACCGGCCTCCTGCACGGTGCCTTTAAACTGCCCTGGGGGCGGTTTGTCTCACTGACGGGCGGGGGCCGCCTGTCGGGTGGGTTGACCAGACAATGTCTGGCGCCCTAGGTAGGCCCCCAAATTTGGCGGGTGGACTGGGGGGACGGACATAATTTTGACGAATGGATACGTTTAGGGGTACCGTCGCGGCATTTTCTTTTGTCCGAACCCCGATTGGGCCTTGGGGAGCCCCGATAGAGATGCTCTAAGGCCTTGTGGGCTGCTGAAAAATGCAAGGCACAAGAGCACACATGCCAGTTACAGCCATACGACTCTTCTATAGATGTGTTCATCTCATAATATTGTTAAGTGATTTCATTTCTTCCCTCAAAAAAGTGATTTTCTCTTAGCTCTCGGGTCAAAGAGCATAGTACATGTAGGTGCTTATTTTGATGATGAATTAACGGTCATTTTCCATTTTCTGAATGTATTCAACTACATGATACCGGCTGAACTGCTCTACATTATATATCTAACACGCCAACGGTGGCATGTTGACAAATACACCTATGCAGAACTATTCACACATGGCAGAGAAGGATGAAAGACAAGTTGATGAAGATTGCCTTGGCGGTGAAAACTACCTTGAAATCTCCCTCTTCGACATGGAGAGAGGAACCAATCTAGCCAAAACATGACCACTGTGACAGTGGTGGCTCTTTGTGTCGCGATAGACTTCGTTCCTCTAGATGAAGGGTTTTCCTATATATGTACTCCCTCCGTTCCATATTAGATGATTCCCACATAGATGTATCTAGACATATTTCAATACTAGATACATCTATGAAAGAGCCATCTAATATAGAACGGAGGGAGTAGCCGTGAGTCCAAGGGATAGGACAACCCGAGCACTTGGTGGAGTTGTGGGTCCTATAGGGCGTCTTGGGAGCTGTCCATGCCATTGGATCTCTAGCTCCCTAGGTGGATTTCTGGACCCCTCTTTTGCCTGCAAGGTCCCTTATTCCATGAAACTCTCTAATATATATTTTATTTTCTTCTTTCCCTGTAGGGAAAAAGACATGATGGTGTTTTTTCTTCTCAAAACAACATTAGTTTGGACGGTTTTATTCCAAGTTTGGTAAGATTAATCATTGAAAAAAAAGTGGTTCGGAAATTTGATAGTTTGAGATGTATTAGAGGAGTTGTCAGGGAGAGTCTGTGTAGGGCCCGAGCTAAAGTTCGACGACTGGGAGGGTCCGCGACGTTAGCTGAGTAGGTCGGACGATGGCTTTGAGATAGCCGTCGAGCATGCCGATGCCACTAGTGTTGTTTCTATGGTTTAAGGAAAATGCAAAGGGGTGATAGTGAGAGGACACAGTTCCCCCCACCCACCGCTTTGAGAGTCGCCTCCAGGGCTCCGCCGCTTGCGTCGGCTCGCTCTTCTCTTCCCTCTGGAGACGCTACCGTTCGGCGTGGATTCGAAGGCGATGCTAGGCTTGTAGATAGTAGGTTTAGTTTGCTTTCAGCCTTCGTGCTTGCTTTCGCCGCTTTGGAGTTCCGTTCGTCTCCGGTGACTTGCAGCAACGCGGGAAACTGCGCTCCTCTTTCCTGCAAGACGAAGCTGTGGAGGCTTCTTTGCTGGATTGGAGTTGCGCAAGATCGGTTCAATAACATCGCCTGTTGTACCTGCCGTCTCCAAGATTCCGATAAGCAGAGTTGCAGTAGTCCCCTGTCCGGCCGTGGTGGCGAGGAGGGGAGGTGCTGTTTCTTCACCTTCTGGGTGGTTCCGGAGCGGAGTCTGCTGCAACGTCGAGCTCCTCATGCGGTGGTGATTCCATTCACGGCCGCGCTCAATGGCCAGAAGGGTGGCCGTTCTTCTGCCTCCATGCCGGAGGCATGCATTTCTGTTATTCATCGATATATTTCATGTTATGATGCATTGCTTACGTTATTTTATCTTATTTTGCATGTTTCATAATTTTTGGAGAAGAAACATCGGGACCAGAAATCGGATGGAAAAAAGCACTGTCGAGATACCCTATTTCAGAAGATTAGAAGAAGAAGGGAGGCATACAAGAAGTCTTAGAAGTCCCGAGGAGGAAGCCAGCCAGAAGGGCACCCGGAGGGGGGCCACCTAGGGCCCACACCACCAGGCGGTGCCCCCCATTGGCTGCGTCTGGGGGTGGTCTGGCCCCTTGTCCCACTTCTGGGAGCCCCCTTTCGCATACTTGACCCTCAGGGAACCCTAAGCCCCAGGGGATCATCGAAGAATTATTCCGCCGCCGCCTCGGAGCGGAAAACAACATAGAGAGAAAAGCTCTCCGGCAGGGACAAATCTGCCAGGGAAATTCCTCCCCGGGAGAGGGGGAATCATCACCATCGTCACCGTCATCGCTCCGGGAATCATAAAGATCATCATCGTCATCATTATCACCACCAGAACCATCACCCTCATCATCCACCTTCATCCCGCTGTAACAATTAGGGGTTTTTAGCGTTGTTCTTCATTAGACCTCTCTCCCGGTGTGGATTACTTGTTAGTAGTTGAAGCTTGTGAGATTTATCGGTATGTACACATTATGACTAGATTGTTATTATCCATTATATCACCTCTGATTATGATCCATATGATGTCTTGTGAGTAGTTAGTTTAGTTCTTGAGGACATGGGAGAAGTCATGATGTTAGTAGTGGAATTATGTTGAAGTAATATCTAGTGGTTTGGTATTTAAGTTGTGGTGTAATTCTTCTAGTGGTGTCACGTGAACGTCGACTACATGATACTTCACCTTTATGGGCCTAGGAGGATGCATTGTGTATTTGGCTACTAATTGTGGGGTTTTCGGAGTGACAGAAACCTAAACCCCCGTTAGGAAACCAATGCACGAGGGAGCGTAGAATCCTGGAGTTTTAAGGTTGTGGTTAGATTTATCTTAACTTTCTTGTATTTTTGTATTCTTACGAGGGGTATAATCAAAAGTATGTATTAGTCCTAGTTGGGGGGTGCATTAGCATAGGTTCACCACACAACACTTCACGAACCAATAAATATTAATCAACCGTATGAAGCAAAAGCACTTGATGAAATTCCCATGTGTCCTCGAGAACATTTGGTTATCATAAGCAGAACAACCGGCTTGTCCTTTGCTCTCAAAAGGATTGGGCCACTCGCTGCAATTATATTTATTGTTATTTATTTATTCGCACTTTATTTATCTGCTATATCAAAAAACACCAAAAACCCGTTTGCTAGTGGTTACAGTGGATCCTCTATCCGACCTGCGTGTCAACACCTTCTGCTCCTCGTTGAGTTCGACACTCTTCTTTATCAAAAGTACTACGATACACCCCCTATACTTGTGGGTCATCAAGACTATTTTCTGGCGCCGTTGCCGGGGAGTGAAGCGCTATTGGTAAGTGGAATTGGTAAGATAAAGATTTATTGTGAGTGATGTTTTTATTTCTCTCTGTTTCTTTATTTCATTATAGAGAATTCTTTTAGTTCTCTATTTAGGGATACTACTACTGTTACTACTAGGGTAGTAGGTGACCCGTTATCTGCTGAATTAGATCCCTATAAAATACCTATGACAATTGTTGGACGTGTTATGGATAACTGTTATTATGGAGATGGAAGTGTCCATCCCGGTGATCATTTTCTCTTTAGTCCTGAATTATGCGAGTTATTCAGGTGTGCAGGTATTACAATGGATCAAGTTAAAAGGAAATTATTCTCTTTATCGCTGAAAGGAAGATCCGCTGAATGGTTTAAATTACTGAAGAATGGTGAATCTGTTGGATGTGAGGAAATTGTTCCTCTCTTTTATTCTAAATTCTATCCTCCTAGTGAGATTCATAAAGACCAGAATCAAATATATAATTTCTGGCCTTAGGATGGAGAGAGTATTACTATAGCTTGGGGGGAGTGAAGTTATTAATGCTCAAATATCCCGTTCATGAGCTCCCGAGCAATATTGTTATCAATAATTTGTATGCAAGGCTTTCTCTTCATGATACGGATTTATTGGATGCTTCTTGTTCTAGATCATTCGCACGTATGAAGGAAGAAGCTAAATGGGATCTTCTTAATCGTATTCAAGAAAAACTGAAGGATGGGAGAATGACAAAGGTAGAAAGTCAGGTATAAATTATGATTATGAATGCATTTAAGATTTTATGGGAACTGATGACTTCTATAATGTTAGTGTTGTTTGTGGTCTTGATTCTCAAATCTTTGCAAACTGTCTTAAAGCTTTTGCCTCCTATCTTGATATTCCTAAAAAGGAGTATCACAAGTACCATGCACCTTATAAAGATATTGTTCTTGCTAGAAATATAGAAGTGCACGCTGCTAATCCTGATGTTTCCGAGCCTTATATTGAGAAAATGCATTTCCCTGCTAAGGTGAAAGAATACTCTATGGTAGCTAGTGTGGTTAACAAGAGCATTAAGAAAATCTATTGAACCTGATGAACAAATAATTGTTCAACCTGCTGTAGCAATAGTGAAAGACCTTATATGTGGAAACATAGAGGATTAACATATTGTCTTTTGTGAGGATACTTCTAATATTGTCTCACCAAATAGACCTAAGAAAACTAATGTTCCCTTGCTTTCTGTTAAGATTGGTGATCATAGATATTATGGTTTGTGTGACATTGGTGCAAGTTCTAGTGCTATTCCTTATGAGATTTATAAAGAAACTATGCATGAAATTGGTTCTTGTGAGCTTGAAGATATTGATGTGGTTATTCAGCTTGCTAATAGAGAAATTGTCTTTCCGATTGGTATTGTACTTGTTAAGGCTGCTAGTAAAAATTGTCCTATTATTTTTGGAAGACCTTTCCTGAACACTTGTGGTGCTATTGTGGATTGTAAGAGGGAGAAGATGTTGACTAAATTGGATGCTAGAGCACCTTATGAATCTAAATTGCCTAATGAAAATTTTAGAGTTGAACAACTTGACTCTATTGCTCTTGCTCTTAACAATGCTTTGCAGCAATATATGGAGGACCATGAAAGTGAGGTCTTTATGGAAGAGAGAAATGAGATTGACGATATTCTTCTTTGTCTACCGGTGATACCGAAACATAACTTACCTATTGAAGACTTGGGTACTACCTTACCACCCAAGGAGGATCCCGTTTTTTATTTAAAACCTTTGCCTAATGATCTTAAATATCCTTATATTGATGATAAGAAAATGTATCCTGTTATTATTAGTGCTAAACTTTCTGGCGAAGAAGAGAAAAGATTATTGGGTATATTGAAGAAACACCGTGGATCTATTGGATATACTCTTGATGATTTGAAAGGGATTTCTCCCTCTATATGTCAGCATGTTATTAATATTGAACCAGATGCAAATCCAGTAGTTGAACATCAACATTGCTTAATTCCTATGATGAAGGAAGTAGTAAGAAATGAGGTATTAAAACTCCTTGATGCTGATATTTTTTTTCCTATTGCTGATAGTAGATAGGTGAGCCTTGTGCATTGTGTCTCTAAGAAGGAAGGAATGACTGTTGTGCCTAATGAAAATAATGAGCTTATTACTCAAAGAGTAGTAGTTGGTTAAAGAATTGCATTGACTTTAGGGAGGTTAACAAGGTTACTAAGAAAGATCATTATCCTTTGCCTTTTATTAATCAAATGCTAGAGAGGTTGTCTAAGAAAACTCATTTTTGCTTTCTTGATAGTTATTCTGGGTTTTCTCAAATTGCTGTTAGGAAGCAATATCAAGAGAAAAATAAACTTTACTTGTCTTTATCGTACTTATGCTTATAGACATATGTTGTGTAATGCTCCTGCTACGTTTCAAAGATGCATGTCTGCTATTTTTCATGGTTTTTGTGAAGAGATTGTGGAAGTATTCATGGACGATTTCTCCGTCTATGGAAATTCTTTTGATAATTTCTTGCACAACCTTGATAAAGTTTTGCAGAGATGTGAAGACACTAATCTTGTTCTAAATTGGGATAAATGCCACTTTATGGTGAATGAAGGAATTGTTCTTGAACATAAAATTTATGAAAGAGGTATTGAAGTTGACATAGCTAAAGTGGAAACCATAGAGAAGATGCCTTGCCCCATGGATATTAAACGTATTCGTAGTGTTCTTGGTCATGCTAGGTTTTATAGGAGGTTTATTAAATATTTCACTAAAATATCAAAGCCTCTTACCAATCTTCTTCAAAAAGACGTACCTTTTGTTTTTTGATGATGATTGTAAGGAAGCTTTTGAAACTTTAAAGAAGGCTTTAACTACTGCTCCTATTGTTCAACCACCTGATTGGAATTTACCTTTTGAAACTGTGTGTGATGTTAGTGATTTGTTGTAGGTGTTGTTCTTGGACAACGAGTAGATAATAAATTGAATGTTATTCATTATACTAGTAAGACTCTTGATGCTGCTCAAAAGAATTATGCTACTCCTGAAAAAGAGTTCTTAGTTGTAGTTTTTGCATGTGATAAGTTTAGACCTTATATTGTTGATTCGAAGGTTACTATTCATACCGATCATGGTGTTATTAGATATCTTATGGAAAAGAAAGATGCTAAGCCTAGGCTTATTAGATGGGTGTTGCTTTTACAAGAGTTTGATTTGCATATTGTGGATAGGAAGGGTGCTGAAAATCCTGTTGCTGATAACTTGTCTAGATTGGAAAACATTGATTTTGACCCTATTCTTGTTAATGATAGTTTTCCAAATGAACATTTGGCTGCAATAAAGGTATACTCCCAAGATAGTCTATGGTATGCTGATTATGCTAACTGTATTGTTTCCAAGTATTTGCCTCCAACATTTACAGTTCAACAAAGAAGAAAATTCTTTTATGATTTGAGGCATTATTTTTGGGATGACCCACACTTATATAAAGAAGGAGTAGATGGTATTATGAGAAGATGTGTTCCGGATCATGAACAACATGAAATATTGAAAAAGTTCCATGGTAGTGCTTATGGAGGACATCAAGCTAGAGATAGAACTACACAAACGGTTCTACAATCAGGTTTCTATTGGCCTACTCTCTTTAAAGATGCACATAAATTTGTTTGATCTTGTGATGAATGCCAAAGAGTTGGTAATATTTCTAGGCGTAATGAAATGCCTATGAGTTATTCTATTGTTATTGAACATTTTGATTGTTGGGGATTTGACTTTATGGGTCCTTTTCCCCCTTTGAATGGTTACACACATATTCTTGTTGTTCTTGAATATGTTACTAAGTGGGTAGAAGCTATACCTACAAAAAGTGCTGATGGTGAGACCTCTTTCAAAATTCTTAATGATGTTATTTTCCTTAGGTTTGGTGTGCCTAGATATCTGATGATTGATGGAGATTCTCACTTTATTCATGGTAGTTTTAGAAAAACCCTTGCTAAGTATGATATTAATCACAGAATTGCCTCGGCTTATCATCCTCAAATCAGTGGGCAAGTGATACGTCATAAATGTATCCCTAATTTATGATGTTCCATGTTATTTTCTTATTGTTTCCCACATGTTTTCTATACAATTTATGTCATTTTTACACGTTTTCCGGGACTAACCTATTAACTAGATGCCATAGAGCCAGTTCCCTGTTTTCTGCTGTTTTTAGTTTCAGAAAAGTTGTTCTGGAAATATTCTCGGAATTGGAAAATTCGAAAGCCAGAAGTCTTAGAAGTCCCGGAAGCTTCCAGACACTACAAAATTACGTGCGATCCGGAATGCTTTGAGCGGAACGTTTTGATAACGTCGAGCGTTTCCGTCGCGAATGGCTGAAAATTGGAGTTTGCTCTCGACGTATTAGTTTGGTCCGTCGTAGACTAGTTTTGCCCGACTTTTTGCTAGTTTTACGTTGCGGATTTTCGTCTCTGGCCCAGTAGCCCACTAAGAGCCCAGTTGCCTTCGACGAAACTTGCCTGGTCACGTAGAACGTCGCGAATTTTTCTTGGGGCCACACATCCTGTCCTGTTTGACTGCTTTGACTGGCTACGACCACGCCCTTGGTGTCTGGCCCCACCTTTAGGCCATGTGCACCGTTTGTAGCTGTTGGTACTGTGGGACCCAATTTATTCGTTGACACAGCTGAAGGTACCAATTAAATAACTCGACCACACCACAGCAAAGCCACTGCCGTCAATCCTCCGCCGCCGCTGCCGTAAATCCTCCGCCGTTACCACACCGCTGCCGCTGACGAGGGCGCGCAGCTAAATTTCCCTATCCTCTTTCTCCCTTGGCGATTCTAGGGTTCTTCCCTGTCTCCCCTGTCTCACATGGCGCGCAGGGAAAGCATGGCCGCTAGCGGCGAGAGTTCGTGCTTGTCGCACGAAGGGGGGGTTTCCTCCTCGCCGCCGCAAACCTATCCCATACACTCCGGTGGCCTTGGACCACTCCAATGAAACAAAATGTCTGTGCGGTTTGAAGATGGCCATGTCGATTTCTTGGACCGACCATAATCCAGACCGGAGATTCCTGAAATGCCAAAGACGCTTGGTAAAGATTCGTGCTTTAGTTTCAGTTTGGTTGCAAGATTTTGCTTTTGGTTAAATTTTACCTTATTTTGGTTGCAGAAGTATGGCATTCCTTATGGTTGGGGAAAGTTCTCATGGCATGACCCGGAATGGACAAAATTCCAGGAACAGGTGGTTCTTCAACCGCGTAATGCAGTGCTTAGAGAGAAGGACGAGAATAGCACATTGCAGGAAGAGATAAGTGCACTGAGGCAGAAACTAGATCAGATGCTGCGGCAAGGGGTACACAAAGACGGTGCTGATGAAGGTGCTGGAAAACCTTCTCATGAAGGCAAGATTCAAGATTATGGCCACAATCTATTGATGATTTGGGTATTTTTCAGTTTTATTTGCAATGTGTCTTGGCATGATGATGTCTGGTAGTTGAGTAATGGCATATTAGCAATGTAAGGAATATAATTGGGTAATGGTAGCACTTGAGTAATATCATGTTCGCATTCAATTTTATGAGCACTTGTATGTACTCTATGTTTAATGCTATGGTTTTGACATATACGAGACAAATAGCTAAAAATCACACACACACACACACACAAACAAACAAACAAATTCAAAGAAAATGCAAGAATGCACTTCAGTTCAACACAAGCATGCACACACGCATGCACATCGGTTCAACACAAGCATGCAAGAATGCATGCACAACAGTTCAACACACAGCATGCAAACAGGCATGCGCATCAGTTCAACAAAAGCATGCACACAAAGCATGCAAAATCAGTTCGACACAAGATTGCCCACATGCATGCAACACTAGTCTGCATCACTATCATCTGCGGGCAGTGCACCCGGATCACTGTCATACTCCGCATATGTGTCGTCTACTTCATCCTCACTGACTCCTAATTCAGCATCACCATCTTGTACTTCATCTTCCTTATGTTGCACAGACACTTTTTTCCGATCTTTGATATAAGCCCAAATCTCATCTGCTGAGAGGATGCGGGGAGCCATGTAAGTGCATTCTAGAGTAGTCGGAGGCGGATGATGGGATATCGGGTCAGCGGAAACATCCTCATTGTCAGAGACTTCGACATCTTGATGTGCTAGAATACTAGGCCTCTCCCACTCAGCATTGTCCTCCTCATCTTTGTCCTTCTGACAATGAGGATGTTTCTCGGTAGTCTCTGACAATAGCCAAACAGAACAACTGTCCGTTTATGTTTCTCGGTAGAGATATAAGTCAGCTCTTTAATTTCCTTGAGGACACCATAAAAATCTCTTGCGTCCCCGCTGTGATCTCCAGCAGCCATGACTCCACTGTTTTGCGTTTTCTTGCCTTTTTCACGCTCAGCGGTGACAAACCGAACTAAGTTCACATGACAAACTGAATATGTTTTAACTTTGCTGTGTGGGCCAAGTGCCAATGCGAACAACTCATCTTCATGAACTTCTGGTCTTTCCCGTGCCTTGTTCATCATCTGTGTACCACAGAAAAAAAGAAAAACAATATGGTCAAAATCATGCAATGAAATGCAAAAGGTCAAAGAGAAATGCAAAAGGAAACTTGCATGCTCTTTGAACCATCTTGGAAAATCCTGGTCAACCCTAACTTCGACATCAGGTGTCCCTTCTTCCTCTAGCTTTGTCCTAAACTTTCTGCAAACCATGAAGAGTTATTAAACTCCGGTAACTATGGGGTATACAATGTGTAGGGTAACATAAAATTCAGACGTAGGGAACATACTGGATATAGCCTGTAACCTTACCGCAATTGTTTAGGACATACCAAGCCATTCTATGGATCTCTTTTGACAGGGTCTCAGTGCTATCATGATTGATCGCACTATATGCTCCAACTAAACGCGCACCATGGCCAAACACATCACAAGATGATTCTTCTCGTTCAAATTTTTGTTGAACCTCGTATCTCCGGTGTCGGTTGTACCTTGTCTCAATATCTTCTTTCAAGTATCTAGAGGCAAATGTCAAGCACTCGGAGGAAATGTACGCCTCTGCAATTGAACCTTCTGGATGGGTCATGTTCCTCACATATATCTTCAAAGTACACAACATCCTCTCGATTGGATACATCCACCCATAGTTCACAGGGCCTTGGAGCAAAGAGTTGTCAGGTAAATGCACAGCCAGGTGGACCATAACATCAAAAAACGCCGGCGGGAAGATGTTTTCAAGTCTGCACAAGATTACTGGGATTTCAGCTTTCAGACGGAGCAGAACACTTCTTTCCAACCTTTTACTGCACAAGTCCTTGAAAAATTTGCCTAGGTCACCTATCGCCCGATAGAAATCATCTTTTAATAATCCCTGCATCCCAACAGATAATGTTCTCTGCAACAGGATGTGGCAGTCATGGGTTTTAAGTCCCTAAATCTTGCGTGTTTGTACGTTGACACACTTGGACATGTTGGAACAAAAACCATATGGATATATACAGTCAAATAGAAACTGGCATAGCTGTGTCTTCGCATCTTTGTTTAGGGTATAGCTTCCATATGTCATTACACATTTATATTTCTTCGGGTCCACGTCCGGGGGCATTACCGGTGGATCCAGCTGCAATTTTTTTTTCTAATGCCAAGGGTATGAAGATCCTTCCTGGCATTGACGGTGTCCTTATTCTTCCCTTCCAGTTCAAGGACGGTGCCAAGGATGTTGTCTAAGATGTTCTTTTCGATGTGCATCACGTCGAGATTATGCCGAAGTTTCAACTTTGGCCAGTAATGCAAGTCCCACCAACCAAGCCTACGCTTCCAGATCGGTGTAGGTTCTCCACGCTTCCTCTTCTTGCTGATGCTCTGGGGACCAATTCCTGGTTTTAGATGTCTAACCTTCTCCAGCTCAGCTTCTAACTCTTTATCAGTAAATGATTCTGGCCGCTCGTTCTTGAAGAATTTTTTACCTTGAAGGTCTGTCTTTCCCCGCCACAAGTGGTCATGGGGGAGGAAACGATGGTGCCCAATGTAGCACAATTTGTTGGTTATGGGCATTGATAGAGGATCTTTGTCACAATGCATGCATGCAGCATAGCCTTGAGTGGTACGCCCAGACATAGTGCCACAAGCTGGGTAGTCGTGTATGCACCAGAGTACCGCGGCATGAAGATAAAACATTTCCCTAGAAAATGAATCATACGTCCGCACACCCTTCCAAAGGTCCTGCAAATCTTCAAGCAACGACTAAATGAAAAGACCAAAGTCCTTTCCAGGACTTGTTTTGCCAGGGATTAGCAAGCAAAGCATGTAGTATGATGGATCACTGAACTCCTCTGGTGAATGGTTGTACGGCACGGCAAACACAGGCCACATGCTGTAGCTTGTGCTCATGGTTCCATAGGGATTGAATCCATCAGAGGAAATGCCGAGCCTTAAGTTTCTAGGATCGCCCGCAAATGTTTTGAATTCATCGTCGAAAACCTTCCACGCTGCACCATCAGCCGGATGAGTCAATATATCCTTTTCAGGCTTCCTCTTTAACGCATGCCACTTCATATTCTCTTCTGTTTTCCTTGAAACAAACAATCTCTTCAGCCTCGGTGCCAAAGGAAAATAACGCAACACTTTAACAGCAGATCTCTTTCTCTCCGGATACTTCCACCTTGATGCTTGACACTCTGGGCATTTCTCCTTATCAGCATAATCCCCTCTGAAAAGTATGCAGTTGTTTGGGCACACGTGTATGCTGTCATATGAAAGACCCAGGTCCTTGATATAAGATTTTGCTTCTCTATATGATTTGGGCAGTGTATTGCCGTCCGGAAGTGCCTTGGAAAATATACGCATCCAAGCATCAAAGCAGCATTGCTGACCCGGTAATATGATTATTGATGAAGTAGCTTTATCATTAATGCCAGCCTACCGACGTGTTTATTTCCCGGGTAAAGCGGGCGCTCTGACTCTGCCAACAATTTTTCAAATACTTTATCATACCCACCTTCGACCTCAGTTTATGTTCCTTCATGGGCTATTGCTCCCGTGAGGTCTTTCAACATTGCTTCCATTTCATCGGCTTCTCTGTCTGCCTCATCTTCGTCATCCATATTCATATTATGATTCCCATGACTGACATTATCATCCTCATCACCACCATTTCCATCATTATATGGAGGATCTTCAATAATCACGACATCACTTGGATCTCCATGATGTATCCACCGAAGGTAGGTACTGGAAAATTTGTGGATCTGTAAGTGCCAGGTCATCACTCCAAAATGTTGCATCTTCATATTTAGACACCTCGTGCATGGGCACCGAACACGAAAATTATCGTCGTTTCTATCCTTGACTAAGCTTAAGAACTCTTTGATTCCATCAACATATGGAGGGGTTCATGGTCTACCACTTGAAATCCAACGCCTATCCATATGTTAAAGAGATAAACAAGTTATTATTGGATTTGTCTGAAAGGGGGTACTCATTTTTTATAACAGGCTACTCAATTTGCAGAACAAACTAGTCGAGTTTAACGAACATCAAATCACTAACCATGAACAGACTAATAACAAACCATGAGCAAACTAATCAATTGGCAGAACAATTAAGAGTTCTAGGTATTCTTACTTTCTTAGCAAGTAGCACAAGGATGGGAGGGTTCTTTACCTTGGCTTGCGGAGGCGGCCGGAAGGGGAGCCCCAACTAGTCGAACAGTACAGGCGTGCACGGGGAATGCGGCTTGAAGGGGAGCATCGACAACATAAGCCGTGGAGGGCGGGCGAGGAGACGGTGGCTGCGGAGGGGGCGGTGGTGGGGGCGACAGGATGAGCCTCTGTCGGTTTGCACAGCCCCAGAAAAAAGGACGGAAGGGGAGAGCTCCGTGGAGAGCACCGTACACCGCCTCCGCCGCCACAGCCAAGGGTGGAGAGAACTGGATCTAGTTTCAGAACCTGATTTTGGTCTGAGCAGTGATGGGTCCCACATGCCAGCCCCTCTAGCTCCACATGCTGGCAAGGTGGCAACAGGATTTTCGTGGGTTCTCCACGTGTTCCCTTTGGCCCCATATGTCTGCCATAGGTTGATTTTCGTTGGACTTTATTCTCCACTTCAGTTAATAGCCGAACAGACGCGGAAAGAGAGCGCTCTGTCCCCTTCCAGTGAGAGAAAACCCCCGCCATTTTTCTCCATGGGGAGATTACCGCTTCCACCGCCTCCGTCGCCGCCGTTCTTCTTCACAAGCTGCGAGGTTCTTCCATTTCCCTTCTCCTTTCTTTTTCCTCCGCGCGCATGGCGAGTGCGAGGAGAGTGAATCTCACATTTTCGCGTGCATGCATGCAGCGGTACGTGTGGCCGAATCCGCCGCTGGGGTCATCATCGGTGACGGCGCAAAGGGTCAGCAAAACACCGGCGACGACGCTCTTCACCATCGGTAAGCACCCTCTTCATCGGCGGTCATCATTGGTTTGAATCTGCTTGGGTTTTTTTGCCGGCCATGGTGGATGAACAGTACAAGTAGTACTACTATCTCCGGTCCATAAACTAGCTTGCTAGAAAGGCTTGCCAGAACGGAGGGGAGTACTAATTAGTACTAGTATTTTGCAGGGGTTTTTGCAGATTGTGCTGATTTAGTACTAAAATTGTACTTCATATCGGTTTATTAGTCACTTTTCCAAAACCAAATAATATCAAGAGTTAGGCACAATTAGCATTAATGATCTTCTAGAGACCCTCCCACCCACTTCCTCTCCCCAATCTGCATGCAATTTAGCCAATGCTCCATTTAATTAAGCCAATGCATGCTCTTACTATTAAGCATTGTTGGTCTTTCCTAATTAATTGCCAAATTTAGGAGTGATTATCTTGACCAATCGTCACTTTCCTAGGTAGTATTTATGCAGATCATTAGTCCTGTTATTTGTGTAGCTGTATCATGGATTCTGTTCTAATTAATACGCTTGTTTTTTGTGTTTAAAAATCAGGAATGACTCAAAACCTATGTCAGTTCTGTTCTCATGAATCTGACATGTGTCTCGCCGGCAGTGAACTGCCATTATTGAATTTTAGAGTGATGATCAGGGTGTCTACAGAATTTTGTCATCAAGCGGCAGTAAGTATCCTTGACACTACAATTATGTTGTTCCCGAGCTTTTGATTTGTTGACGAATATATGTGTGCTTATTCTATTAAATTGTATATATGTGTACTATGTAGGATCCGCCTTGTTCTTTCCATAAGCGTATAGAGCAATTTGCTGTTGGTCCACATAAGGCATGGATTGTCTGCAATGTCAATGAATACCACTTCTACGTGGAACGTGGGCCTGGAATGACTTATATATGTGGACCATATTGGACAACATTTTGTCAAGCTTATGACATTCAACCAAACGATCTTGTGAGGTTTGATTATGATGATCTATTCGGTATGTTTGACGTTCGAGTAACTAATGCAAACAATGAGGTCAAAGCTTGGGTTCTAGAACCTGGTATGTAATTGCACGTTGGCTTGTTTTCCTTACACATTAATTTACTAGCTAGTTAATATATATGTTTCAAACTTTCCAAGATGGCCTTGGTTATGTAATTGCACATTCACGTGTTTTCCCTTTGCGATCAGAGTGTCGTCCTATCGTACCATCTTGCAAGATGATACTACAGAAGAGCCTATTTGAGTACCCATGTGAGGTCAGTGGTTCTGAAATGAATGCGATAACCTGGGCTTTTTACAAGCAGAATAAGATGGACCTGGAAAATCTGGAGCACATTATAGTCCCTCAGTTCTTTGTGCACAGAGTGCAGGATCAAGGAGAACTTAATGAGTTGGTTAGTTAATTACATGATCATTCTTTTCCTGCTTAATTTGAAAAAAATGTCATTTAGCTATCTATGCATTTCTGATATCAGTCTGAAATGTACTTGCTCAGGATGTCCCTTTGAAATGCATAAATGGGTATATACTTCCAAGAGATGGGCAATCTCGTATATGCATGAAAACTGGTGGGGACAACGAAGTGTTGGGTTCATATCACATTGATGAAGAAGAAGAACCTTATTACTTCAAGTTCACTGAGGACTGGTCTGAATTCGCTGTTCAATCGCGATTGCAAATATATGATCTCATCGTCATACAGGTAAAGATGATGAAGGACTATATCAGGCTGGTCGTAGAGGTTGGCAGTGATAATGCGGACGATGACGTCGAATCACAGGAGGACGATGGGGGCAGTGAACTTGGCAGTGTAGTTGGTGAGAACTTCTGAGTAATTTTAGAGAATGATAACAAACTTGTGTTGTTGTTTTATCAGCTAGTTTGGTGGTCAGAACTTGTAAATTGTTTAATTAATTAGCATGTATATTCCTCGTGTATAAATGTAGTAGTACCAGAAATGTTGTCTTTTGTTGTCGTACCAAAACTATCTCATATAACCTTGTAGTAGTACCATAAATATTGTCTTTTGTTGTCCTACCAAACTATCTCATGAGAACTGTTGTTGCAAACTATCTCCTTTGTAGTGATTACTTTCAAACGTAGTTAAAATATTCCTGAGCATTCTTAAGAAACAAATTATTGAGATAAACTATAAAATTAGTAAACACAACTTAAACATAGTTCGACACAAATCTGCGATAAACTTGCCAGTGCACACACGACAGGTCTTAAACTGAAAGAAATGGATAGCAGGTAACCTAGGACAAGCCCCAAACATGCTCATGCAGGAGAAATGGAGCTTAATTTGAAGCCCCGCTCTGGGAGGAACGCCCCTTTCTTGGCCAGTTCGAGTTCCTTGCGGAGGAGAACAATTTCCTTGTCTTTCAGCTCAATCTTCTTTTCGAGGAATGAGACCGTGCTCAGTATGTCGACGTTTTGCATCAGCTTCCCATTCAGCTCACGGCATATTTCTGACGCAGCCCTTTCTGCCTCCTGATAGCAGGCAATAGCTGCCTTAGCCATGTGACCATTCTCCCTACACTCCTCTTCCAGATTCTTTAACTCCTCGTCCAGTTCAACCAAATGGGTCTTGAGCGAATCAACGACGCCCACAGGCCCCAACAGCAAAGACGATCCGGTGCGGACACTGGAACCACCGGCGCTACACGAAGGGGAACCAGATGTTGAAATAAATCCAAAGGAATTCAAAAGGTGGAATCAAAATGAAGGAAGAAGAACTGTTGAAACAAATCTTATTGAAACAAATACCTTGTTGCAGCAGAAGACGACATCGTCGGTGGCGACGAGCAGAAAGGCACGAACGAGCGGCGGAGGGACAACTGATTTCGCTTCGAGGAGAGGAATTACTGGTTTCTTGGGAAGAAATGCACAAATGAGCGGAGGGAGAAGAAAACCCTAAATAGAGCGGGGTGGGGGAAGAGGGAGAAGACGAGGAACCCACGCACCACTTGCAACTGCACGCACGCAGCGGATTCTCTGACCGGACTTTTCCTTGACTTTGAGTCATTGACAGCTGGATCCCACGTCTCATGGGAGGCATCCACGACTAAAGCATGCACGCAAGTGCAAAGTTGGATTCTTTCTAATTTAACTCGTGGGAGCCTCTCCTTGGATTTTTTTGTACGTTCAAAAAACAAAATCTAAAAAAACAAAATTTGCCAAGAACGCAAACTATATGTGAATGGAGGGGAGTACTTCAATATATTTTCGGTCACAAACTTCAACATTGGATGGCAGTACACACTTAGTCTTAATTAAACTGAAATAAAATCATAACACAAATACTACCTGGGACAAGCCCCAAACACGCTCACGCAGGAGCAAATCGATTTAGATCTGGCCGGGCTCCCTGCTTCCTTGGCCACCACTTCGATCTCGCCGCGGATGAGATCAGCTTCCTGGTCTTGCATCCGAATCTTATACCAGAGTTGTACCATCTTCCTACCCAAGTCATGGTGGACCGGTAGAATCTCAGCCATGGTGGTAGAAGCCTTCAAAGCTCTCTGATTCTGCTCCAGCTCGAGTGCATAATATTTCATCTCCCGCTTGGAATTCGCGAGGATCTTTTTCGCGGTCCTGGCTATGTCCTGGTTCCGGATTTCGATCTGCCCCATGGTGACGTTGGCATCTAGAACCTGCCTCGAAAGGAAAGTGTGGTCCAGGACTGAACCTGGTTTCTCAGTGGAAAAACCGACCCTGTAGGAACTTTTGTAAGAAGAATGCATGAAAAAATCCAAAAGGTGGAATAAAAAATGAATGTTTGTACGTTGAAACAAATACCCGGCTGCTAGGGAATCTTAGGTCCTTCTCTTCTTAGACGTAGAGGAGATCGGTGAAGAAGACATCGTTGGTGAGAAACAGAGGAGGAAGCGAACTAATTTCGGCTTGGGGAACGAGAGGGGGAAGAAGAGATAAAATTCATGCGTGTGAAAGTGGCGATATTAACTCAGTTGCAACTGCACTGCTGACACGCGTGTGGAAGTGGAGACGGCAAACTGCATTCACTCCTCCCACGCGTGGGATTAGCCCACCTTTTCAGCATGTACTATACGTTGTATTGGAGCTTGGCACATTCAAGTTGTGTTGGCATGTAGGCACACTCGAGGGGTACGTACATGGATGACATTCGAAAGAACAACACATGATATGCCAAGGGACTAGGGTTTTTTCGGAGAGGGGCTCCGGAGCGTCTGAATGCCACCACAGCACATGGTATGCGATATCATGTGTGTTAGAGTGTGGCATGGGTCTGAATATTCACTCACCCTCTGTGTTAGGGCTTCACCAGCGTCGGATTCTCACTAGCGGGTTCCACGACTAATTAGAGCCCGAAACTCCCGGATCTGACAGAACGGAGGAAATCTTGCCAAGAGGTTGGCCCTACCATTGACTTGGGTGTTCCTTGGGCCTAATATAACACAACCAAGCAATTGTTTCCACCTTGCTACCCCCTCCCGGCTCACGTAGAGGGGCCAAAACGGCAGTTCCGTCTTCTTCCCCAAGGGGCTATGGTTTCTCCGAAGAGGGGCTCCGGAGCGTCTGAATGCCGGCACATATGACATACCATGTATGTTTCCATACCATGTGTGATATGTATTGTGGCAAGTGTCTTGGATGACCAAGATTCCCTCGTTCTCTTTTATAGGGCTTCATCGGCGTCGGGTTCTCTCTAGCGGGTTCCATGACTACTTAGAGCCGAAACTCCCGGATCTGGCGGAACGGGGGAAATCTTGCCAAGTGGTGCCCCCTAACATTTACTTTGGGGTTCCTTGGACCTAACCTAACACAACCAAGCAATCGGTTCCACTTTTCTACCCCTTCCGGCTCATGTACGCGGAGAGGCTAGAACGGCGATTCCGTCTTTTTCCCCAACATGGCTAGGGTTTCCTCGGAGAGGGACTCTGGAGTGTATGAATGCCACCACATCACATGGTATGCCATACCATATGTGTTAGAGTGTGGCATGGTTCTTGGATGCCAAACATTCCCTCACTCTCTGTGTTAGGGCTTCACCGGCGCCGGATTCTCTCTAGCGGGTTCCACGACTACTTAGAGCCCAAAACTCCCGGATCTGACAGAACGGGGGAAATCTGGCCAAGAGGTTGGCCCTACCATTTACTTGGGTGTTCCTTGGGCCTAATATAATACAACCAGGCAATTGGTTCCACCTTGCTACCCCATTCCGGCTCACGTAGATGAGCCAGAACGGCAGTTCCGTCTTTTTCCCCAAGGGGCTATGGTTTCTCCGAAGAGGGGATCCGGAGTGTATGAATGCCAGCACATGGTATGTCATACCATGTGTTTTTCCATACCATGTGTGATATTGAGTGTGGGAAGTGTCTTGTATTACCAAGATTCCCTCATTATCTTTGTTAGGGCTTCATCGGCGTCGGGTTCTCTCTGGCGGGTTCCAGGACTACTTAGAGCCGAAACTCCCGGATCTGGCGGAACGGGGGGAAATATTGCCAAGAGGTGGCCTGTACCTTTTAATTTGGTGTTCCTTGGACCTAACCTAACACAACCAAGCAATAGGTTCCACTTTCCTACCCCTTTCCGGCTCATGTACGCGGAGAGGCTAGAACGGCGGATCCGTCTTTTTCCCCAACGGGGCTAGGGTTTCCCTGGAGAGGGACTCCGGAGCGTATGAATGCCACCACAGCACATGGTATTTCGTACCATATTTGTTATAGTGTGGCAAGGGTCTTGGGTTCCAAATATTCCCTCACTCTCTGTGTTAGGGATTCACCAGCGCCGGATTCTCTCTAGAAGGTTCCACGACTACTTAGAGCCCGAAACTCCTGGATCTGACAGAACGGCGGAAATCTTGCCAAGAGGTTGGCCCTACCATTGACTTTTAATTTTCCTTGGGCCTAATATAACACAAACAAGCAATTGGTTCCACCGTGCTACCCCCTTCCGGCTCACGTAAATGGGCCAGAACGGCAGTTCCGTCTTTTTCCCAAGGGGCTAATTAAGGTTTCTCCAAAGAGGGGCTCTGGAGCGTCTAAATGCCACCACAACACGTGGTGTGCCATAACATGTGTTTTGCCATACCATGTGTGATATATATTGTGGAAAGTGTCTTGGATGACCAAGATTCCCTCACTCTCCGTGTTAGGGCTTCACCGGTGTCAGATTCTCTCTGGCGGGTTCCAGGACTACTTAGAGTCGAAACTCCCGGATCTGGCGGAAAGTGGGGAATCTTGCCAAGAGGTGGGATCCTAACATTGTCTTTGGTGTTCCATGTACATAATCTAACACAACCAATCAATCGTTTCCACTTTTCTACCCCCTTCCAGCTCATATACGCGCGCGGAGAGGCCAGAACGACGGTTCTGTCTTTTTCCCCAACGGGGCTAGGGTTTCCCCGGAGAGGGATTCCGGAGCGTATGAATGCCACCACAACACATGGTATGCCTACATACCATATTTTTTAGAGTGTGGCATTGGTCTTGGATGCCAAACATTCCCTCACTCTCTGTGTTAGGGCTTCACCGACGTCAGATTCTCTCTAGCGGGTTCCACGACTACTTAGAGCCCGAAACTCCCGGATCTGACAGAACGGGGGAAATCTTGCCAATAGGTTGTCCCTACCATTTACTTGGGTGTTCCTTGGGCCTAATATAACACAACCAAACAATTTTTTCCACCTTGCTACCCCCTTCCGGCTCACGTAGAGGGGCCAGAACAGCAGTTCCGTCTTTTTCCCCAAGGGGCTATGGTTTCTCCGAAGAGGGGCTCCGGAGCGTGTGAATGCCAGAACATGGTATGCCATACCATGTGTGATATAGAGTGTGGCAAGTTTATTGGATGACCAAGATTCCCTCACTCTCTTTGTTAGGGCTTCATCGGTGTCAGATTCCCTCTGGCGGGTTCCAGGACTACTTAGAGACGAAACTCTCAGATCTGGCGGAACGGGGGAAATATTGCCAAGAGGTGGGCCCTACCAAAGACTTTGGTGTTACTAGGACCTAAACTAACATAACCAATAAATCGGTTCCACTTTGCTACCCCCTTCCGGCTCATGTACGCGGAGAGGCCAAAACGGCGGTTCCTTCTTTTTCCCAACGGGGCTAGGGTTTCCTCAGAGAGGGACTTCGAAGCGTATGAATGACACCAAAGCACATGGTATGCCATACCATATGTGTTAGAGTGTGGCATGGGTATAGGATGCTAAACAATCCCTTACTCTCTGTGTTAGGGCTTCACCGGCGTCGGATTCTCTCTAGTGGGTTCCACGACTACTTAGAGCCCGAAACTCCCGGATCTGACAGAACGGGGGAAATATTGCCAAGAGGTTGGCCCTACCATTGACTTGGGTGTTACTTGGGCCTAATATAACACAACCAAGAAATTTTTTCCACCTTGCTACCCCCTTCCGGCTCACGTAGAGGGGCCAGAACGGTAGTTCCGTCTTTTTCCCCAGGGGGCTATGGTTTCTCCGAAGAGGGGCTCCGGAGCGTCTGAATGTCAGCACATGGTATGCCATAACATGTGTGTTGCCATACCATGCGTGATATGGACTGTTTCAAGTGTCTTGGATGACCAAGATTCCCTCATTCTCTTTGTTAGGGCTTCATCGACGTCCGGTTCTCTCTGGCGGCTTCCAGGACTACTTAGAGCCGAAACGCCCGGATCTGGCGGAACAGGGGAAATCTTGCCAAGTGGTGGGACCTACCATTGACTTTAGTGTTCCTTGGACCTAACCTAACACAACCAATCAATCGGTTCCACTTTGCTACCCCTTCCGGCTCATGTACACGGAGAGGCTAGAACGACGGTTCCGTCTTTTTCCCTAACGGGGCTAGGGTTTCCCCGAAGAGGGACTCCGGAGCGTATGAATGCCACCACAACACATGTTATTCCATACCATATGTGTTAGAGTGTGACATGGGTCTTGTATTCCAAATATTCCCCCACTCTCTGTGTTAGGGCTTCACCAGCGTCAAATTCTCCCTAGCGAGTTCCACGACTACTTAGAGCCCAAAACTCCTGGATCTGACAGAAGGGGGGAAATCTTGCCAAGAGGTTGGCCCTACCATTTACTTGGGTGTTACTTGGGCCTAAAAAAACACAACCAAGAAATTAGTTCCACCTTGCTACAACCTTCCGGCTCGCGTAGAGGGGCCAGAACGGCAGTTTCATCTTTCCCCCAAGGGGCTATGGTTTCTCCAAAGAGGGGCTCCGGAGCATCTGAATGCCAGCACATGGTATGCCATACCATGTGTGTTTCCATACCATGTGCGAGTTGGAGTGTGGAAAGTGTCTTAGATGACCAAGATTCCCTCATTCTCTTTGTTAGGGCTTCATCGACGTCGGGTTCTCTTTGGCGGGTTCGAGGACTACTTAGAGCCGAAACTCCCGGATCTGCCGGAACGGGGGAAATCTTGCCAAGAGGTGGACCCTACCATTGACTTGGTTTTCCTTGGACCTAACCTAACACAACCAATCAATCGGTTCCACTTTGCTACCCCTTCCGGCTCATGTACGCGGAGAGGCTAGAACAACGGTTCCGTCTATTCCCCCAACGGGGCTAGGGTTTCCCCGGAGAGGGATTCCGGAGCGTATGAATGCCACTACAGAACATGGTATTCCATACCATATGTGTTATAGTGTGTCATGGGTCTTGTATGCCAAACATTCCCTCACTCTCTGTGTTAGGGCTTCACCGCCGTCAGATTCTCTCTAGCGGGTTCCACGACTACTTAGAGCCCGAAACTCCCGGATCTGACAGATTGGGGGAAATATTGCCAAGAGGTTGGCCCTAAAATTGACTTGGGTGTTCCTTGGGCCTAATATAAGACAACCAAGAAATTGGTTCCACCTTGCTACCCCCTTCCGGCTCACGTAGAGGGGCCAGAACGGCAGTTCCGTTTTTTTTTTCCCCAAGGGGCTATGGTTTCTCCGAGGAGGGGCTCCGGAGCGTCTGAATGCCAACACATGGTATTCCATACCATGTGTGTTGCCATACCATGTGTGATATGGAGTGTGGAAAGTGTCTTGGATGACCAAGATTCCCTCACTCTCTTTGTTAGGGCTTCATCGGCGTCGTATTCTCTCTGTCAGGTTCCAGGACTACTTAGAGCCGAAACTCTCGGATTTGGCGGAACGGGGGAAATATTGACAAGCGGTGTCCCCTACCATTGAATTTGGTGTTCATTGGACCTAACCTAACACAACCAAGCAATCGGTTACACTTTGCTACACCCTTCCGGCTCATGTACGCGGAGAGGCTAGAACGGCGGTTCCGTCTTTTCCCCCACTGGGGCTAGGGTTTCCCCGGAGAGGGACTCTGGAGCGTAAGAATGCCACCCCAACACATGGTATTCGATACCATATGTGTTAGAGTGTGGCATGGGTATTGGATTCCAAATATTTCCCCACTCTCTGTGTTAGGGCTTCACCAGCGTGGAATTCTCCCTAGCGAGTTCCACGACTACTTAGATCTCGAAACTCCTGGATCTGACAGAAGGGGGAAATCTTTCCAAGAGGTTGGCCCTACCATTTACTTGGGCCTAATAAAACACAACCAAGCAATTAGTTCCACCTTTCTACCCCCTTCCGGCTCGCGTAGAGAGGCCAGAATGACAGTTTCGTCTTTTCCCCCAAGGGGCTATGGTTTCTCCGAAGAGGGGCTCCGGAGCGTCTGAATGCCAGCACATGGTATGCCATACCATGTGTGTTTCCATACCATGTGTGAGTTGGAGTGTGGAAAGTGTCTTGGATGACCAAGATTCCCTCATTCTCTTTGTTAGGGTTCATCGACGTCGGGTTCTCTCTGGCGGGTTCGACGACTACTTAGAGCCGAAATTCCCGGATCTGCCGGAACGGGGGTAATCTTGCCAAGAGGTGGACCCTACCATTGACTTTGGTTTTCCTTGGACCTAACCTAACACAACCAATCAATCGGTTAGACTTTGCTACCCCTTCCGGCTCATGTACGCGGAGAGGCTAGAACAACGGTTCCGTCTTTTCCCCCAACGGGGCTAGGGTTTCCCCAGAGAGGGACTCCGGAGCGTATGAATGCCACTACAGCACATGGTATGCCATACCATATGTGTTAGAGTGTGGCATGGGTCTTGTATGCCAAACATTCCCTCACTCTCTCTGTTAGGGCTTCACCGGCGTCAGATTCTCTCTAGCGGGTTCCACGACTACTTAGAGCCCGAAACTCCCGGATCTGACAGAACGGGGTAAATATTGCCAAGGGGTTGGCCCTAACATTTACTTGGGTGTTCCTTGGGCCTAATAATACAACCAAGAAATTTGTTCCACCTTGCTACCCCCTTCCGGCTCACGTAGAGGGGCCAGAACGGCAGTTCCGTCTTTTTCCCCAAGGGGCTATGGTTTCTCCGAAGAGGGGCTCCGGAGCGTCTGAATGCCAAAACATGGTATGCCATACCATGTGTGTTGCCATACAATGTGTGATATGGAGTGTGGAAAGTGTCTTGGATGACCAAGATTCCCTCACTCTCTTTGTTAGGGCTTCATCGGCGTCGTATTCTCTCTGGCGGGTTCCAAGACTACTTAGAGCCAAAACTCTCGGATTTGGCGGAACGGGGGAAATCTTGACAAGAGGTGTCCCCTAAAATTGACTTTGGTGTTCCTTGGACCTAATCTAACACAACCAAGCAATTGGTTCCACTTTTCTACCCCCTTCCGGCTCATGTACGCGGAGAGGCTAGAACGGCGGTTCCGTCTTTTCCCCCAACGGGGCTAGGGTTTCCCCGGAGAGGGACTCTGGAGCGTAAGAATGCCACCCCAACACATGGTATTCCATACCATATGTGTTAGAGTGTGGCATGGGTCTTGGATTCCAAATATTCCCCCACTCTCCGTGTTAGGGCTTCACCAGCGTCGAATTCTCCCTAGCGAGTTCCACGACTACTTAGAGCCCGAAACTCCTGGATCTGACTGAAGGGGGGAAATCTTGCCAAGAGGTTGGCCCTACCATTTACTTGGGTGTTACTTGTGCCTAATAAAACACAACCAAGCAATTAGTTCCACCTTGCTACCCCCTTCCTGCTCGCGTAGAGGGCCCAGAACGGCAGTTTCGTCTTTTTCCCCAAGGGGCTATGGTTTCTCCGAAGAGGGGCTCCGGAGCGTCTGAATGCCAGCAAATGGTATGAAATACCATGTGTGTTTCCATATAATGTGTGAGTTGGAGTGTGGAAAGTGTCTTAGATTACCAAGATTCCTTCATTCTCTTTGTTAGGGCTTCATCGACGTCGGGTTCTCTCTGGCGGGTTCGAGGACTACTTAGAGCCGAAACTCCCGGATCTGCCGGAACGTTGGAAATCTTGCCAAGAGGTGGACCCTACCATTGACTTTAGTTTTCCTTGGACCTAACCTAACACAACCAATCAATCGGTTCCAATTTGCTACCCCTTCCGGCTCATGTACGCGGAGAGGCTAGAACAACAGTTCCGTCTTTTCCCCAACGGGGCTCGGGTTTCCCCGGAGAGGGATTCCGGAGCGTATGAATGCCACTACAGCACATGTTATGCCATACCATATGTGTTAGAGTGTGGCATGGGTCTTGTATGCCAAACATTCCCTCACTCTCTGTGTTAGGGCTTCACCGGCGTCAGATTCTCTCTAGCGGGTTCCACGACTACTTAGAGCCTGAAACTCCAGATCTGACAGAACGGGGGAAATATTGCCAATAGGTTGGCCCTAACATTGACTTGGGTTTTCCTTTGGCCTAATATAACACAACCAAGAAATTGGTTCCACCTTGCTACCCCCTTCCGGCTCACGTAGAGGGGCCAGAACGGCAGTTCCGTCTTTTTCCCCAAGGGGCTATGGTTTCTCCGAAGAGGGGCTCCGGAGCATCTGAATGCCAACACATGGTATGCCATACCATGTGTGTTTCCATACCATGTGTGATATGGAGTGTGCAAAGTGCCTTGGATGACCATGATTCCCTCACTCTCTTTGTTAGGGCTTCATCGGTGTCGTATTCTCTCTGGCGGGTTCCAGGACTACTTAGAGCCGAAACTCTCGGATTTGGCGGAACGGGGGAAATCTTGACAAGACGTGTCCCCTACCATTGACATTGGTTTTCCTTGGACCTAACCTAACACAACCAAGCAATCGGTTCCTCTTTGCTACCCCCTTCCGGCCCATGTACGCGGAGAGGCTAGAACGACGGTTCCGTCGTTTCCCCCAACGGGGCTGGGGTTTCCCCGGAGAGGGACTCTGGAGCGTAAGAATGCCACCCCAACACATGGTATTCCATACCATATGTTTCAGAGTGTGGAATGGGTATTGGATTCTAAATATTCCCCACTCTCTGTGTTAGGGCTTCACCAGCGTTGAATTCTCTCTAGCGAGTTCCACGACTACTTAGAGCCCGAAACTCCCGGATCTGGCAGAAGGGGGAAATCTTGCAAAGAGGTTGGCCCTACCATTATATTGGGTGTTAATTGGGCCTAACCTAACACAACCAAGCAATTTCTTTTACTTTTCTAACCCCTTCTTTCTCACGTAGCTGGGCCAGAACGACAATTCCGTCCTTTTCCCCATCAGGGCTAGGGTTTCTATGAAGAGGGGATACGTAGCGTCTGAATGACAAGAAATCACATGGTAGGACATACCATGTGTGTTAGATTTTGGCATGGGTGTTGTATGATGAATATTCCCTCAATCTTTGTGTTAAGGCTTCACCGGCGTCAGATTCTCTCTAGCGGTTTCTAGGACTACTTAGAGCCCGAAACTCCCGGACCTAACGTAACAGGGGGAATATTTCCAAGAGGTGGTACCTAACATTGACTTGGGTGTTTGTTGGACCTAAACCTAACACAACCAATCAATTGATTCCACTTTTGCTACCCCTTCCGGCTCACGTAGTGGGGCCAGAACGATAGTTCTGTCTTTTTCCCCAAGGGGCTAAGGTTTCTCCGGAGAGGGGCTACGGAGCGTATGAATGCCGCCACAACCCATGGTATGTCATAAAATGTGTGTTATAGTGTGGCGTGGGTCTTGTATGCCTGATATTCCCTCACTCTCTGTGTTAGGGCATCACCGGTGTTAGATTCTCTCTGGCGGGTTCCAACACTACGGGCCTGAAACTCCCGGATCTGATGGAACGAGGGGAATCTTGCCAAGAGGTGTGCCCTACCATTGTCTTGGTTGTTACTTGGGACTAAACTTACATTACTAAGAAATTGGTTCCACTTTTCTACCCCCTTCCGGCTCCCGTAGAGGGGCCAGAAAGGCAGTTCCGACTTTTTCCCCACCGGGGCTAGGGTTTGTCCAGAGAGGGGCTCCGGAGCGTCTGAATGCCACCAAATTCGATCCCATGGTATGCCATACAATGTGTGTGTGTGTAATGTGTCTTGGATTCCCATTATTCCCTCACTCTACGTGTTAGGGCTTCACCGGCGTCAGATTCTCTTTGGTGGGCTCCAGGACTACTTAGAGCCCGAAACTCCCAAATCTGACAGAATGTGGGGAATCTTGCCAATAGGTGGGATCTACCATTGTATTGGGTGTTCCTTGGGCATAACCTAACACAACCAAGCAATTGGTTCCACTTTTCTACCCCCTTCCGGCTCATGTACGTAGAGAGGAGAGAATGACAATTCCGTCTTTTTTCCCCAGCGCGTGGCTAGGGTTTCTCCGGAGAGGGGCTTTGGAGCATCTGAATGCCACCACGAAAAATGGTATGACTTAACATGTGTGTTAGAGTGTGGCATGGGTCTTGGATGCCGAATATTCCATCACTATTTGTGTTAGGGCTTCACTGGCGTCAGATTCTCTCTCGTGGGTTCCAGGACTACTTAGAGCCCAAAACTCCCGGATCTATCGGAATGAGGGGAATATTGCCAAGAGGTGGGACCTACCATTGTACTGGGTGTCCCTTGGGCCTTAACTAAGACAACAAAGTAATAGTTCCACTTTGCTACCCCCTTCCGGCTCACGTAGAGGGGCCAGAACGACAGCTCCGCCTTTTTCCCCAACGGGGCTAGGGTTTCTCCGCATAGGGGGTCCTGAGCGTGTGAATGCTACCACAACACATGGTATGCGCCATAACATTCGTGTTAGCTAGAGTGTGTCATGGGTCTTGGATGCCCAAGATCCCCTCACTCTCCGTATTAGGGCTCACCGTCGGCAGATTCTCTCTCTATCGGGTTCCATGACTACATTAGAGCCCAAAACTCCCGGATCTGACGGAACGGGAGGGGGGTGGGTGGGGTGAATCTTTCCAATAGGGTGGGCCCTAACATTACTTTGGGTGTTCCTTGGGCCTAACCTAACACAACCTAGCAATTAGTTCCACTTTGGTACCCTTACGCCTCATGTAGAGGGGCCAGAACTATAGTTCCGTCTTTCACCCCAACGGGGCTAGGGTTTCTCCGGAGAGGGGCTCCGGAGCGTCTGAATGCCACCAAATCACATGGTAGTACATAACATGTGTGTTAGAGTGTGACATGAATCTTGGATTCCAAAGATTCCCTCACTTTCTGTGTTAGGGCTTCACCGACGTCAGATTTTCTCTAGCGGGTTCTAGGACTACTTAGATCCCAAAACTCTCGGATCTGTCGGAACGGGGGGAATATCGCCAAGAGGTGGGATCTACTACTGTCTTGGTTGTTCATTGGGATTAAAATAACACAACCAAGCAATTGGTTCCACTTTGCTACCCCTTCCGGATCACGTAAAGGGGCCAGAAGGGAAGTTCGCCTTTTTACCCAACGGGGCTAGGGTTTGTCCGGAGAGGGGCTCCAAAGCGTCTGAATGCCACCAAATCCCATGGTATTCCATACCACGTGTGTTAGAGTGTGGCATGTGTATTGAATTCCAAAGATTCCCTCACTCTCTTTGTTACGGCTTCACCGACGTCACATTCTTTTTGGTGGGCTCCAGGACTACTTAGAGCCCGAAAGTCCCGAATTTTCGGAACGGGGGGAACCTCACATAATATTTGTCTAGATATGATAGGGTTACATATTGTTAGTCTTAGGAGGGATTCTGACATTCCCCACTTTTAATTACATAGTCATTTAATTACATAGTCATTTGATAACCAATTGCATAGATTGTCAATTCGTTTAAGTCACCCATCATGCATCCGAAGGCCAGCAATGTTTCTATCCATGCCCACACGAACTCGCATGCGCAGAATTTTGGTCCCGCACCCACCCCAAATTATGGATCAAACTTTGGCGCCTCCCCCACAGCATGCACGACGCCTCTTGCAAAATTTCGCACCTTCCTCTACCCACCCGCGACCTCTCAACGAAATCCCCCCCCCCCCCCCCGCCCCCTATTTTCCATTGACAAAGTTTCCCTCTTTCCTCTCGTCCAACCTCGACGCGTAGTTCTCCCACCTCGCGTCCTCGCCGTGTAGCTTTCTGTCCCGCTCCCACACGTCGCCGCGTAGCTTTCCGTCCCACCTCCCACCTCGCCGTGTAGCTCCGTCCCGGTCTAACATTCCCCCGTGCGGGTCTTCCACCTCGCCGTGTAACCCGCCGGTTGCCGCCCAGCTTTTCCACCTCGCCGTCCAGTTCTGCCACCTCGTCGTTCAGGTCGCCATCCAGATCTTACACCTCGCCGCCAGATATGCCACCTTGCCGCCTGATCTGCCACCTCGCCGCCCAGGTCGCCGTCAAGATTTGCCACCTCGCTGTCCAGCTCGCCGTTCGGCCACCTCGTCACCAACCTCACCTTACATCTAGGTCTTCCACCGCCTAACTAACCTCGCGGCAACTTCCTGGTCGAGGTCTGCCACCTCGTCACTAACCTCAAGGCAACTATCTCGTCAAGGCCTGCCACCTTGACTCCTGGAGAGATGGTTTCCGCCATGGCAAGCAGTAAGAAAAAGCACCTACATCCTGAGGCGGTCTCAAGATAATTATTTCAGCCTGTTTGATGCATATTCCCCGCACATTTTTGTTTATGTTTTAGTTCCTGATATCGTAAAAATTGCCTGTTATGTGCTTCTTTATGTTTGATGAGTTCCTATGGTCAAAATTTGCTTATTTTGTACATAGATGCACTAATTTTACTATGTATGTTGTTAAAATTGAAATGGTAAGTAGCGTGCCTTGTAAAAGTGAATGGAGGGAGTAGTACAGAATAATCAACACCAACACTATATGTCAGAACATTACTCCATGAAAGAAACCCAAATCTTACTCTATAGCTTTAATGGGTTCTTATAGTATCTACTGTGATGTTTGTAGCGTACGTTGAGCTCTTGATTTATGTTAGAACCACCTGTAAAATCCATTGACGAAACACGGAACAATAATGTCCTGAGAAACCATCCGCGGCTGGGTAGTATACTAGCACGTGCTCTTGCAAGCCCGACCGTACTCTCCCCTAAAAAGAGCAAGAAAGAAAGCTCTGGATCCAAGTATGATCCTCGAGGGGAGGAAGACTTCACTAAAAAGTTGAACCCTTACCTTAAAGCTCAACACCCTTTCATGATAGCTCATCAGTGAAGGTGCTACTTACTTATCTCGTGTGGGACTGGTGGCCTAATTACTGCATTTACATATATGTTGTGCTACCATCCCCATTGATATGTACATGTGAACTGTGCAGGCTAGGAAACTCAAAGTCAAGACGACATCCGGTAGGGGGCAGATGCCTCCAGGTGGCAACTCCTTGACTGGAAATAAGCTTGTCCGTGCTGACAAATCTGACAACACACCACCTATTACTCCGACAAGAGATAAAAATATCCAGAAGATTGCACCGGCAGTTTCCGCACCCAGAACGGGTCGAACAAGGAGTACGAGCTTGCAGAAACAGCCCACAGATCCAGTCAGGCCACCACCACCCGGGAACAAGAAGCCATCTAAGCCCCCCAAGAAGCCATCTTACAATGACAAGACGGCAGATGTCGAACACAAGCAGCCAGCTGCGGTCCAAACCAAGGTGGTAGCTGTGGTGACCGAGAAGGCAGCCGCCCTGCTCGAGCTGGACGCTCCCCAAGTCCTGCAGGAAGCTCCCCAAGACCAGCAGGAAGCTCCCCAACTTGGCCAGTAGGAATGTTCGAAAAACAAGCAGACAGTTGCCCATGGCCATCTTGAAGCTTCCCAATACAAGGATGCAGCTGGCCACCGCGAGGAGACACACATCCAGTACGGGCAGGATCTTCTCGTTGGCCAGCTGCCAGGTTCCCAAGTCGAGCTCCCACCATTCCAACATGAGGGGCAAGGTTCCCAACTAGAGGAGATAGATGCCACTCCGAGGCACTGGTTTCTGACCTATGGTCTGAAGATGGGCATCACTTGTGCCAGGATGGTAACATGTTGCAGAACTATGTTATCCATTTCCAGAATTAAATCCAAAATGCAGAATACTAACTCTAGCACGACCAATTTTTTTAGATAATCAACCTGGAGACATCACTATAAGTGGTGGAGGTGGGGTTGAAAGGGGAATAAACATGGGAAAGGGGCTGGACAGGATGTCCAGAGGAAAGAGGATCAGAATAGTTATTCCTCCTGGATGTACTAGGCTAGCTGACGATAATATTAGTGCCATGTATACCACTACATGTTCAATTGCAATCAAGGAGGTTGTCCCTGTCTTTCTCCATTGGAAGCAGTACAAGAAAAGGCCCGAGATATTTAAAGCCTTTGCTGGCCATGTGGCTGTAAGTTTTGTAACTCTTGATTCCAGTTCTGTCCACTGCTGTTCATAAAATGGAAGTATGCTATTTTTTTTGTTTCAGTCAAAGTTTCTGATGGACCTCGATGACCCCAATATCGTGTCCTCTCTTGAAATGCATCTCCAGAGCCGTACAAAGCACATGCGTCATGTTCTGAAGAAGGAGTATTGGTACATAATCAAGGACAAGAGGAAGGTTTTGCCTAAAGCTCCACCGATAGAGAAGGTTGGAGATGCTGCATGGAAAGCTTTACTAGCCAGCTGGGGCTCAGCCAAGAAACAGGTCTGTGTCTTTGCTCACTCGAACTGCTATTGCATCAATTCTATAACCATGATTGTTGCTAATACTTTATACTTTGTTTGTGTAGACGGCATGTCTGAAAGCTGCACAAAGCAGAGGCTGTGTCATGTACCCAGCTCATACGGGTTCTCGGAGCTATGAGATTTATTACGACAAGGATCAAGATGCAGTTCAAGTGTTCAAAGCTACGCACATAAACAAGGTGGATGGAACATACCCTTCGCCTGTGAAAAAAGCAATTTTAAGCCCCCCAGAATTCTTCACATCTCTGTAATCAACATTTTACCTCAATAGATTCTTGTAGGGCACCTTCCCTTTGTGAATTCTGCTGCAAACTTTTGTCATCACCTATTTCACCCATGATTGTCATCTTCTAGTTTATGTACATGCATGCTTTAACTTGCTTGTCATCTGCTAATTTATGTACACGCATGCTTTAACTTGCTTGCCATCTGCTATTTTAATCTATATTCTGTACATGCTTGTCGTGTGCTATTTTCATCAATGTTCCTCGGATGCCTGTTTTTCCATCATCTACGTACCCTAAAAGCTACTTTGGCTAAGATGTATGCCGCAGCGCGTGTAATCAACTCTGTGCGAACTCTGAGCTTTGTTAAGTCAAAGCTGGGCAATAAAATGCCTTTTATCTATAAAAAAAGCTAGTTCGTCTGCTGTTTCATATATGCTTCTACATGCATATCCCTTGTCATTCCAGCATCACCAGATACGTCTGTTAAAATATGCACTTGAGCGTGCTGTCATTTCAGCATGGTTTCCAACTATGTTTTGTACATCCTTGTCGTCAACTAATTTATCTACGCTTGTCGCTAGTAATGTACATGCGTGTTTAATTGCTTGTCATCTTCTAGCTTATGTATGCTTGTTATCTTATATTTCATATCAATGTTCCTTATGAGCTAGTTCAGCTGCTATCTCATCTTGTCCTTTTGCATGCTTTTTAGACTGAAATGGAAGCAAAGATGGCGCCAGCTTCGTCGAGGGGCACTGTCAGGCCACCTCTGTGTGCCGCCGAAGCTATCGCTGAGGTGCTCGGGCAGGGCCAGCGAAAGCCTACGTTCCTAAAGAACATAGGCGTGACAACCACCTATTTAGAGCAACAAAGCATGAGCTCCAGCGTCAGCTTAACCGTGAGATAAGCATAAAACAGGAACTTGTCATGGAGCTGAAGGCAACCAGGGATTAGGCTGATGCAGACATGATCGCCCTCCAACAAGAACTGGATGACATTCGAAAGCAATCTGCAGAGTATACCCAGGCTCACCATAGATCCAATGCCATTCTTCAGGGGCTACTGGGTAGGCCACTTTCTACACCCCAACACAACCCCACGGCTGGCGAACTGGGTAGCTGATATGAAACTGTTTCTCTTCGTGATGTATTTTGGTGGCTTTTTGGTAGGCGCCCTTGGTGAGCTCTTTTGTGCCCCTTGTGAGGCTGTGAACTATGGCAGATGGCATTCGATGCCTCTGCTGGTGGCCCTTGTGAGGCTGTTAACTATTGCAGATGGCCTTTGATGCCTCTGCTGGTGGTCCTTGTGAGGCTGTGAACTATTGCAGATGGCATTTGATGCCTCTGCTGGTGGCCCTTGTGAGGCTGTAACCAGTCTTATTTGCTGCATGTTTTTGCGTGTGTTTTTTTGTGAAAACTAGCAGTGCTAGAATTTAAAATACGTCCGCACCGGCTAAACGACCTTTCGAACCACGACGAGAAAAAACGTCGATGCACGATGATGTCACCAGAGCCCCTGGCGACGGATGCGATCCGTTACGGATACGAGAACACGTGGTACTATATGGTAGGTCCACGAGGCGGCACCTTATTGGATGAAAATCGCGACGGAAAATCACGTCACAGATACGTTTCGACGTGGACATGCTGATGGAGGGATGATAACCCGGTAGGCTAACGCCAAGGTGTAACCCCTGCCCGAAGGGAACCGTGCAAGACCCGGCTAGAGGAAAAGGAGTTTCTAGAAGGCCCAAGAAGGAGCGCAGGCCCAGTAACTCGGCCTTTGGGTTGCTGTTAGGAAACTTAGGATTTGCGTGTGGTTTCCGGGTAGGACTCCGAGTGTACCTTGTGTAGGAAGCCAGGGAGCCGGGTAAGATATAAACCGGCTCCTAGGGTTAGAGAAACAGAACTTCATCAGATATTCGAGTATCCTTGTAATACGAGAGTTGATATTGTAAACCTAGATCGGAGACTCGGGGACTTGATTGCCAGAGCTGCCAGATCGATTGATAGTATGATTTGCCCTGAGCTAAACCCTCTCCCAAACACCAGAGTCGAATTACCCCAAGATAAGTTACCCCTGGTAGCGTCTGCCGTGATTATCCCACGACAGTTGGCGCCCACCGTGGGGCCTACGTCCAAGGGTGTTTACATCATGGGAGAAACTCGGGAAAGCATGAAGAACCTCGTCATCGGCGAAATCTACACCAACCCTGAAGGAGAGAAGATGGTGGACGACTTTGGCTGGGGGCCAGAGTCGGATCAGCTAGAAACCGGATCCGTCGTCACAATCGGCCGGGTCAACGTCTTCGTCGGCATGGTACGTGCGTCCGGTTCTATTCCTGATGATGTTGAATATGATCCTGTGTCAGGAGGAGCGACCTGCGTTCAGTCGGATGGGGAAGAGTCGGTCGGGACGGTCGATCCGATAGAAGAGCCCACCACGAAGAGGGAACAACCGGAGGAGCCGGCATGGACCCCCCGTGGCCGGGTCATGAGGGAAGATGATACCGAGTCTATCCTCCACCTGCTGGAGGATCGGTACGAAGAGGATAGTTGTGATGAGGAAGAATACGAATCTGCACCAGGCATCGCGCGCCAGGTCGCGGTCTACACGGCCCCTGCAACCAATCTTAATTAGGGGGACGTGACTACGGCCGTGGTCGGAGCGGCGCGAGCGCTGGCCCAGCAACAAGATCCGGTTGATGGAAACCCGGTCATAGCCCGGGTTGACGGAGAGTCGGCTTCAGTCACCAGCCATACCCCGGAAAGCGAGTTGCGAAGAAACATGTTTGGGTTTATGGCAAACAGAACGCCAGGAGCGGGGCCCTCAAATCCGCGAAATCCGGCTCTGTTCAACAATAACCTGATCTTGGATCCTACGGTGCTAGCGACGGTGATAACCCCAGAAAACGCGGCGGCACGCGCTGCGGATCTGGATGTGGCCCGCCGTGCATTGGATCAGCAGAAGAGAGATATGGAAGCTGAGAGACAGGGGATAGCCGCGCGCCAGCGCGAGCTGGAAGCATTGGAGAACCGGCTCCAGGTTCAGTCGACCAGGATGCACAATCAGAGATATCAGTCGAGATTACCAGCGACGGGAGGAACTATAAACCCGGCCACACTATTTATTACACCTCAGGACCAACCAATTCCAGCTGTGAATCAAGAAACCGGACATCAGCCTGCGACAATGGGAGGACAACCGGCAAACGTACTAGTCGGGTTACCCACGTTGCAGACGGGGATTGCTGTTGGCAATACCGCACCACCACCCCCATCACGATTTCATACTCCGCCAGGTCACTTCAATAATCCCATGGATAATGTATATGTAGCAACATTGGCATTGGATCGCATCCCCGTAAGAGAGTCACCCCATGCGGAGGAGACCCGGCGGGCGATAGATCTATTGCGCACAGCAGGGGATCAGCAGGCCAATTACCCGGATAACAGGAGTGGAATGCACGGAACACCATATGTTAGCTGGTATAATGGAAATACCGGCAATATTCAGACAAGCTCAGCACGGCGGAGGGCAGAGCAGCAGCAAATACCGCCTCCTCCCCGTAGACCAGCAACACCTGCAGTATCAGCAGCACAAGCTATTGTGGACAGTTCTCGAGCCAGGCGCGCAGTAGCTGGATCTGCGGTACGAGGGCCGGTGGCGGTTGCACCCCCCGCCGTACCCGCAGCAGGATCGCACGTTTCCCGGGTGAGGCCAGTACCGGCAAATTTAGCCGGGCCCAAGTGTTTGTCGGACGCCATCAGAGCTGAGCCTTACCCGGATAAGTTCAAGGAGCCGGGTAAAGTGGTCAATTATGAGCCAACCATGGATCCAGAAACATGGTTGAGCAGTTATGAGATGGCCATGTCGATCCGCAATGCATCTTAGAATCTTCAAGCTAAGTTTATGTACCTAATGATGTCAGAGGGAGCATCAAAGTTATGGTTCAATAATCTACCCGAAAAATCCGTTAGTTCGTGGAGTGAGCTGAAAACTGCCTTTATCAAGCACTTTCATGGAACATGCAGGAAGCTGTTTACAATTGATGATTTAGAGCGATGTGTCCAGAAGAAGAGAGAATCGGCGCGCAGTTGGGTGCGCCGGGTTATGGAAATACTCCACTCGTCCACGGATATTCAACCAAAGGATGCATTACAGGCTATGGCAAAGACATGCAAGTATATACCCTTAGTGCAAAAGCTTACGCGCATGAAATCTAGTCGGAATGCTTCAGAGGTCACAATGGGAGAGTTGATGGACGTGTGTAACAAGCACGCCGCCACATATACCACAGAGGAGGATGTTGATGATAAGAAAGCAAAAGCCAACACGAGTAACAATGGGAGACCCGGCAATGGGACCACGCCGGGTAACAATGGAGGGAATAACGGAAATAACCAGAACAAGCGCCCGTATGAGGGAAGCTCCGAGTTTGTCGCCAATACAGAAGCAGGGTTTGCAAGACCTAGAGCAGAGGGAAATTTCAACGGAGGAAACTTTAATGGGGGAAACTACCAAGGACCACCAAGGCCGGCTAATCACATAGAGGCCTTCAGGATGCCCTGTCCGCGTCATAGCAGGAACGGTAGGCCGGCTAATCATTCATTGGAGCAGTGCATAGATTTACAGAGATGGAAGAACGAAGAAATACAGAAGGCAATGCGAGGTGCAGGCCGGGGAGCAGGGCCGGGTCCAGGCGGAAACCCGGGCAATGGCCCACCCCCGGCTGGCAACGCAGGAGGCGGTAATCCGGGTAACAACCAAGGAGGCGCTGGAGGTTTCCAAGCCAACCCCAAGCAGCTAGGGCAGTACCATGTCCATACTACGGGGACATCCAACAAAGACATAAAGATACTTAAAAAAGCAGTAAATTCGGTTTCTTCAGCTGTCCCGAGGTACTTGAGATGGTCAGATCAAGAGGTAACATGGAGCAGAAGGGATCACCCGGAAAGAATAGAGCATCCGGGTGTGTTGGCTTTGGTGGTTGCACCACAGGTCAATGGTTACGAGTTGAAAAAGGTCCTGATGGATGGCGGAAGCAGCATCAATATTTTATATTGGGAAACTTTCTTACGCATGGGGCTAAAGGAATCTTAGTTGCAAAAAAGTTCCACAGTTTTTCATGGGATTGTGCCGGGTCACTCGGAGTGCCCTGGGGGAAAGATAACACTGGAAGTTTCTTTTGGGTAATCAAAGGATAAATTCCGAGTGGAGTGGCTCACATTTGAGGTGGTAAAGTTGCGCAGCCCCTATCACGCGCTGTTCGGAAGGCCGGCTTACGCCAAGTTCATGGCCAGGCCGTGTTACGTATACCTACAACTAAAGATCCCGGGTCCCAAGAAAACCATCACTATACATGGGAACCGGGTTATAGCAGCCGAGTGTGACGAAGGAGACACGACGATGGCAGAACATGCTTGCAGAAAGGAAGAACTCAAGTATTACCGGTCTCAGGTAGACCCGGATGACAGAACGGCATTGAAGAGACCGAATACGGAGGATGAGAGAGCAAAATTCAAAGCAGCACAGGATACCAAGATGGTGTCTTTTGTCGAAGGTGATCCCTCCAAGCAATTTGCTATAGGATCCAACCTAGACAGTAAGCAGGAAGAGGCACTTATTAAGTTTATTCGCGGAAATCGAGATGTTTTCGCTTGGACACCCAGCGATATGCCGGGTATCCCGACCGAGTTAGCTGAGCACAGTTTGCATGTTGATCCTAAGTCCCGGCCTGTGAAGCAGGGCCTGAGAAAAATGAACGAGGAAAGAAGAAAAGCTATAGGAGCGGAGATAGCTCGGCTACTTGCAGCCGGCTTTATCATGGAGGTTTTCCACCCGGATTGGTTGGCAAATCCGGTCCTAGTGATGAAGAAGAGTAACGAGTGGAGGATGTGTATTGATTACACGAGTCTCAACAAGCATTGCCCAAAGGATCCGTTTGCTCTTCCAAGGATAGATCAGATCATAGACTCAGTGGCTGGAAGTGACCTATTATGTTTCCTGGATGCATATTCCGGGTATCATCAGATCAAGCTCAAGAAGGAAGATTGGGAGAAAACATCGTTCATAACCCCCTTTGGAGCTTTCTGTTACAAAACCATGACTTTCGGACTAAAGAACTCTGGTGCAACATATCAGCGGTGTATTCAGAAGTGTTTTGCGGATCAGATTGGACGCAATGTTCACGCCTATGTTGATGATGTGGTGATCAAAACAAGGAAGGCAGAAACGTTCATTGATGACTTAAAGGAAACATTCAGGAACCTGAGAAGATATCAGATGAAGCTTAACCCCACAAAGTGTGTATTTGGAGTTCCAGCAGGAAAATTACTCGGATTCATTGTTTCCGAGAGAGGAATCGAGGCAAACCCGGACAAGATCAAAGCTATCCAGAGTCTGAAAAATCCGGAAAACCTGAAGCATGTTCAAAAGCTTACAGGGTGCGTAGCAGCATTAAGCCGGTTTATATCAAGGCTTGGAGAGAAGGCGATACCCTTATACCGGCTCTTGAGAAAAACCGACAAATTCGTTTGGGACCAAGAGGCGGATGAGGCGTTCGAGGCACTAAAAAAGCAATTATCTGAGGCACCGGTTTTAGCGGCGCCGGGTCCTAAGGAGCCCATGTTACTATACATTGCGGCTGGGCCCCGGGCGGTTAGCGCAGTGGTTGTTGTTGAGCGCAAAGAGGATGGAAAAGATCACCCGGTACAGAGGCCGGTTTATTACGTAAGCGAGGTACTATCGGAAGTAAAGCATCGTTACCCACATTGGCAAAAGCTAGTTTTCGGGGTCTTTATGGCCAGCCGGAAATTGAAACCATATTTTCAGGAACACCCCATAACAGTGGTTAGCTCTATACCAATGTCGGATATTATCAGAAACTCAGATGCAACAGGTAGAATAGCCAAGTGGGCCATTGAGATGGGAGATTATCACATCAACTACGAGCCCAGGTATGCAATCAAATCTCAAGCTTTAGTTGATTTTATCAATGATTGGACTCACACGAGCATGCCCACAATGACACCAAGTTCCGAGTCTTGGGTCATGCACTTCGATGGTTCAAAGCAGTACGAGGGATCAGGAGCTGGGGTGGTGCTCACATCGCCCAAGGGAGACAAACTGAGTTATGTGTTGCAAATTCACTTTGATTGCTCCAACAACGTGGACAAGTATGAGGCATTGTTACATGGATTGTGAGTAGCAAAGGAGATGAACATCCGGCGAATACGGTGCTATGGAGATTCGGATCTTGTGATACAGCAGGTCTCAGGAACTCGGGATAGAAATGATGCAACAATGGCAGCATATCGCAGAGAGGTGGACAGGGTTGCCGGGTGTTTTTCCGGGTATGAGGTGGAGCATATTGACAGGTGAAAGAACGAGGCAGCAGACGCGCTTGCAAGACTCGGCTCACGCAGAGAGCCGGTTCCACCCAACGTCTTCCTGGACGAGTTATCGCGGCCATCTATTAAAACCGACTCTCAAGAAGAGGTGGCTAACCAAGACCCGGATTTGGAGCTCGTGGCCACGGTACGTGCCGTTCCCGAGTGGACAGAGCCGTTTGTAGCTTACTTATCACGAGGCGTGTTACCACCACATGAAGTTTTAGCAAGGCAAATTCTAAGACGAGCAAAGGGCTATTCTATCATCAATGGAGAGCTGTATAAAAGAAGTGCAGCAGGAGTCTTTTGCGCTGTGTAGCACCAGAAGAAGGCCGGCAGATCTTGAAGGAAATCCACGAAGGTGATTGTGGGCATCATGCCTCCACAAGATCCCTTGTGGCCAAAGCATATCGACACGGTTTCTTTTGGCTCACAGCCTTAGCAGACGCGGAGCGCTTGGTGGCAAGGTGCGATGGATGTCAAAGGTACGCTCGCCAAATCCATGTGCCGGCTATGGAGTTGCAAACAATCCCACTGACCTGGCCGTTTGCTGTTTGGGGCATGGATATGGTGGGCCCCTTCCACATGTCACCGTGTAAAAAGACTCATCTTTTGGTAGCTATCGATAAATTTACAAAGTGGGTTGAAGTTATGCCAGTTACCAATTGCGAAGCAATCACAACAGTCAAGTTCCTGAAAAGGATCATCTACAGGTTTGGATACCCTCACAGCATAATAACAGACAATGGAACCAACATGTCCTTAGGTGAGATGGAGAAATTCTGCGGAAACAATGGTATCCGGCTTGACATAGCCTCGGTAGCCCATCCACAAGCCAATGGACAGGTGGAGAGGGCAAACCAGGAGTTACTTCGTGGGTTAAAACCACGGCTACAAGTCCCGTGCATCAGAGCCGCTGGAGCATGGGTGGAAGAGCTGCCAACAGTAGTTTTGGGAATTAACACTACACCTAATAGATCTACTCAGATGACCCCGTTTTTCATGGTTTATGGTGCAGAGGCGGTATTACCGAGTGACATTATTCACGACTCGGCCTGAGTATCGGCTTACATTGAGGTGGAGAACGAGAAGACCCGGCAGGATTCCGTGGATATGCTAGAAGAACACAGAGAACAAGCCTTGGAGAGATCAGCTATATATCAGCAGGATCTGAGGAGATACCATAGTCGGCGGGTCAAAACCCGGGTCTTCCAGGAAGGGGACCTGGTGTTGCGCTTGGTACAATCGAAGGAAGGAAAGCACAAGTTATCTCCACCATGGGAAGGACCGTTCATCATAAGCCGGAATTTGCACAATGGATCATATTACTTGATAGATGCAAGGGAAGAGTCGGATACTGTCAATGACACCGCCCACACCACTTCATCTATGCTAGAGAGGGAGAGACCATGGAACGTGGCACAGCTACGTCCCTACTACACCTAGAATAGACTAGGCTTACAAGTGGAACTACACGATGTAACAGGCAGCAGGTTTCAGACACACTCTTTTCCTATCCAGGGTACCTAAGGGGACTGGAGGGTTTTTAATGAGGCGGCTTTCTGACCTAACTTTTCTCATATCAATAAAGAGATGGTTAAACCTTGATATTGTTTCTTTCTTGTGTGTTTTTGTTAAGTTCTTATATTCCTGTTCTTGCTTTAAGTTTTTTATTTTTGTCAGGTAAGCATTATTTGTTTGTCTGCAGTATATTAGTTTTTCTAAAGGTTATATATATAGGTCTTGGGGGCTGATTGCTTGAATAGCACAGTTGCAAACTCAAAGACCCGGCCATGATGCCATTAAGTTATAAGGACCGATTACTTGAAATAAGTACGGCTACAATCTTATAACCGGACAATAGAGCCAAAGTTTTCTTGATTTCTTTTGTTTAATCTTGATGTGACTCGCAAAAATGTGGCATGCTTTGCTAGCGTGTAATTACAATCAGTCATGATGCCCAATGGGACTTGCTTGACCCTGTTTTTATACAGTTATAGCAGCATTGAATATCCACGCGAAAGCCGGCTTACAGCAAAGAGGATCAAAAGGGTCATCCAAACCACAAGTTATGCAGAGTACAAGGTTAACAGCCGGAAACTCGCAACATATTAAGCATAACTTCAAACCTATGTGAGTAACTCTACGTTTTGGGCCCTAGCAGAAACAATTTGCTATTTTGAAACCACCAAACCCTTAGACTCGGAAATTCGGGTCTTGGAGACTTGGGAATTCGAAAATAACAACAAATTGTCTAGCTATCAAGCTTAAAACCCAAAAATCCGAGTCTTGGGGACTTGGGGACTTAGGAAATAAAGTCCACTTGTCAAAAATCCCTGAGACCCGGAAACCGAGTCTCACAAAAGGAAAAATAGCGAAAATCGTAAAACCAGCAACAAAAAGTTCAAGACTAGGAAATAACAAATCCATGCAAAAGGCCAGAAGGGCCACAAAAGCTATTAAGGTTTTAGCGTATTACAAACCGAGGAAGTTGTATCGAAAAGTGCAAAGGCGCACTATTAAAATAATAATTGTTTTAGGCATATTACGAAATGCCCATTGGCCGAATAAAGTGTTTGCGGTGGTAAAAGGTGAAACTTTACTCGGCATCCTTGGCCGAGTCATCGATGTTGTCCTTGGCAGCCGGGTCTTGGACTTGCTCTTCGGTGGTCTTCCCAGCTCCTGTATCCGGATTAGCAGCAGAGTCGGCACGAGCCGGCGGACGGACAGCCGGCGTAGAGGATGAAGGCGAAGTATCGGCCTCAGCTTTTCTCTTGGCAGCTTCCTCCTTCCTCTTGGCAGATTTCGCCTTCCACTTCTTCAGCATGTCAAAAGGCTTAGGCAGATCCGACTGAATGGGCTTGCCTTCGGCATCATAAGGTGGAACGATGTTGCTTAGGTCCAGACTGTCGGCGATCAAGCTCGCCGAGTGACGCACCTCAGTATTAATGGCCTTGAAGTTCTTGCCGGTAAATTTGGAGCCGTCGTTGTTGAATTCGGGAAACCCGCCCACGAGCTTTGCCGGCTCAAGCCTGGGAAAATAGGCCTTGGCCAGAGCAAGCCCGCGGGTTACCCCAACCCGGCACGACGAACGCTTCCAGTGGTCAATCCACTCGGGGATGGTGGAACATGCATCAAGAAAAGTGTCCAAGCCACAGTAACCCACAGCCGGCCACTTCACAACCTCCAAAATCCACTTGGTGCCGGCAGAAAATTGCCGGATAACGGCCTTCAGTGTCTTTAATTTCTCAATGTCATCTTCGTCTAGGGCCTCTTCACCCGGGCCTGCAGTATAACAGAAAAGGTTCAAGCAATAACATCCGGGTATCTTGCGTAATGGAAAACCCGGGTTATAATTAGCGAGTTATAAATCTTTACCAAGCAGAGCGCGGTAAGTGTCGGCAATCTGAGCCGAGACCTTTTTCAGCGCACTTTCGGCATTGTGGTATTTCTTCTTATACTTTTTCACGTCCTTGTCGAGATGCTGCACTTCAACCTCTAGTTCTGCACGCAGCTTTGTCTCGGTCTGGAGGAGCTGGTTGGTTTTGGCAAACACCTCCTCAGACCGGGTCACTTGTGCCTGTGGAAAAAGAAAAGGGAAAGATTAGTCGGATATAAGAAAACGCCGGATATGAAAGGAAGTACCGAGTAAACTTTGCCTAGTTAAACTCGGAACTTGGGGACTAGGTGAGTATATACACAATATTGATCAGGATTAACTGGTGCTCTACAGCCATGGCCTCAAGGATGTCTCTCTCGGTGGTCTTCAGAGCGAAGAGCTGATCTAGCATTTCTTCGTAGGAGAGATCATCGAGCTTCAGCTTGGAAGAGCCGGGGTTCTTGTCACCCGGAGGCGGGGTTCTCTCCTTCTTGGGGGTGGACACCCGGGTCGCCTGGGTGTTGGGAGTGGGATCACCCCTCCCCGTGCCCAGGATCTCGACCTCATCATCCCCGGGTGTGTGTGAGGGAATCGGATACTCGGCCTCCTGCTCGGCCGGGTTTTTCAGCAGGTCTTCTTCTTTGTCTTCTTCTTCAACGCTGCCAGCCGCGGCCTTCATAGTGTCTTCCGGATCCTCCATCGCTGGGTTATCCACATCCATATCGTCCGGGTCACTGCTCGTGACCTTGGCTCTAGGAAAGAGAAAAAGAAACAGTCAGTATATGGTAAACGAGAGGTATGGAAAAAGTTAGTGTATTGAGTAGCAAGAAAAGTCACTTACCCGGTGTTCACGACGAAATCTGCTGGGAGATCGTTGCTAGACCCGGAAGAAACTGATAAAGAGTGTGAAAGTGAGACCCGGATTTGTCCGGCCAGAGGATGATTTGGAGAGGGAAATATCTGAGGAAGGCGAGAAGAATGAGTCTGGGGAATACCGGCTTTGCGAGCGGGGGACGAAGGGATGCCCGGGTTAAGAGGATCATCACCCGGGGAATTCCGGGTTACCCTACGTTTGACTGGGACGGGTTCCTTCAAGCGTGATGAATCGATCAAATGTTGGTTAAGTTCGCACATGTTAGCGTACGAATAGGGTTTGGAGGTCATAGAGGAGTAAGGCACCTTGAATACAACCCCCCGGGTCTTCCTCTTCGCCCCAACGTCTATGTCCGGCTCAGCCTCGCTTTCATCAGATTGGGTCTCCTCCTTATCCTCCAACCCTGGGAATTATAGCATATTATCGGAAAAAGGGAAAAAGGTTGGAAAAACAAGTTGACAGAAAGGGAAACGAGTGAGACTCGGATGTTACCTTCATCAGTATCAACCGGCTCCTCGTCCTCTTCCGAGTTTTCGGAAGGAGGAGGGGTCTCAATCTTCCAGTAAGCGCTATCTTCCTGATATAAAAATACAGTGATAAAAGTTAGTGGTTGTACCAGAAAAATGTCAGTCGGATAAAGAGTAATGTCCGGATCTTACTTCTGGAGCCGGGTTGTCCCGCGTGTAGGGGTCCAGGCCGGCTATGTTCCGGATCACCTCCAGTTTCTCGGCCAGAAAGTTTTTCATGATCTTGTTTGCATCTGCGGCTGGATAATTTCTCATCGAATAGCGAAGAAAATCGGTGACGTGCCCAGAGTAGTTGCACATAAGTTTGGGCCGGACACTGTTGGGTTGAACCCGGAAAGTTACCCAGGTTTTAATGAGATTGAGCCCTAGGAGACCGTGGGCCGACAGTACGGCTAGTTTGTGCAGGAGGGGTTGGATAGATTGCCTCTCGGCATCAGTAGCAAAGGAGCTGAAACTGCCGGATAGATTAAGGAGGTTTTCGGTGAAACCCGGAAGTTGCTTCTCGCCGGCTGGGGAGGTATCCTGGCAGTAGAAGTACGTTTTCTGCCAATGTTTCACGTGGGAGCTAAGACCTAGAGTCGGCATGAGGGAATTTTTCCTCCTCTGGATGGAGACCCCTCCACAGACTAGGAGGGCCCCATCGCCGCTCTCTCGGCACGGCTTGCATTGAAAAAGTTCAAGGAAAAGAGCCAGATTCGGTGGAATGCATAGATATGACTCGCACAAAACTATAAAATGAGTGATGTTGAGCATAGAATTGGGACCTACGTCAAAAACCCGGAGTTCGTAATGATCTAGCAGTTCGCGGAAGAAAGGGTGACCCTGGGGGCGGAAACCCCGGATCACGTGTTCAACGAAGACTACTACCTCATCGAGACCCAGAGAAGGCCGAGTCTCCTCTCCAGGTACTCTCCAGTGAATTTCTTCGTGGGCGGGCAAGACCCCCGACTCTGCCAGTTCGTCCAGCTTGGCCTTGGTCACGGTCGATCTCGCCCAGTTGGCAGAGATCGATTGACTCGGCTTCGCCTTGCTGGCCGGCTGTTTCCCCTTCAGTTTCGCGTTGGCCTTAGGTGCCATGAGCTTAATCTAAAAATAAGACAAAGCGCAGAGTATAAACAACTTGAGACCCGGAAAATGGTTGTTATGCGACTTAGTAAAGAACACTTGCAAGAAATCCTGGCCGATTGGATCTAGGAGAGAAAAATATGGGAAAAATTGTGGTAAAAGGTATTGAAGGTGCGCTGTGAGGTGCGCAATTAGATCTAAACCAGGCATTGGCTATGGAAGTGCGAGGTGTGGGGTATTCAACTAATAAGAAACAAGAAAGGTATCGAGAAACGGAACCGGATCCCATCTAGTTGCGCGAAATCAATGGTGGAATCCATGGGATTAAGGTGGCTTACCGGCGGGATCTAGGAGGAGAACGCGGCAGCGGCGGATGGCCCGACGGCGGCGATTCCTAGGGGCCTTCGGTGATCTGCTCGAGGGCGCGGCGACGGAAGTCAACGGCGGCGTCACAGGGACGGGTGCGGCGTGCGGGCGGCGGCGGCTCGACTCCGGTGACGTATTCGTGGACGGCGCAGCGGTGCGAGCTTGAGCTCGAAGGTGAGGGCGCCGAGAGGAAGTGGAGATGAAGAGGTAGTGGAGAAATGAAGTGCGGATCTGAAAAATGACGCTCGGGCGCTTATTTATAGGCGCTGAGCCGGAAGGTGCCCTAGGGTTGGGCGGCAAAGGCCAAAAATTTCAGAAAAAGATGTTCAGCCGGATTTTTTGGGATAAGCACTGAAGGCGTCTGTTACGAGATATCCGGAAAAGATTGGAACAGATTGCGAGCACGATATCCGGAACTGATTAGCGCATGGTGCGAGCCGGGTCTTATGTGTTTCCTCGGATTGTTGACCCGGGAAAACAGTGTATGACTTGGGAAAGGCCGGGTTATTATATGGACCGCCCACAGAGCTAGGCCTAGCTACTATCAAAGCATTCTAACCTGGTATTTTATGGACTTGTGTGTGTTTGTTATTATTGCAGGGAATAGCGTGCGCTTCGTGGTTAGTCCTACGAAGCCCAAGCTATTCTGGGGACTACTGATGGAGGGATGATAACCCGGTAGGCTAACGCCAAGGTGTAACCCGGCCCGAACCGTGCAAGACCCGGCTAGAGGAAAAGAAGTTTCTAGAAGGCCCAAGAAGGAGCGCAGGCCCAGTAACTCGGCCTTTGGGGTTACTGTTAGGAAACTTAGGGTTTGCGTGTGGTTTCCGGGTAGGACTCGGAGTGTACCTTGTGTAGGAAGCCAGGGAGCCGGGTAAGATATAAACCGGCTCCTAGGGTTAGAGAAACAGAACTTCATCAGATATTCGAGTATCCTTGTAATACGAGAGTTGATATTGTAAACCTAGATCGGAGACTCGGCAACTTGATTGCCAGAGCTGCCAGATCGATTGATAGTATGATTTCCCCTGAGCTAAACCCTCTCCCAAACACCAGAGTCGAATTACCCCAAGATAAGTTACCCCTGGTAACATCTGCCGTGATTATCCCACGACACATGCCATGTTGGTCCACGTGCTGGCTCATGATTCGCGACGTCTTACGACGAACTAAATCGTCTCACCGTCGGACAACGTTATAAATTCTTCGATAATAAGCGTATACGTGCAACTTTATGAGAGCGCTACATGGCACATCTATAGTGCTTGAATCCGCGACGAGAAAATAAACGTTGCACGTATTATGACGTCATAAAACGGGATCGATGACGTCATAAAAGGAGGTCACGGTATCTCCAATCGTGACATTTTAAAATGTCAAGAAAATGATGACGCCAGGAACGGTAGAACTGACGTCAGCGGCGCCCGTAACGTGTAACGGAAAATGCGATGCCACGTGTGCACATGCTGCAACGAAAAAAAACTTCGCTCCTTGTTGGGCCTTGTGCTGGGCCGGCCAGTAGCTCGCGACGGTCGAATTTACGTCGCGGACTTCGCGACGGATTAGTGTACATTTAATCGTCGCAGAAACATCCGTGACAGTCGATCAGGAACATTCTCACTCCGTCGCGTAAACCGTCGCGGATTACCCTTAGCGACGGTTCGGAGCCCATCTACAATGTTATTGAAACGTCCCAGACCGCGCGGAATTTGGTAGTGAGAAGTCCCGAAGAGCCCCGGAGGGGGGCCACAGGGTGGCCACACCATGGGGTGGCGCGGGTTCCCCCTTGGCCGCGCCACCTAGGGGTGTGGGCCCCCTGGCCACCCCCCGGCATCGCACTTTCGCCTATATATTCTCCCCCGAGGGAAAACCCTAGGGGGATCAACCTTTTCCACAAAATACATCTGTAACTCCGCCACCGCCGTCGACAAGTTTCGGGGGACAGATCTCTGTTCTGGCACCCTGCCGGGACGGGGAAGTGCCCCCGGAAGCCATCTCCATCGACTCCACCACTATCTCTATCGACTCCACCGCCATCTCCATCGTCGTTGCTGTCTTCTATGATGAGGAGGGAGTAGTTCTCCCCCGAGGCTGAGGGCTCTACCGGTAGTTATGTGGTTCATCTCTCTCTCCCATGGTGTGATCTTTATGTGATCATGAGCTTTGTAATCTAGTTGAATATGTAGATGTGATCTTCATCTGTTATGCTACTCAAGTGGTTCTGTTATCTCCCTAAAAACTTTGATCACGGTGTAAAGGTGACAGTGTGTGCACCGAGTGGTTTAGCATGATATTTATATCTTGTGTTGGAAGATGAACCTGTGAAATTGTGGCATTTGTTTAGTACTAATTTAGGGCGCTCATAGTGATAGCGTGGGGTGCCCTAGAGAGGGCATATAGACTTGTGGAGTGCTGTTAAAACCCTACGCAATGATTGGTGTTTGTTATTCGACCGGAGAGTGGTTCGGAGTAGCATAGTGAAGAAATGATATTTATGCATTCAATTATGTGATCATTGTTAAGAGTGTCCACTAGTGAAAGTAGGAGCCATATGCCTTATTTCCAAACATTGAAACACTGTTTTCCTCCTGTTCTGCTACATGTTTGCTTGCTGCCATTTTTATTTCAGATTGCTATTATCACCTATTATCATCCATATTACTTGCATTTTACTCTCTCTTCGCCGAACTAGTGCGTCTATACAACTGACAATTGTATTAGGTGTGTTGGAGACACAAGAGACTTCTTGTATCTTAATTACAGGGTTGCTTGAGAGGGATACTTTGATCTCTACCTCCGTGAGTTCGATAAACCTTGGGTGATCCACTTAAGGGAAACTTGCTGCTGTTCTACAAACCTATGCACTTGGAGGCCCAACACTGTCTACAAGAATAGAAGCATGCGTAGACATCAAGCTCTTTTCTGGCGCCGTTGCCGGGGAGGTAAGGTAAAAAGTACTCACATCCTCGGGTGTGAGTGCTCGAAGTTCTTTCCTTTAGATTCTGCACATATATCTTTTTGTTTCTTGTTTTTATTTTCACTAGTTAAGCTTATTTTTACTTGTTATTTGTTTTTATCTTTCTGCTTAAATGGAAAACAACAAAAAATATGAGAGAGCTTTATAATATTTATCTTGAGTTAGGACATCAAGTGTTTGAAGAGGAAATTGAAAAACCTATGGAACTTTATTTGCATGCTAGTGGCAATGTTATTAGTATGAACTCTTTAAACACCATTATTGTTAATGCTATGGAAAAGTCTAAGCTTGGGGAAGCTAGTTTATATGAAAATGATCTTCTTAGTTCCCCAAGCACGGAGGAGAAAATTTGACTTGATGATGAGCCTATGCCTGTTACATATAATAGGGATCATGATTGGGAAAATCACACTACTTTTGATATTGAAAATGATGATATAGAAAGCTCTAAACTTGTGGATGATGTGTTTGAAAATCCTTTTGCTACTGATGATTATATGCTTGATACATCTCCTCCTAGTAAAAATGATGATATGTTTACAAATGAACACATTTTGGAGGATAACTATTCTATTGCTTATGATGATATTATTCTTCCTATATATGATGATTACAATGATGAATATGATATTTTCAGTCCACCTACTATTGAGGAGAAAATTTATTTTGATGATACCATGCCTCCTATATTTTACGATTATGGTGATGAGAATTATAATGATATCTATTTTGTTGAATTTTCTCCCACTGCTATTAATAAGAATGACTATGCTTATGTGGAGAGTATTAATTCTTTTATGCATGTAGCTCATGATAAGGATGTTTTATGTGATAGTTATATTGTTAATTTTATTCATTATGCTACTGAAATTTATTATGAGAGAGGGAAACATAATTTTATGCATCTCAACAATATCAAATTTCCCCTCTTTATGTTGAAATTTTTGAAGTTGCACTTGTTTTGTCTTCCTATGCTAGTCACTTTGTGCTTCGTTGACTTGTTTTTCTACAAGATTCTTTCTCGTAGGAAGTGGGTTAGAATTAAATGTGTTTGCTTCTTGATGCTCTCTTATTGTTCTTCAACTCTTATTATTATGTGAGCATTTTTTTTAAATCATTGTGCCTAGTTGAAAGGCGTTAAAGAAAAGCGCTACCGGGAGACAACCCGTTTTATATCTCTTTTTTCATTCAGTTTTCCATTGTTTTCTTTTGTGTGCTTTGCACCTGGTGGTTGTATATTTCCTTAGAAACTCCTATGTATCTTTTATTTTGTGTTTTTGTTGATCCAAGTAAAGCCTCTAGTGGAAAGTCGAGACTATATTTCGGATTTCTGCGCAGGAAACAGATTTCTGCTGTCCACTGTTCAATACGTATAAAATCACATAAAATTCAAAATGACCTGATCTTTTTTGTGCTTAATCCTGGGATATGTACGCAACTTTTATTAGTTGAACTCTTTTTGATTTGAGCAACAGAAGATTGTCGAAAAAATTGATCTTTACCTGTTGTTCTGTTTTGACAGATTTCTGCCAATTATTGCATTTGCATCTTAATCTCTTTCTTTTGGTGTTCTTTTGAGAAAAATAGTTTTAAAAGAAGTCGCGACAGTAGCTAATGTTTTTTTGAGTGCTAGGATTGTGTTGAAACTGAACCATGTGAGTTTATTATTTCGATTGCATTAATGTTGCTAATGAAGATTGTGAGAATTTTGGTGTGAAGGAAGTTTTCAAGGGTCAAGAGAAGAGGATGATATGATGTGATCAAGAAGAGTGAAAATATTAAGCTTGGGGATGCCCTGGTGGTATATCCCATCAAATTCCAATAATACTCAAGCATCTAAGCTTGGGGATGCCCAAGGCATCCCCTTCTTCATCGACAAATTATCAGGTCACTTCTAGTGAAACTATATTTTTATTCGGTCACATCTTATGTGCTTTACTTGGAGCGTCAGTTATTTTTGCTTTAAGTTTGTTTAGTATTCTTTTCTGTACCTTATGGTTGGATCCTATCATACTTGTGTGGGAGAGAGACGCGCTCCATTTTTATTGCTTAGAACACTCTAGTTTTCATTCTTATTGTTATGTGAGTGTTCACTTTTTGCTAGTACTGCGTTTAGCCTTTGTTTTCATGCATATCTTATTCATAGTTGTTAGTTTTAGTAGACTTATATGAGTACTCTCATGTTTCCTTGATGTATCATAAATAGTATGTTTGTTAGAACATATCTTGTATGGTGCTTGTTGGGAAAAGAAACTGCTGCTTGAAGTAGAATTTATAACCGTGCAAGTAGAAGCTTGTATAGACTGTGGCTAGAACTTTTTCATGCCATGCTAAATGTTATTTTTGTTTTAAATCCTTATGGTTATTGAGTAGCATGAATATCCTTAAATATCTGAAGTGTTTAATATGTCTTGAAAGATTCATGAGTTGTTCCTGTCATAGTAAAGCATCAATATACGGTATTCTCTTTCGAATGTTTTATTTGGTTGACTTGGCGCATGCTCACACCATGTTTATGACTACGAACCAGTCACGAATAGCCTCCATGACCACTTAGTTTTTGAACTTGTGATACCTCTTATGCTTTAATTAATGATACTTATGTCGCTATGCATGATTATGGCTCTTATGCTCTCTTGATTTGTCGCTCCCAGTCTTTTGCTAGCCTCCACCTGTACTAAGTATGGAATTCTACTCGTGCATCCAAACTCCTTAAACCAAAGTTTTCCCATTGTGTACACCATACGTACCTACATGTGGTATTTAACTGCCACTCCAAGAAAATTGCTCATGTGTTACCTTTAAAACCTTCAAAATTATTCTTGTTTTATGTTCTTGTTTTTGCTCATGAGGATGTCAATAGAGAATATTTATCTCACTTGTTGATTGGATTTCACACCATGGACTAGTGACTTCATCCGCTTATCCAAACGATAGAAGAGCTAGTAGCAGGGTGCCCAGCCCCAAATTAATACAAACAAATTCTCTTCACTATTTTTGCCCCTGATTTATGAGTCAAAGCATAATTGTGTAAACAAAAGACAAACAGGGCTGACCTTCTACCCAGTTGCGTCCTTCACATGGGAGCCGCTCTTGTGAATCCAGTTGACTTGTGACGTACTGTATTTTCTGTTTACCATTCATTGACATAAGCATACACCTCTCTTAAAAATGTTTTCAATACCTCTGTTTAATAAAATAAAAAGCTCTAGCACATGAGTGATCCATACTTTCCTCCGCGAAGGGCCTTTCTTTTACTTTTATGTTGAGTCTCCATCTTCTAACTTTATGCACAGCTGAGAAAGCATTTTTGCCATTATGAGTTCTATGTGCATTTGTCCCAGAAACATCAATAATTGCTTCATAATGTGATAGTATTTGTTCTTAAATTATTTTCTCTAGTCTTCCTCATGAACATTGAAGGTGTCCTGGCATTTATGTTTTGTCCCACTCTTAAGGACTAGCGAAATATCACTTTGCCATGCTTTTTCTATACCTGAAACAAACGTTTATTTTTGTTTGCATTATTATCCATGATCATTAATTTAAGATACTCTTCATGATGCAAAGTGATTGCTATGCTTTATTATTAAAGTTCTATTTATGCTGTTTTTGTTTGAATTTCTATGATCTCAGCGTACATATGTTTTTACATTATAATGATCAAGTTTATGATAGTAGCATCTCACATAAGAAATTATTTTGTTTTATCGTTTACCTACTCGAGGACGAGTAGGAACTAAGCTTGGGGATGCTTGATAAGTCATAAACGTATCCCTAATTTCTGATGTTCCATGTTGTTTTCTTATTGTTTCCCACATGTTTTCTATACACTTTATGTCATCTTTACACGTTTTCCGGGACTAACCTATTAACAAGATGTCATAGAGCTAGTTCCCTCTTTTCTCCTGTTTTTAGTTTCAGAAAAGTTGTTCTGGAAATATTCTCGGAATTGGAAAATTCGAAAGACAGAAGTCTTAGAAGTCCCGGAAGCTTCCAGAAGTCCCGAAGAGCCCCGGAGGGGGGCCACAGGGTGGCCACACCATGGGTGGCGCGGGTCCCCCCTTGGCTGCGCCACCTAGGGGTGTGGGCCCCATGGCCACCCCCGGCATCGCCCTTTCGCCTATATATTCTCCCTCGAGGGAAAACCCTAGGGGGATCGACCTTTTCCACAAAATACATCCGTAGCTCCGCCACCGCCGCCGACAAGTTTCGGGGGACAAATATCTGTTCTGGCACCCTGCCGGGACGGGGAAGTGCCCCCGGAAGCCATCTCCATCGACACCACCGCTATCTCCATTGACTCCACCGCCATCTCCATCGCCGTTGCTGTCTTCTATGATGATGAGGGAGTAGTTCTCCCCCGAGGATGAGGGCTCTACCGGTAGCTATGTGGTTCATCTCTCTCACCCATGGTGTGATCTTTATGTGATCATGAGCTTTGTAATCTAGTTGGATATGTAGATGTGATCTTCATCTGTTATGCTACTCAAGTGGTTTTTTTTAATCTCCGTAAACACTTTGATCACAGTGTAAAGGTGAAAATGTGTGCACCGAGTGGTTTAGCATGATATTTATATCTTGTGTTGGAAGATGAACCTATGAAATTGTGGCGTTTGTTTAGTACTAATTTAGGGCGATCATAGTGATAGCGTGGGGTGCCCTAGAGAGGGAATATAGACTTGAGGAGTGCTGTTACAGCAAGACGCAATGATTGGTGTTTGTTATTCAATCAGAGAGTGGTTCAGAGTAGCATAGTGAAGAAATGATATTCATGCACTCAATTATGTGATCATTGTTAAGAGTGTCCACTAGCGAAAGTAGGAGCCCTAGGACTTATTTCCAAACATTGAAACACCGTTTTCCACCTGTTCTGCTACATGTTTGCTTGCTGCCATTTTTATTTCAGATTGCTATTATCACCTATTATCATCCATATTACTTGCATTTTACTCTCTCTTGGTCGAACTAGTGCGCCTATACAACTGAATTGTATTAGGTGTGTTGGAGGCACAAGAGACTTCTTGTATCTTAATTGCAGGGTTGCTTGAGAGGGATATCTTTGACCTCTACCTCCATTAGTTCGATAAACCTTATGTGATCCACTTAAGGGAAACCTGCTGCTGTTCTACAAACCTCTGCACTTGGAGGCCCAACACTGTCTACAAGAATAGAAGCGTGTGTAGACATCAGCATGTAGAGTTATCAAATAGACAAATTAACTCTATCTTGCAAAAGACTGTTAATAAATCTTGGAAGAATTGGTCTGATACGTTGAATGATGCTTTACGGGCTTATAGAACTTCTTACAAAAATCCTATGGGTATGTCTCCTTATAAAATGGTTTATGGAAAAGCTTGTTACCTGCCTTTAGAATTAGAACACAAAGCTTATTGAGCAGTGAAAGAACTTAATAAAGATTTCAAACTTGCTGGTAAGAAAAGAATGCTTAATTTGAATCATCTAGATGAATGGAGATGTGAAGCTTATGAAAATGCTAGGATCTTTAAAGAGGAAGTTAAACAATGGCATGATAGGAGAATTCTTAAAAGATAGTTTCATGTTGGTGGGAAAGTTCTATTGTATAGGTCTCGTCTCAGATTTTTTCCAGAAAAATTACTCTCGAGATGGGAATGCCCTTATGTTATTGAAGAAGTGTATCGTTCGGGTGCAATAAAAATTGCTTCCCTCAAAGATAAAACTACACAAGTGGTAAATGGGCAAAGACTCAAACATTATATTTCCGGGGATTCTTATGATGAAGATATTGATGTTATTCAAGTAATGACTCCGGAGAAGTTCATTAGAGGGAAGATTCCAGAATCTGCAGCGTCTGTTTTCAAATAAGTAATAGTTCTGTTAAGAAAAAGTTCGCGGATTACCTTCCAAGTAATAGATTATTGTTTTTTGGAAAATATGAAAAATACCAGTGTCGAGACATCGTAGTAGTTTTCATAGACGGGGGTGCCATGAGACTACGGTAGAGACGTGGGGTAACGGGATCGCGTGGTAGACAGTAAACACAGGATTTACCCAGGTTCGGTACGTCGCGACAGTACGACGTGCCTACTCCTGCACTTCTCACTAATCAGGACTAAAGCCTGGAAACAGGATTACAATGTGAGGTTTAGATCTAAGCTATTCGACGAGGATGGACTTCTCGGCGAGTTGGCCTAGAGTTTCTCTGTTATTCGTTGGTTTGTTTATCTCCCGTCCGGCTTTATATAATAGCCGGATTAGGGCTTACAGAATAGGAAACCTAGAAGACTACGTGTCGCAATAACTTGGAAAGTAAGGAATCCGTCTTCTCCTCCAAGCCAGATCACACGGGCCGTGATCCGGGTTCTTCTAGAATCCGGCTTCTGTGCGTCAAGTTACTGGGCCGCCCAATGGACCATAGCCCACTACCACTTGGGCTACCCTGGTAACCAGGCACTTTCACTACCATCTTATATACCCCTATACGGTATATATCCGACAGTAGCCCCCAAGAAGGATTAAAACTCTGATTTGCCGTCTTCCGTCAAATGTGCTTTGTCCGAGAAATTTCAATCAGCAGTCTTGATTCTTCTTATTCTTCTTCTTTTGAAAGAGATGGTAACGTGAAACCCGGAATCCTGAAAATCCGGCTTTTCTGTCACGATCCTTCGTGGAGAAGGAACTTCTTACGTCAGCGCACTTAACCATGCTGACGTAAGGGACGTTTGGGTTTTACTCGGAAAACCCAGAAACATATCTCTGACAGATTCTCGCGGGAAACGAGGAGATAACCATCATTACCCTGTCGTTTCATTTCCCGGATTTTCCGGCGAGTGACACGCGTTGATCATCCAACGGTCAAAATAGCCGTTGGCACGTATCTTGATGGATTTCTGGCTATAAATAGCCGTCTTCGTCCTCGTCAAAAACCTTCCGCACTCTCACTGTCACGCCATTGCCACGCACCAGCTCCCGAGCGAAGAACACCCCGAGCACGCGAACGCACCCAGAGCCCCAGCGCAACGCGCCGCCACCAAATGGCAACCTCGCCGTCGTCCCCTGCTCGCTCCGCCGCGCTCACCGTCGACGACATCATCAACGAACTCGATCCACAACTCGAATCCCCAAGCACGCCGGCGACGAGCCGGAAAAGACCGCGGCCTCTGCGGCGGGCGGAGGAAATCCTTCCGCCGCCGCGAATGCTGCGGGCTCGAGCTCCGCGCCTCCCTCGCCGTCCGCTCCCGAGACGGCGGAAGAGAAGATCCAGCTTCTCGGCGACGAGCTCGCTGCCGCCGCCGCTGCTGCGTCCGCCGCCCCCGGAGCGGACGACGAGACGGAATCCGCAGGCAATTGGATTGCCTGCAGCATTCCTCCGGCTCTCCTTCCTAACCTGGAAAAGGAGGGCATGGTCCTTAAAGTAAAATAGCGTCTTCCTGAGGACGAGAGCGAACCAATGCCGAAAGACGGCGAACGAGTTCTGCTCTCCTCCCACCTCCTGCGAGGTATGGGACTTCCGCCTTCCTCCTTCTTCCTCCAAATCCTCTCCCATTATAACATCCAACCCCATAACCTGCCACCCAATTCCATCCTCTACATGGCCGGCTTCCAGGCTTTGTTCGAAGGTTATTTAGGTTTAGTACCTAGGCTAGACTTTTGGACGTATTGTTTCGGGGTTAAGCGGAACTCCTCGGAGGGCGCACTCCCGACTTGCGGAACCATCTCCTTTACTCTTAGGAGATTTAGGGAAGATTGGTTCCCCAAGATCAAGACGTCGGAATCCGTCAAATTTTGGACGGGTTCCTTCTTTTACCATCCCGATGTGCCTTTCCCTACGGAAGCCATCGGGGTTCCACCTTTTTCCAACACCGCTGCCATTCCCCAAGACAATTGGGGAACGGAAGCCGTCCAGGTTCTGCCGCCTGATCTTCTAACGATCAAGCGGCGCATCGCCAAGCTCACCTCCTCCAACCCACCTTTGACCGGCATGGACACGGTCTTTTGCTGGTTGAATAGAAGAGTTTAGCCATTGGCCAACCACGGTGGTTGCCTTCTCTGTGACTACACGGGTGCCAAGGACCCAATGCGGACAACCAACAAAGATTGGCCCGCAAAGGAGCTTTGACGGCGCATCAATCAGTTGGTCGCATCACGCGACCAATACGAAGCGAGTCGGCCAATGTATACGGCCGACAATCCGGCTCCCAAGGTATTTTTTTCCGTCATTTGGGTAAAGTTTTGTCGTTCTTTGTCGGATTTTCTCACTCATAACTCTGACTTTTCTTTCCAACAGATTACTGAACTTCCAGAATCGGAGTTGGCATCGGAGGCCGAGCTGGACGCACTGCGCACTGCTGCTACAGGCGGGCGCAAGCGAAAGAAGATTCCTTCCTCCGAGGAAGTTATCAACCTTGACGGGATCCCCGTCGCCACTTCCAGGTTCTTTTCTTCCGGGTTCTTTTCTTACATGGAAATTTTTCTTCCTTCTTTGGAGTTTTAACTTTTCCAGGTTTTTTGTTTTCAGCCTGCCTCCCTCCAACCTAAAGCCGAAGAAGCTGAAAAAACACAGTTGTTTCCAGCCGAGGCAGCCAACCTTCTCCCGTCATTGCCCCGGATACACCTTCCACAATGGCGGAAGAGCACGCCGCAGCCCCCACCACCCAGCCACCGGAGCCCAGCCAGCCTGTTGTGTCGAATGCGGACACGAGGGAAAGGGCGGCTCCAGAGGTGGGAAAATCTTCTCGGACATTCGACGAGGAGATTCCCACCTTTGACAAGGAATTCAAGATTATCAATGACGGCCTAAGCGCTGCCGGAACCCTTTTTGCGGAATACGCAAAAGGGTTCAATGAAAACTTGGCGGGTTTGCAACGAATGAGCCAGGTATGTAACTCTAGCCCCCAAGCATTAAACCAAATGTATTCTTTTTTGCTTTGATGTTTTTAGTAACCATTCTTTTCCTTTCTATGTTTCAGCAAACCGCCGAAACCATCAACATGGAAGTTTTAACCAAACTCTCCATCAAGAATAAAGAGGTTAGAAATCTTCTTTCTATTCTTGAGGAGAGAGAGGCGGAGTTGGCATCGTCTCAGCTCGCTTTGTCGGAAACAGCAGGTAAACATTTTTTTCTCTGAAGTTTGCGATTCAATCTTTTGTCTAAGTACTTATTCCGGAAATTTTCTAAACTCGGAATTTTCCTTGCTTTCCAGCTGCTTCGGCTAAGGCCAAGCAGATAGCTGAAGATGCCGGCAATGCCGAGAATCTCCGAAAGGAGAATTTGGAGCTTCACAAGCATCTTGTGAAGGCTCAAAAGGATCTGGAGGCCAGCAACTTGGCCCTTGGAGTTGCCAATTCCAAGGCTTCCGAGCAGGCGGAGAAGGATAAATCCACCATTCAGGATTTAGAAAATGCTCTGAATCTTCGCCTGGAGGAAGTCTCCGAGATGGACAAGCTTATCGGTAACTTTCTGTTACCTTTACTATTTTTCCATATCTTACCTTTCTCTGTTTTTCTCCTAACACTTTTGATTCGGAAAAACAGGAGATACCCCAGATGTCACTCGGCTCGAAGGAATCCGAGCCTTTGGGAAGACATGGACTTCGATCCGGGCTGCTGGAATGCAGCTGGTGAATAAGTTCCTTCCCGCAAGGACTGGGGAGTTCTCGGAGGTTGAAAAACTTCCGGGAGCCATCATGGAGGTGGCGGAATCCAGGGATTCCATCCTGCGTTCCGCTGCACGGGGTGGTGCGCGCATGGCGCTTGGCCTTATGCGCATGCACTACCCTGGTGCTAAATCCTGGCGCGTGGCGTCCGGTGTCCCTCAAGGATACACGGATACCCAGCGAAATACCATCTTTGATGAAATCAAAGGCCACGCCACCCAGATTGCCTCCATGGTTAATATCTCCGTCAATTATCCAGAAGAGGAGATCCCTCCAATCCCCGAGGACGACAGCAGCGAGGAGGAATCAGATGCTTGAAGGGCTACCTTAAACCTGGATAGTAAAAGTAGACAATAGGAGCATTACTGTTCTTTCAATGTAATCCAAAATGTAATGCTTCTATTTGTATGAATGAAAATTTCGCCTTTTGCAGTTTTTAATTATGAAATTCTTTGCAAGCTTTTCAGATTTTACTATTCCTTTATCTTCTAAGTTCTCTGGCATATATGTTTTAACTGTCCTTAGTGTTTGAAATGGCTCGATAGTGTTATGAATCGTCATGTCGAGTAACTGGGTATAACCAATCAGTTGAAACTCGGAAACATGGATCATACTAAAGGCATTTTTACTAACTAGCTCCAGTGACCCAACATACAAGCAATCAGAAAATGCTTAGAGAAGCAAGGAATTTTTTAAATGAAACTTAGGCACGCAGGCAATTCAAGTTTCCTTTAGCCGTTGGCAGGCTGAAAATTATTCAGTTTCTTAACGCCGAGTACGCAGGCACAATTCGGGTTAACATTGAGTATTTTGTAAGATCATTGGGAAATAGAGAAGGTGGAAACATGCTTTTACTGTAATGAACTTGTAAAAAACATGGATACCAGAATTCCAACAACTTTATTTCATGATCTCAAAAGATGTTTACATAGATATTGAACTAAGTACGGAAGAGACATAACTGCTAGGTATTCCAAAGCTTTTGCTATCCACTTGACTTTGCCGGATTTCTTCAACAACTTGTATAGTGGTAGGGTTTTAGCCCCCAGCCTGTTGATAAATCTGCTGACGGCAGCGGCGGAACCCGTCAATCTTTGGACATCTTTTACGCACGTAAGCTTCGAGATGTTCAAGATAGCTTTTATCTTTTCCGGGTTAACTTCTATTCCTCTATGAGAAACGATAAAACCCAGAAGTTTTCCAGAGGGAACCCCGAATACACACTTAGATGGATTTAACTTCATTTTGTAAGTGCGCAAGTTTTCGAAAGTTTCTCGCAAATCTTCAAGGAGCGTATCTTTTTCCTTGGTTACGACAGCAATGTCGTCCACATAAACATGGACATTTTTGCCAATCTGACTATGCAAGCAACGTTGCATGCAACGCTGGTAGGTTGCACCTGCGTTCTTCAGGCCAAATGGCATGGTTACGTAATAATACGTCCCGTACGGGGTTATAAAAGAAGTCTTAATTTGATCTTCCTTTTTCATGCGTATTTGGTGGTACCCAGAGTACGCATCCAAAAAGCACAAAAGCTCAGAGCCTGCAGTGGCATCTATTATTTGATCGATTCGCGGTAACGCAAACCTATCTTTCGGACACAATTTGTTTAAGCCTGTGTAATCTATAGACATTCTAAGAGCAGTAGTGTCTTTCTTCGGTACTAATACCGGATTTGCGGACCATTCAGTGTGGATTACTTTCTGGATGAAATCCGCTGCTAAAAGCCGGATAATTTCTTTGCCAATAGCCTTCCGTCTTCCTCCGTCAAATCGTCGGAGACCTTGTTTGACGGGTTTTGATCCTGGAATCACCTTGAGTTGGTGCTCAGCAAGTTCCCTGGGTACTCCTGGCATGTCAGCTGGACACCAGGCAAAAATATCCCAGTTCTCACGGAGGAACTTGATGAGCTCGCCTTCCTATTTGTCGGTCATCCCAGTCCCTACAACGACGAATTTTGTCGGATCTTTGGGATCTAGGATTACCTGTCTTGTATTCTCGGACGCCTTGAAGCTGTATGTTTGCTTCCGGGTTTCTTTTCCTGCCGGCATTTCTGTTGGCGATACTTCCTTGGCCAATTCCTTCAGTTCTTCCTTTGCTATGACTCTTTGAGCGCAAAGGGCGTTTTCTTTCTCCAACTCATTTGCTAGTTTAAAATCACCATCTATGGTGATTACTCCTCCTTTTGGCCCTGGCATCTTCAGCTTTTTATAAATATAACAGGATCTTGCCATGAATTTGGCGAAAGCTGGACGTCCGAGTATTGCGTGATACACGCTTTCGAACGGCACTACTTCGAAGGATACTTTTTCCTGCCGGAAATGATCTTTATCTCCAAAGGTGACATCTAGGGAGATTTCTCCTAGGGATCGTGCTTGTCTGCCAGGAACAATGCCATGGAAGCGTATGTTGCTGTGATTGAGCTGGGACTCGGAAATTTTCAGATGCTTCAGTGTATCCAAGTACATTATGTTGATGCTGGATCCTCCATCCATCAGCACTCTTCTTAGCCTAGTGTTCTGGACAATAGGGCTTACGACAAGAGCTTGTGTGCCGGGTTCAGGGATATTTCCGGGATGATCAGACTGATCCCAGGTAATTGGTCTGTTGGAGTACTTCAAGAATTTCGGGGTTGCCAGAACAACCGCGTTTATTTCTCGAAGTGTTCTTTTGGCCACCTTTGCTGATGGAGTTGCTAGAAATGTTAGCATTGCTTCTCCATCAACTCTCGGAAATTTGGGCTCGCCCTTTCGCTGCTGTTCCTGGATTTTTTCATCAGTGTCCGATTCACTGTCTTCTTTGTCAGCTTCTGGCTTTTGTTTAGCAGGTTTCCTCTTGGAACCCTTCCCCTTACTTCCGGATCCTGCACTGCCTTTCATGTGCTTATTCAGCCGGCATTGCGCATTTGTATGGGTGGGTTTGCCAAATTGTGAATGGTGGACACAAGGTTCCGACTTAATCCTCTCCCACTCTTCTGGAGTGTAATTGATTGGATCTGGGCTGCGTCCTTTCCACTTATTCCCTTTTTCGCTTCCAAAGGCTATGTTGACTTCCTTGGGTTTTGTCGTTGTTTCCGGAGTTCCCTTTTTGTCAGAACGGGGAGTTTTCTTAGCAAGTATCAGTGTATCGATATTGCCTCCTCTTGCTCTGATGTCGTCTTCGGCTGCAGCATGATCATTGGCAGTTGTAAGCATAGATCCCGATCGTGGGGTTTAAGTCCACCTTTCGGGGGATAGGATCCGGTTCGGGACACTTCATCCCTATTGTCAGGGTTTTTCTTGTCTTTTCTCGGATCCCCTTTTTTATCCTTTGAATTGTCTGAATCTCCAGGTTCTTCTGGTCCAGGTGCTCCAGCAGCGCAAGTAGCTGTTTTGCATAAGGCGGAGTTATCCTGTAGTCTTCCTGATCGCTCTTGGGCCCGCTGTTGTTGTTGCAATGCTTTTCCTAGGAAAGCATACACCCCTTGAAGTTTTTCACCATTGGAGTACAGATCATTGTTCAGGATGGCGAATGCTGCTTCCGCGTTTTCTGCCGCGGTTTTATAAATTGGTTCGCCTCTGGCATCTTTGCCGTTTACCTGCTTTTGCCAAGATGGGTTGTGAAACCTTTCTTTTGGCGGCAGTACTTCCGGTCTCACGATTCCGGGTAACCTTGTAGGTTTAATGCCAGATCTATTCTTTCTCTCGTACTGCTCTATTTCTTCCTTCATGAGCTTAATGTCATCCTGGGTTTTTTGGAGGTGTTGCCGAGATCTGAGTAAATGTTGCTGTTGCCTTTGGAAAGCTTGTCTCCTGGCTTCCAGCATCTCAGGGGGTTCATTTGCTCCCACTGGCGTTTGCAACAGCTCTTGCTCTTCCTGTTCTGTCATTGGTGGAACAAGGATTTCTTTGATTTTCTTCTCCGCAGCTTTTGTTCCGCTAGCATCTCCTACTTCCAGGTTTTCATCAACTTGATCAGCAGATTTTTTCTTCCGGATTTTGTATTGGAGTTTCTTAGCAGCATGATGCTTTTTCTTTGAAGAGGGAGGTTTTTCGACAGGCTCATCTTCTGTCAATTCCTTAACATTGGGAAATACCGGAGAAGTTTCTCCGTCTTCTCTCTCTTCCTCTGGCGGAGAGGTTTTAGGGCTTTCCTAGCTGCCGGCATCCGTGGTATCAGCTGGTTTTGCCATTAGCACTTCATGGAATCCCTCTTGAAAAGATTTAACTTTCCTTTCGAAGGCGTCCGCGTCTTCGTCTTCGGAATCAAAGTCCTCTGATCCGGTTTCCGACTCTAATCTTGCCTCAATGGCGGCAAGCACGGATTCTGCTTCCGAGTTCACCGTTTCGTTAACGGATGTCGGATCTTCCGCCTGTATGACGGGTATCGGGTCTTCCGTTGCTGTGACGGGTGTGTTTTTGTCTGCCTCTTGCACGGGGTTTACATCATCCGTGTTTTCGGCGACTTCGGACTGCACCATGCCGATAAAGTATGTGTCACTTTTTTGTCGGCGATCCGAGCAGAATCCGGCATCATAGTCATCCTCGACTGGGTATAGGGCGGGTGGGATAAATTTGCTTCCACCGTAAAACCCCATTGCTTCTGCAGTTAGTCCGATAAAGATGTTAGCAGATCCTATCGGTAACACACATGCACTTACCAGGTTGTTTTGCGCCGGCATGTAAGATCCGTTGTCGACGAAGCGTCCGACATCATCGCTGAATTCCAAGCTTCCGACAGTGATTGATCTTCCGATTCCGCCAAGTATCCCAGATCGGAACTTCACGCCTGACGTCGTTTGCCCCACGGTGGGCGCCAACTGTCGAGAAATCGTAGTAGTTTTCATAGACGGGGGTGCCATGAGACTACGGTAGAGACGTGGGGTAACGGGATCGCGTGGTAGACAGTAAACACAGGATTTACCCAGGTTCGGTACGTCGCGACAGTACGACGTGCCTACTCCTGCACTTCTCACTAATCAGGACTAAAGCCTGGAAACAGGATTACAATGTGAGGTTTAGATCTAAGCTATTCGACGAGGATGGACTTCTCGGCGAGTTGGCCTAGAGTTTCTCTGTTATTCGTTGGTTTGTTTATCTCCCGTCCGGCTTTATATAATAGCCGGATTAGGGCTTACAGAATAGGAAACCTAGAAGACTACGTGTCGCAATAACTTAGAAAGTAAGGAATCCTTCTTCTCCTCCAAGCCAGATCACACGGGCCGTGATCCGGGTTCTTCTAGAATCCGGCTTCTGTGCGTCAAGTTACTGGGCCGCCCAATGGACCATAGCCCACTACCACTTGGGCTACCCTGGTAACCAGGCACTTTCACTACCATCTTATATACCCCTATACGGTATATATCCGACAACCACGCCGAAGAAAGGTAGGAGATGGTGCCCGAGGGCACCACACCACCTGGGGGCGTGGGCCTACCCCTGGCTGCACACCCTATGGTGTGGCGCCCCGGAGCCCCACTCTGACTCATTTTCGACCTGGACTTTCCTTTCGTTATGTATGTTTCTGATATTTAACCCCTCGGACCCCCCGAGGTCCGTATATAGTTTTCGCGGATTAGTTTCCAAGTTATAAATTATTGGTTTTTGGAAAATATAAAAAATACCGAGCCGAAGAGGAGTAGGAGACGCTGCCTGAGGGCACCATACCATGTCTGGGTGCGGGCGCACCCTTGGTCGCGAGTGGCTGTGATGTGGGCGCCCCGGAGCCCCTCTCCGACTCATTTTCGACTTGGACTTTCCTTTCGTTGTGTATGTTTCTAATATTTGACCCCCTGACCTCGCGAGGTCCGTATATCATTTTCTTGTCGTGTTTCTCTTTCGAGCAGTTTCTGCCAGGATCTGTTTTCAGTTTTAGAAGCACCATGGCCTGCGCCAACAACAATAATGGGAAGGAGCCAATGGAAGATAATCTCCAAGGTCCCAAGCACAAGAACATGGATCAGGGCGTCGAGAGGGAAGCAAAGAGGACGTCATCAAGCAGCGATGGAAGTATTTCTTTTTGTAGCATGCAGGGACCAACACCATCAGTTCGGGCCTCAACCCCATCCCTGGAGTAGAGGAAGCTCTTCGAGTCTCCGATGAGTTGTGTGATCGGTATCGAGCTCTAAGGATCGAGGTGGAGATACTTCAAGAGGAGAACGACATGTTCCATGAGATGTTGGCGTGTTTTCGTGCCTTGATTGACAAAAGCTTACCACCACCACCGAAGAATTATTTCATCCTTGGTATTGGCATCCCCTTGGCTTGTTCCAAGCTTGGGTGTGTGTCGTGGTATGACACCTTTATCTTTCACCCTTTTACCTTTTAGTAGAGTCATATCATGAGTAGAGAAAATATCATATAGGATGGTTTGCAGTATGGAAGTATCACTCTTTAGTTGGTTATCGTTGTATCCATTGGTTTGAATTGCCGTAAAGAAATATTAATGAGAAGTTTTATCATCTACTTTCTACACTTTATTTTAGTTTGCAATTTTTTTATATGATTGATCTTGTTTTTAGTATTGGTATCAATGTTGGAGCATCAAGTTAATCTAGTTGGTTTTGGCAAATAGCATTGGTCAGAAGCAACAATACGTTGAGACTTAAGTAGAAAAGAGGGAGTTGCATGTAGATATATTATTCCATGATCTTTCTTTCTTGTTAGCTCATAATCTTAGTATTCTCAAGTAAGATTGTTTGTAACTTCAAGGAAGATTGCATGGTTGGTTTTATCATATGTATATATTTTTTGTTTTTCCTCAACTCTTATGCTGCTACCCAACCTTGCTAGCCAAAAACCTATACTGAGAGGGAATTCTTATCTTGCATCCAAACCTTGAGCCCCAAAACCATGCCATTTGTGTCCACCATACCTACCTATATGTCGTATTTCACCACCACTCCAAGTAAATTGCTTGTGTGCTATGTTTAAAACCTTTAAAATTATACCTGTTTTGTGCCCTTGTTTTAGCTCACGAGGACGCAAATAGAGAATATTTATCTCACTTGTTGATTGTTCTTTACACACCTGGACTAGTCGCTTCATCCTCTTATCCAAATGCTAGAAGAGCTGGCAGCGGGGTGCCCAGCCCTAACTAATAATACAAACTCTCTTCCCTATTTTTGCCCCTGATTTATCAGTCAAAGCATAATTGTGTAAACAAAAGAGAAAGAGGGATGACCTTCTATAATAGTTGCGTCCTTCAATGGGATCCGCTCTTGTGAAGTCTAGTTGGCTTGTGACGTACTATCTTTTATGTTTGCCATTCGTTGACATAAACATACACCACTCTCAAAATTGTTTTCAATAACTCTGTTTATCAAATGAAAAGCTCTAGCACATGAGTCAATCCCTGCTTCCCTCTGTGAAGGGCCTATCTTTAACCTTTATGTTGAGTCAGTAAACCTACTCATTTCTGTCTTAAGAAAGCATTTGAGTTTTTGTGATTCATCCATCTATATGTTGATTTACTCAATCATGTCCTTTATTCTTCCTTGTTTACTACAAATGCTTTTATCTGTTCGAATACCACTTTGAAAGTTACCAATGACTGCAAAGAGACTGTTATAATTGAGCATGATAAACTCTGCAATATAATCTCTAGTATAAAGACTCTAATCGAAAGATAAGTACACTGTTAATTGTTCTCTGACCAAGAACGAAGTTTACCTTCACCAATTATGATTTCCTTTTGCACCTTTATGGTGATTCCATCTACTTGTTTCTAGTTTGATTATATGAGAGGAAGTTGATGTCTTGTAACATCCCAAGTACGAAAAATAGCCATTAGAATGTTTGCTCTCTGTTATTTTATGTTTTGCATCATGGCATCATGTTCATTGCAATTGTTTTGTTTGTTTTCCATTTGTTTTCCTCTGTTTTGCTTTGTTTTCCAACTGTTTTCCTTTGTTTTCCTTTGTTTTCTATTTGAATTTCAAACCAAATTTCAAACCTTTTGTTTCATACTTGTGATGTTACAATTTCCAAAATGATATTCAAATCAAAACAATCAATTGCTTCCATTAAAGTTGTGATTCCAAAACTGTTGTTTTGTTTCTATCAAAAATTCATTTAATACCAAACCCCTTTCAAAATCAATTAATTTCCAAAACAAAAACCCTTTTGAAAGTTATGAAAATTGCAAAACCATTCAATCAATTGTTTCCATTAAATCCCTAAGGTTCAACTATTTAAAATTGTGGTTTTTAATAGTTCACTTAATCCAAATGTTGTTCAAATTCAAACAAAACTCCAAACAGCAACCCTTTGGAATTATTGCAATTTACCAAAACAAAGTTAAGCAATTTGTTTCAAATAATTTGAGGGTTCAAACTCTTGGAAAATGTTTCTTTTAAATAAATCACCCAATATTCAAATTCAATCAATTACCGAAACAACAATATGATTTGAATTTTTGGCAAACCAAATGTTGGCAAGTGGTTGCTGCTAACTTAAATAACTAAAACAAATTTTTCCTAAACTTTCTCCTAACCCAAAACCCCCATTCTCTTCCTATTTCTATTCAGCAAAAAAAAATAACACAGAAACAAATAATAAAAAGAGCAAAGGGAGAGAGAGCAGCCAGCAGCCCAGCCCAACAATTTTTCCCTCAGGGCCCGTACCCCTTCACCCTGTATTCTTCCTCGGTACAGATGAACATCGGGCATGTCCACGTATCCGAGATGGAGCAGCAACGGCTGCCCCTCCTCCACCTTCCCCCTTATAGCTACCCGGTGCCCTAGGGTTTCCCCTTCTCCTCCTTCTCCCTCTCCCCCGCCGTCCTCTCCCTTCTTCCCTCTCTTTCTTCTCTCTTCTCTCTCTGAACCTCTCTGTATTTCTCTGTAACTGACCGCCACCGAGCCCCTCTCCCTCCGGCGATCATCGGAGATGTGGTCTCCCTCCGGCCAGGGCGGGTGCGGGAATGGAATCCCCGCACCGCCCTCTTCCTCCTCGTCACCACGGCTCGGGCGGGGACGGCCCGAGGCGCCGCCGCCGTCGCCGCCAAGCCGCCGGCCGAACCCACCTGTTCCGCCCGACCTCCTCCCCTTCGAGCCCTCGAGGTGAGCCACCTCGCCTTCCCCTCGACCTCTTCTCTCCTCCCTCTCCCTTCGCTCACGGTCACCAGCCCCCACGCCCTAGCCTGCGCGCAACCGCGGCAGCGGCTGAGTCGAGGCCGCCGGCGTGCTCTGCCTCTGTCGAACCAGTTCGACAGCTGAAATTCAGGTTTAGTTACAGTTCACAGCGAAACTGAAGTATATACCCCCCCCGATCTGCCCTTCCTATCACAAAACAGCACACCAGCCCAATGGTAGCAGCACCCTTTGCGCGCCCAGGAGGGCAGGGGTTCGAGTCCCCCTCCCAACCATTAACCCAAAATTTTATTTCTATTTGTTTTGACACAGCACCTTCCCAGGAATCACACATAGGTCCCTTCTATTTCTTTCTAGGCCCCTGTAAAATTAATTCCAAGTCCCTAGTTCATAAAAATGGCAGAATATTACCAAAACTTGTAAAATGCATAAGTAATTCATCCCAACTCCAAATCCAACTTTTTAAATATGTATTCTGTCCCAAATTAAATGTTCTTTCCAAATATAAAATTTGTTTACTGTTTTGAATATTTTAAATTGGTGCAATATTTGAAAACTTGTTAAATTCACTTAAACTTGCAAAATTCATAACTTGGGCATAAAAATTCCAAATTCAACAAACTAAATATGTGTTTTCCATTCAACTTTTCATGTACTTTCCAAATATAAATTTTGTTTTCTGTTTTGAATATTTTAAATTGCTGAAAACAACTGTTTCTTAATTATTGCATTCAAAATTGCCAAAATAATAACTTGCTCATTTTAAATCCAATTTCAACAAATGAGATATGTTTTCCATGCAAAATTAAACCACCTTTTCAAATATAAAATTTGTTTCATGTTTTGAATAATTAAAATTGGTTAAATGATTTAAACCTTGTTTAATTTATTTAATATTGCTAAATTCCTAACTTGGTCAAATTAATTTATTTTTGAAACTATAAAATATGTTTTCCAACCATAAAAGTATAAACTTTTCAAATATGAATCTCCCTTAATGTTTTGAACAAATAAAAATCCAAATAAGTTCATGTTTGCATAAATTTCAATTAAATCTTGTTTATCTTGTTTAATTCCTAAATAATTTATTTGAAATCCTTTTTCAACAAGTGAAACATGTAATCCACCTAAAATTTTGTGTTTTATTCAAATATGAACTTTGTTATCTGTTTTGAACAATTTAAATTGGTGAAAACAACAAATGCTTGTGTAACACCTTTAAGGAACCAAAATTTCCTAACTTAATAAATGAATTTCCAAACTTGGTAAACCTTATTTCACGTTGTTTCTATTGTTGTTATTTTGTTGTTTTCCTCATCCATGCATCATGCTAATCAACTTTCATATGATGATTAGTTGTAAAACAATTAATTCAACCATAATTCATGGGCTTTCCATATGCAATCCAATTGCATGTGGGTCCATTTAATCATGTTATGTTATCTTGTCAACTAGTTTATTTCTATGCATCAATTAAATGGTCATGCATCATCCCATGTTTGTGCACTATGCCATGTTATTGATTGTGTGTTCTCTGCGTTGTTTGTTTGCTTCTTCTCGGATAAACGACGACGTTGAGACCGACGATACTTACGACACCCCTTCTAAGGACTTAGCTCAGTACCAGGCTACTGGGTTTGCAGGCAAGTATTCACTCACATGAACCATTGTGTTCCTTTCAACATTGGTTACCGATACTTTTCCGTTGTCTATTCTGCCAGCCCTATGAATAGTTGTTTCTGTTACGAACCTATCACATGTATCCTTTAACCCTGATACTGCCTCACCTCCATACCCATAACCTTTTGCTTGTTGCCCGTGTCTTACTAGCATGCTTAGGGTTGTTTTGCTCGAGTCTGTTACCCGTTACTTTCTGTTACTATTTCATTATGTTCTGGGGGCTCGATGTTAAACAATGAATCATGCTAATGTTATCGTTAATAATAATTTGATGATAAGGCACCGGCAGGAGGCCCTGTGTGTTTTTGAGGCCTGCTAGTGTCGACCCTAATAGGAAAAGGGTCTTGTCTACTGATCCATGATGAGCGCACTAACCGCATGTGGAAAGAGAGTATGGGCGCCCCCCTCAATTTGATTCGATTCGCATCTCGTCCAAATCGCCTCATTTAGTTCGGGTGTTCCATTTGCCGCATGCATGTTTTTGCGAGCCCAGGCCAGGGTGGAAACTTTTGTAGTCGGCATTTAGGGAGACACGTTCTTAGAGTGCTATGAGGGTCCCCTTTTCTTCGGGGGCTCGATTAGCCGTGCGCTCACTGCACGGGGTTCTTTGGGCTTGATGCGGAGAAGAGTTGAGTTGTGTTGAGTACCTCGCTTGATGGGTTGATCCCCCGTCTGGCGGGTTATTCTTACGTGTACAGCCAAATTGGTGCACCCCTGCAGGGATAAATCGTCTCGAGAAGCCGTGTTTTCCGCGGTTATGGATTACTTGGTGAAAGTACTGGCTAACAAGTACTCAGGACAACTTAAACCTAATGATTAACAACCTTACACCCAATGATTAACAACTTGACTAGTAATAGTCTTATTGACACAATAATCTGAACCATCATTAATCCAACTGTGTGAGTTATCCTCGGGTTGCTTCTTTGGATAAGGGGCGAGGTCCAGGATTGGTTTGTTTGGAGTTAGCTATAGTTGGTTACGATACGCGATCTTATCTCCTTTCTGTTAGCCGGAAGTGGTAGTAACTCTATAGTTGTTTAGAGCAGCCAGTTGCAGCATCTTTATATCCCCTTTCTTCCGTTGAACCCAAAGCATCTGTGCTTGGTGTTGACGGGTTACACTTTGGTGAATTGTGAGTCTCGCTTGCCAGTACGTTTATGTACTGACCCCTTTGGGGCTGTGGTTTCCGCAGACTACGTTTCCGAGGATCCCCATGGTGGCTACTACGTGGAGTATGACGAGACTGCTGACGAGTAGATAGCGGACCCGGGGCAGGATCCGAGACTTCATGGATGGGCTCCGTCTTTTCGTTTCCGGCCTCTTAGGCCTATTTGGTTCTTGTCTGTACTCAGACATGTTGAATGCTTCCGCTGTGATGTAATGATGACTTGTTGGGACATGTGTCCTCTGGATGATTGTATTTGCTATCTCTGCTCTAATGAGAGCTATTTGCAACTTATTTCAATCTTTTGTGTCGTAGAGATCTGTTGTGATATCACTTGTTCAAACGCCGTTGACGTACCATGTGTGTATGTTTTGAAGTATGTCAATGGAAGTATCCTGATTTCTATGGGATGGTTTACGTAGACGATGAACAGTAGAGTTTGGTTGTCACACATACGTGTGTTGGCCTACTCGCAAGAGATGCGGGTGCAGGTAAGCCCCGTAATCCAATCAGCTGCTGTTCAACGGAACTGCGAGTATCCCCTAGAAGTCCGGGTGCGACAAATGGTATCAGAGCCTGTCTGCCTGTAGGATCCCTTTTTACTGGTCGTAGTTGAGTCTAGAAACTATTTTGTAGCTATATAGGAAAAATGAAACGTGAGAGTAGGAATTCTGCCATTTTATTTCTTTCCCCACCCACCCACCCTTTTCTGGTAAGGAAGTGCAACGTTGTTTTTTCCCTTCTCACCTAAACTTTCAAGTTAGGATTTCACGAATCCTGGTTTCTCTAGGATGGTTATATCTACTAGACCATAGGAATGGAGGTGGTTGTGACATGATTTATCATGTTCCCTACTCACGATTGAGAACGGAGGCGTGTAAGCCCCGGAAGCAGATCCTCTATTCCTTAAGTAGTAGATATTGATCCTTTAGAAGCCCGGATGGGTTTTTCCGTAGTACCTCAGGGGTGTTTTGATCTCGTTTTCCCGATGTTGCTTCGTTATCCTGTTCTTCTCAACATCCTTTTCGTCCGTTCAAACCTTGTTGTTGCTTCCCAATTCAGTTCTGCTACCGGCGTCTAATCAATAACTCTGTTCCACCCTTCTGGCCAGATAGTCTATTCTACGAATGAATCAAATTCATTTCAGCTATACACCCTTCATACAAAACCTCTACCTTTACTTGAGAATGTTCCGGTGGTTTCCAAATTCCCTGACATCCTTCCAGAAAAGTTGTCAGGGATGCCTATCATCTTGAACTTCCAGAAAAACTATCCAAGGTGCACGATGTGTTTCACGTGTCACAGCTCAAGAGGATCTTCCCAAGAAGTATCCGGACCTTTTCTTTTCTCAGTAGGAATCTCGGGGCGCGATTCCTTCAAGGGGGGCGTTTTGTAACATCCCAAGTACGAAAAATAGCCATTAGAATGTTTGCTCTCTGTTATTTTATGTTTTGCATCATGGCATCATGTTCATTGCAATTGTTTTGTTTGTTTTCCATTTGTTTTCCTCTGTTTTGCTTTGTTTTCCAACTGTTTTCCTTTGTTTTCCTTTGTTTTATATTTGAATTTCAAACCAAATTTCAAACCTTTTGTTTCATACTTGTGATGTTACAATTTCCAAAATGATATTCAAATCAAAACAATCAATTGCTTCCATTAAAGTTGTGATTCCAAAACTGTTGTTTTGTTTCTATCAAAAATTCATTTAATACCAAACCCCTTTCAAAATCAATTAATTTCCAAAACAACAACCCTTTTGAAAGTTATGAAAATTGCAAAACCATTCAATCAATTGTTTCCATTAAATCCCTAAGGTTCAACTATTTAAAATTGTGGTTTTTAATAGTTCACTTAATCCAAATGTTGTTCAAATTCAAACAAAACTCCAAACAGCAACCCTTTGGAATTATTGCAATTTACCAAAACAAAGTTAAGCAATTTGTTTCAAATAATTTGAGGGTCCAAACTCTTGGAAATGTTTCTTTTAAATAAATCACCCAATATTCAAATTCAATCAATTACCGAAACAACAATATGATTTGAATTTTTGGCAAACCAAATGTTGGCAAGTGGTTGCTGCTAACTTAAATAACTAAAACAAATTTTTCCTAAACTTTCTCCTAACCCAAAACCCCCATTCTCTTCCTATTTCTATTCAGCAAAAAAATAACACAGAAACAAATAATAAAAAGAGCAAAGGGAGTGTAACACCTGGGGTGTTACCTGTTTGTTTTTGCTTGCATCATATGCATCACATTGCATTGCACCATGTTGCATCACAACTGAAAACTCAAAACAATTTAAACTTCCAATTTCAAAATTTCAAAACTAAACCACTCAATTGTTTTTCACTGGTTTAATTTGTTCTAATCAAATTGCTTGGTAATACAAATCTCCCTGTTATTAAAACCCTAATGACTACTTCAAAAATTCAAATCAAATCACTCCTAATTATCATACTTCAATATGGGTTTAAATATTAAAATTTTGCAAACCAATTGATTCAATAATGTTTGATTGATTGAGCTCATTAAATACCATTTGTTTATTTCCAAACTTCCAAACCAAACCCCATTTACCAAAAAAATCACATAACAAATTAATATCCAATTAATAATTTCAAATTGTTGAAAACTATTTTTAAAACTACTTGTTGTTGTTGTGTTGCAAATTAATAAAATTTAGTTATCAAATAAACAACCCAAACCCTCTTTGAGAAACAAATTCAACTAACACCTTTTAATCAAATTAAACTTTCAAAAATTGTGAATCTAAGATTAACAATTGCTTTAATTTCTGTTTGTAACTTAATACAAATTTCATAAAATAAATTTCCCCAAAACTCTCTTCTATCTCTCTCTCTCCTTATCCCTTACAAAAAAAAATATGAGGAAAAAAAAATAGAAAGGGAGAGGTGAGCCAGGAGACAGCCCAGTTCCTTTTTCCCCAGCCCACCAAGCTTAGCCCAGTACCCCCTTCGAGATGCTTTCTTCCTCCTGCCAACGTCAGCTTCTGTACGAACAGAAGGAACACCACCCGATCCTTCTCTCCCCCCCGGATGCGCTGCCGTACATGGCCCCCTTCTCCTTAAGTACCTACCCCCCCTACCCTCTGCTACAAACCCTAGCACCCTCCATCGCCGCCACCTACCTCTCTCCTTCCTCCAAGCTCGCTCCTTTCTCTGTAACCACCGAAGCATCCCATCGTCGCCGCAACCACACCGCTGCCGTGAGCCAAGCTGAGGGGTGGAGCAGCACCACCCCACCTTCCTCTTCCTCCTCAACCTCGAGCCCCAGCCGGAACAGCACCATGGCGTCTGCAGCTTCATCGGGATCAGTACGGGCGCCGCCGGAATCCTCCGAAATCCGTCGCCGCCGTCCTCCCTCGAGCTTGACCGACGACACCGAGCCCCTCCGGTGAGCCTACCCTTTCCATTCCCGCCCTCAATTGCTGGTTTCGTTTCCGTCTGCGGGTAGTCCCTGTCGGAGATGCTCGCTGTCCGCCATGGATGCGAGCAGCGCTCCCCTGCAGCCCGACGCACAGGAGCCCCACGCCACGTCCTCCTCGCATCCTGGCACGCCACGCGCCTCACCGAACTCACACGTCCACGCCCCACACGCAGCTGCAGCCCCACACCGCGAGCACACCCATCGCCCGACGATCGCCGTGGCCCCTGCTGTCTTCGTCGACATTCAGTTCGTCAGAGACGAGCGAGCCTTTTTTGGGTTCAGTAACATCGCAGGGTTACACCTCAACTAGCCTCGCACTCCTTACCTGACAGGAACCACCGAATACCGCACTGGTAGCGACCGCCGCGCGCAACCGTGAGGGGGTGGGTTCGATCCCCCCTCGCGCGTCCTTTTTCGCGGAAATAACCGCGTGGCCAGGCCCACGGGTCATGGACCTTACGTGCCACATCACCGTCCACCCGCGCCCCCGTGGCGATGGCCCACCTGTCAACCGCGTGGGGAGCATCTCTCCAGGGTGCAGAAAGTTCCTGACCGTGTTTCTCTTTATTTTCTTTTCCTAAAATTGTCATATAAACCCCAATTTTGTAAATTCAAGAACCTTGTCAATACAACTCCAATTTGCACAAACCAAATATGTATCCCAATCAAAATCTCATGAACTTTTCAAATATGTGCTTTGTTCACTGTTTTGAACCTTCCAAATATTTTCAAAAATTCAAATACAAATAACTCTTATGAATTTGACTAAATTCATAACAAATTCAATCTTATTTCAAATGAGACATATAAAATATGTTTTTCAGTCCAAATTCATTGTACTTTCTGTTTATCAACTTTGTTTTGCAATTTGGGCAATTAAAATTAATGTTATTTAATAATCCTTAAATTGGTTAATTAAATTGCATAATTAATAACTTGCAATTGGTTGCTCCAAATTAAATACTCCAAACATGTTTTTCATCCAAAATCACATGCCACACTTGAATATCAACTTTGTTTTCTGGTTTGCAACCTTTAATTTGAATAATTGTTTCACCTCTTATTTAATGCAATTTAAATTGCCAAAATTCATAACTAATTCATTTTAATTCCAAATCAAACAAATAAAATATGTTTTCTAATCAGAAAATTGCAAGGAATCTATTCATGCCATTCATATTCCTGTTTGCATCTTGTCCTGTGCATTTTAGGTCTTGTTATGCATGTTCATCTATATGAAAACATATGGAATGTGTGGGCTAAATAATTCCAGCTGTTGCCTCATTCCATTTAAATTGCCTAACTCATCTACTTTATTGTTTTCCATGCTAAACAACATTTAACTTGATGGTTAGGTAAACAACTTGAACCAATTCCTATTTCTCCAGACTCCGGTTCCATTAAATTGCTTAAGTTGTTTCCCCTGTTGCATCTTGCCATGCCATGCATATAAAATAGGATCATGCTGGATCTTTTGCCGTAGTAGTGATTGTTGCATTCCGTTGTTTGTTCGAGGTTCGTTGCTTCTTCCCGGATAGGACGTTGAGATGATGTGAGCAACGACAAGTTCTGCTACCTTGCGGGATCTCAGGCAAGTATACTCACTTGCTGCCAACTGGCTGCCTTTCATCACTTGTTACCGATTCTTCCCGTTGTTTTTATTCTAGCCTGTTGATACGATGCTTGTGTCACGATCCTATTATATGTTTACCCTGCAGCCATGATATAGCCTTTTCCTTCCACTTCCTATTAACTGTTGCTTGTTTACCTTGTTGGCCCCGTGTCGCAGTTGCATGCTTAGTGTTGTTTGCGCTCCAGTCTTGCTGTCCTTTTACTTATCACCTATTAGTTTGATAGTTGGGTTCATTTCAATCAACAACTTGTTATTGTTTTGGGTAATAATAATAATTTGATGATAAGGCACCGGCAGGAGGCCTGGGTTAGGGTTTTGGAGCCTGCTAGTGTCGAAACTAGGAAAAGAGTCTTGTCTACTGATCCATGATGAGCGTGCTCACCGCATCCGGGTGGTAGTATGGGACCCCCCTCGACTTAGACCTGATCTGCAGCTTGTCCGAAGAGCCACACTTAGTTCGGGTGTTCCATTTGCTCCTTTGCATAATGGGTTGGCCCCCCTTTTGGTTACTGATGATGATGATGCATATAGGGCGAGGCCTGTGGTGCCGGGGGGTGTGGTTTTCACCCCTGCGCTTAGCGGACTGGCCGGGACCTTATAGCTCCGTGGCTCCTAGGATGGGTTGTAGAGATGGTTTGGGTCGTGTCAAGCCAACCTGAGTTTTAGTTGGTGGCTTGAGTGTGTACGGGTACTGGAGCACACCCTGCAGGGATAAATCTTCTCGAGAAGCCGTGTTTTCCGCGGTTATGGATTACTTGGTGAAAGTACTGGCTAACAAGTACTCAGACAACTTACACCTAATGATAATAACTTGACTAGTAATAGTATTATTGACACAATAACTTGATCCATCATTAATCCAACAGTGTGAGTTATCCTTGGGTTGCTTCCTTAGTAGGGGGTGACATTGGATGGGTTTGTTTGGTGGTTAGTTGTAGTTGGTTACGATACGCTATCTTATCCCCCTCTTTTAGCCGGAAGTTGTAGTGAGTTTCTCTGTAGTTGGTTAGTGCAGCCCGCTGCCGCTTATTCGCAATAATCCCTTCCTTTCCGTTGATCCCAAAGTATTTGTATCTTGTGATGATTGGCTACGCCGGTATCTTGTGAGTATGGTTTATCCACTTGCCAGTACTTAACCGTACTGACCCACGAATCTCTTTCGTGGCTGCAAATTCCAACATGCAGTCAACAGGTTTGAAGTCTGACGACGTTAGCTTGGGAATCCCTCCGGCTTGGCCTGGGCAGGGATTGGACGCCATCGGTTATCTTCAGGACTCTTAGTCCAATTTGGGTCTTGTCCGTAGTCGGACACTATGTTGTTTCTTCCGCTGTTATTTGGATCTTTGTATTGTATCAGTTGTAACCCTGGCTCGTTTGAGTCATCTTGTATCTATCTGTTTCTGTTGTAATTTTGGAATATTCGTGAACTATTGTAATGTTATCACAAGTGGCAACCTGGAATCGGTTATTATGCGGATTTGGCGGGAATGCTGAAATTTGCATAGTGCCCGATCTCGGGGCGTCACAAATGGTATCAGAGCCTTGGTTCCGATTCCTGATATTGTTTCGATACGAATGGTTATCGAAGCAACGGGTCCGCAAAGCCTGTAGGTTAACCTCGCTAACGGTCGTTGTTTCTAGAGTGTCAAAAACTATTTCTGCTAAACTATTTTGGAGAAACATCTCAATAGGATTCTTGTTTTTCTCCTTATCTCTATTCTATTCCCATCAAATCTTATTTGTTTTGGAGTCTACTCTCGTACCCAATCTTTCAAAGTGTTAGGATCCTACGTGGGTGGACGTTTTCTGAGCCCTTAACCTAATAGGTACGATCATCGGAAGATTCCTGGTGGAAGAACATCGTCGTCACTCCGAGCAAGAATCCCTTGTTAGTGGTGTCGAGGAGATCAACTGGAAGCACGAAGAATCGATAGTCGAACTTCTTCCCCTCCCGGGTTAGCAGGTGGATTGCGAGGGCGCAATCCCTTGTTAGTGGTGTCGTCTGTAACACCTGGGGTGTTACCTGTTTGTTTTTGCTTGCATCATATGCATCACATTGCATTGCACCATGTTGCATCACAACTGAAAACTCAAAACAATTTAAACTTCCAATTTCAAAATTTCAAAACTAAACCACTCAATTGTTTTTCACTGGTTTAATTTGTTCTAATCAAATTGCTTGGTAATACAAATCTCCCTGTTATTAAAACCCTAATGACTACTTCAAAAATTCAAATCAAATCACTCCTAATTATCATACTTCAATATGGGTTTAAATATTAAAATTTTGCAAACCAATTGATTCAATAATGTTTGATTGATTGAGCTCATTAAATACCATTTGTTTATTTCCAAACTTCCAAACCAAACCCCATTTACCAAAAAAATCACATAACAAATTAATATCCAATTAATAATTTCAAATTGTTGAAAACTATTTTTAAAACTACTTGTTGTTGTTGTGTTGCAAATTAATAAAATTTAGTTATCAAATAAACAACCCAAACCCTCTTTGAGAAACAAATTCAACTAACACCTTTTAATCAAATTAAACTTTCAAAAATTGTGAATCTAAGATTAACAATTGCTTTAATTTCTGTTTGTAACTTAATACAAATTCCATAAAATAAATTTCCCCAAAACTCTCTTCTATCTCTCTCTCTCCTTATCCCTTACAAAAAAAATTTTGAGGAAAAAAAAATAGAAAGGGAGAGGTGAGCCAGGAGACAGCCTAGTTCCTTTTTCCCCAGCCCACCAAGCTTAGCCCAGTACCCCCTTCGAGATGCTTTCTTCCTCCTGCCAACGTCAGCTTCTGTACGAACAGAAGGAACACCACCCGATCCTTCTCTCCCCCCCGGATGCGCTGCCGTACATGGCCCCCTTCTCCTTAAGTACCTACCCCCCTACCCTCTGCTACAAACCCTAGCACCCTCCATCGCCGCCACCTACCTCTCTCCCTTCCTCCAAGCTCGCTCCTTTCTCTGTAACCACCGAAGCATCCCATCGTCGCCGCAACCACACCGCTGCCGTGAGCCAAGCTGAGGGGTGGAGCAGCACCACCCCACCTTCCTCTTCCTCCTCAACCTCGAACCCCAGCCGGAACAGCACCATGGCGTCTGCAGCTTCATCGGGATCAGTACGGGCGCCGCCGGAATCCTCCGAAATCCGTCGCCGCCGTCCTCCCTCGAGCTTGACCGACGACACCGAGCCCCTCCGGTGAGCCTACCCTTTCCATTCCCGCCCTCAATTGCTGGTTTCGTTTCCGTCTGCGGGTAGTCCCTGTCGGAGATGCTCGCTGTCCGCCATGGATGCGAGCAGCGCTCCCCTGCAGCCCGACGCACAGGAGCCCCACGCCACGTCCTCCTCGCCTCCTGGCACGCCACGCGCCTCACCGAACTCACACGTCCACGCCCCACACGCAGTTGCAGCCCCACACCGCGAGCACACCCATCGCCCGACGATCGCCGTGGCCCCTGCTGTCTTCGTCGACATTCAGTTCGTCAGAGACGAGCGAGCCTTTTTTGGGTTCAGTAACATCGCAGGGTTACACCTCAACTAGCCTCGCACTCCTTACCTGACAGGAACCACCGAATACCGCACTGGTAGCGACCGCCGCGCGCAACCGTGAGGGGGTGGGTTCGATCCCCCCTCGCGCGTCCTTTTTCGCGGAAATAACCGCGTGGCCAGGCCCACGGGTCATGGACCTTACGTGCCACATCACCGTCCACCCACGCCCCCGTGGCGATGGCCCACCTGTCAACCGCGTGGGGAGCATCTCTCCAGGGTGCAGAAAGTTCCTGACCGTGTTTCTCTTTATTTTCTTTTCCTAAAATTGTCATATAAACCCCAATTTTGTAAATTCAAGAACCTTGTCAATACAACTCCAATTTGCACAAACCAAATATGTATCCCAATCAAAATCTCATGAACTTTTCAAATATGTGCTTTGTTCACTGTTTTGAACCTTCCAAATATTTTCAAAAATTCAAATACAAATAACTCTTATGAATTTGACTAAATTCATAACAAATTCAATCTTATTTCAAATGAGACATATAAAATATGTTTTTCAGTCCAAATTCATTGTACTTTCTGTTTATCAACTTTGTTTTGCAATTTGGGCAATTAAAATTAATGTTATTTAATAATCCTTAAATTGGTTAATTAAATTGCATAATTAATAACTTGCAATTGGTTGCTCCAAATTAAATACTCCAAACATGTTTTGCATCCAAAATCACATGCCACACTTGAATATCAACTTTGTTTTCTGGTTTGCAACCTTTAATTTGAATAATTGTTTCACCTCTTATTTAATGCAATTTAAATTGCCAAAATTCATAACTAATTCATTTTAATTCCAAATCAAACAAATAAAATATGTTTTCTAATCAGAAAATTGCAAGGAATCTATTCATGCCATTCATATTCCTGTTTGCATCTTGTCCTGTGCATTTTAGGTCTTGTTATGCATGTTCATCTATATGAAAACATATGGAATGTGTGGGCTAAATAATTCCAGCTGTTGCCTCATTCCATTTAAATTGCCTAACTCATCTACTTTATTGTTTTCCATGCTAAACAACATTTAACTTGATGGTTAGGTAAACAACTTGAACCAATTCCTATTTCTCCGGACTCCGGTTCCATTAAATTGCTTAAGTTGTTTCCCCTGTTGCATCTTGCCATGCCATGCATATAAAATAGGATCATGCTGGATCTTTTGCCGTAGTAGTAATTGTTGCATTCCGTTGTTTGTTCGAGGTTCGTTGCTTCTTCCCGGATAGGACGTTGAGATGATGTGAGCAACGACAAGTTCTGCTACCTTGCGGGATCTCAGGCAAGTATACTCACTTGCTGCCAACTGGCTGCCTTTCATCACTTGTTACCGATTCTTCCCGTTGTTCTTATTCTAGCCTGTTGATACGATGATTGTGTCACGATCCTATTATATGTTTACCCTGCAGCCATGATATAGCCTTTTCCTTCCACTTCCTATTAACTGTTGCTTGTTTACCTTGTTGGCCCCGTGTCGCAGTTGCATGCTTAGTGTTGTTTGCGCTCCAGTCTTGCTGTCCTTTTACTTATCACCTATTAGTTTGATAGTTGGGTTCATTTCAATCAACAACTTGTTATTGTTTTGGGTAATAATAATAATTTGATGATAAGGCACCGGCAGGAGGCCTGGGTTAGGGTTTTGGAGCCTGCTAGTGTCGAAACTAGGAAAAGAGTCTTGTCTACTGATCCATGATGAGCGTGCTCACCGCATCCGGGTGGTAGTATGGGACCCCCCTCGACTTAGACCTGATCTGCAGCTTGTCCGAAGAGCCACACTTAGTTCGGGTGTTCCATTTGCTCCTTTGCATAATGGGTTGGCCCCCCTTTTGGTTACTGATGATGATGATGCATATAGGGCGAGGCCTGTGGTGCCGGGGGGTGTAGTTTTCACCCCTGCGCTTAGCGGACTGGCCGGGACCTTATAGCTCCATGGCTCCTAGGATGGGTTGTAGAGATGGTTTGGGTCGTGTCAAGCCAACCTGAGTTTTAGTTGGTGGCTTGAGTGTGTACGGGTACTGGAGCACACCCTGCAGGGATAAATCTTCTCGAGAAGCCGTGTTTTCCGCGGTTATGGATTACTTGGAGAAAGTACTGGCTAACAAGTACTCAGACAACTTACACCTAATGATAATAACTTGACTAGTAATAGTATTATTGACACAATAACTTGATCCATCATTAATCCAACAGTGTGAGTTATCCTTGGGTTGCTTCCTTAGTAGGGGGTGACATTGGATGGGTTTGTTTGGTGGTTAGTTGTAGTTGGTTACGATACGCTATCTTATCCCCCTCTTTTAGCCGGAAGTTGTAGTGAGTTTCTCTGTAGTTGGTTAGTGCAGCCCGCTGCCGCTTATTCGCAATAATCCCTTCCTTTCCGTTGATCCCAAAGTATTTGTATCTTGTGATGATTGGCTACGCCGGTATCTTGTGAGTATGGTTTATCCACTTGCCAGTACTTAACCGTACTGACCCACGAATCTCTTTCGTGGCTGCAAATTCCAACATGCAGTCAACAGGTTTGAAGTCTGACGACGTTAGCTTGGGAATCCCTCCGGCTTGGCCTGGGCAGGGATTGGACGCCATCGGTTATCTTCAGGACTCTTAGTCCAATTTGGGTCTTGTCCGTAGTCGGACACTATGTTGTTTCTTCCGCTGTTATTTGGATCTTTGTATTGTATCAGTTGTAACCCTGGCTCGTTTGAGTCATCTTGTACCTATCTGTTTCTGTTGTAATTGTGGAATATTCGTGAACTATTGTAATGTTATCACAAGTGGCGACCTGGAATCGGTTATTATGCGGATTTGGCGGGAATGCTGAAATTTGCATAGTGCCCGATCTCGGGGCGTCACAGGGAGAGAGAGCAGCCAGCAGACCAGCCCAACTATTTTTCCCTCAGGGCCCGTACCCCTTCACCCTGTCTTCTTCCTCGGTACGGATGAACATCGGGCATGTCCATGTATCCGAGATGGAGCAGCAACGGCTGCCCCTCCTCCACCTTCCCCCTTATAGCTACCCGGTGCCCTAGGGTTTCCCCTTCTCCTCCTTCTCCCTCTCCCCCGCCGTCCTCTCCCTTCTCCCCTCTCTTTCTTCTCTCTTCTCTCTCTGAACCTCTCTGTATTTCTCTGTAACTGACCGCCACCGAGCCCCTCTCCCTCCGGCGATCATCGGAGATGTGGTCTCCCTCCGGCCAGGGCGGGTGCGGGAATGGAATCCCCGCACCGCCCTCTTCCTCCTCGTCACCACGGCTCGGGCGGGGACGGCCCGAGGCGCCGCCGCCGTCGCCGCCAAGCTGCCGGCCGAACCCACCTGTTCCGCCCGACCTCCTCCCCTTCGAGCCCTCGAGGTGAGCCACCTCGCCTTCCCCTCGACCTCTTCTCTCCTCCCTCTCCCTTCGCTCACGGTCACCAGCCCCCACGCCCTAGCCCGCGCGCAACCGCGGCAGCGGCTGAGTCGAGGCCGCCGGCGTGCTCTGCCTCTGTCAAACCAGTTCGACAGCTGAAATTCAGGTTCAGTTACAGTTCACAGCGAAACTGAAGTATATACCCCCCGATCTGCCCTTCCTATCACAAAACAGCACACCAGCCCACTGGTAGCAGCACCCTTTGCGCGCCCAGGAGGGCAGGGGTTCGAGTCCCCCTCCCAACCATTAACCCAAAATTTTATTTCTATTTGTTTTGACACAGCACCTTCCCAGGAATCACACATTGGTCCCTTCTATTTCTTTCTAGGCCCCTGTAAAATTAATTCCAAGTCCCTAGTTCATAAAAATGGCAGAATATTACCAAAACTTGTAAAATGCATAAGTAATTCATCCCAACTCCAAATCCAACTTTTTAAATATGTATTCTGTCCCAAATTAAATGTTCTTTCCAAATATAAATTTTTTTTACTGTTTTGAATATTTTAAATTGGTGCAATATTTGAAAACTTGTTAAATTCACTTAAACTTGCAAAATTCATAACTTGGGCATAAAAATTCCAAATTCAACAAACTAAATATGTTTTCCATTCAAATTTTCATGTACTTTCCAAATATAATTTTTTTTGCTGTTTTGAATAATTTAAATTGCTGAAAACAACTGTTTCTTAATTATTGCATTTAAAATTGCCAAAATAATAACTTGCTCATTTTAAATCCAATTTCAACAAATGAGATATGTTTTCCATGCAAAATTAAACCACCTTTTCAAATATAAAATTTGTTTCATGTTTTGAATAATTAAAATTGGTTAAATGATTTAAACCTTGTTTAATTCATTTAATATTGCTAAATTCCTAACTTGGTCAAATTAATTTATTTTTGAAACTATAAAATATGTTTTCCAACCATAAAAGTATAAAATTTTCAAATATGAATATCCCTTAATGTTTTGAACATATAAAAAATCCAAATAAGTTCATGTTTGCATAAATTTCAATTAAATCTTGTTTAACTTGTTTAATTCCTAAATAATTTATTTGAAATCCTTTTTCAACAAGTGAAACATGTAATCCACCTAAAATTTTGTGTTTTATTCAAATATGAACTTTGTTATCTGTTTTGAACAATTTAAATTGGTGAAAACAACAAATGCTTGTGTAACACCTTTAAGGAACCAAAATTTCCTAACTTAATAAATGAATTTCCAAACTTGGTAAACCTTATTTCACGTTGTTTCTATTGTTGTTATTTTGTTGTTTTCCTCATCCATGCATCATGCTAATCAACTTTCATATGATGATTAGTTGTAAAACAATTAATTCAACCATAATTCATGGGCTTTCCATATGCAATCCAATTGCATGTGGGTCCATTTAATTATGTTATGTTATCTTGTCAACTAGTTTATTTCTATGCATCAATTAAATGGTCATGCATCATCCCATGTTTGTGCACTATGCCATGTTATTGATTGTTTGTTCTCTGCGTTGTTTGTTTGCTTCTTCTCGGATAAACGACGACGTTGAGACCGACGATACTTACGACACCCCTTCTAAGGACTTAGCTCAGTACCAGGCTACTGGGTTTGCAGGCAAGTATTCACTCAGATGAACCACTGTGTTCCTTTCAACATTGGTTACCGATACTTTTCCGTTGTCTATTCTGCTAGCCCTATGAATAGTTGTTTCTGTTACGAACCTATCACATGTATCCTTTAACCCTGATACTGCCTCACCTCCATACCCATAACCTTTTGCTTGTTGCCCGTGTCTTACTAGCATGCTTAGGGTTGTTTTGCTCGAGTCTGTTACCCCTTACTTTCTGTTACTATTTCATTAAGTTCTGGGGGCTCGATGTTAAACAATGAATCATGCTAATGTTGTCGTTAATAATAATTTGATGATAAGGCACCGGCAGGAGGCCCTGTGTGGTTTTGAGGCCTGCTAGTGTCGACCCTAATAGGAAAAGGGTCTTGTCTACTGATCCATGATGAGCGCAGTAACCGCATGTGGGAAGCGAGTATGGGCGCCCCCCTCAATTTGATTCGATTCGCATCTCGTCCAAATCGCCTCATTTAGTTCGGGTGTTCCATTTGCCGCATGCATGTTTTTGTGAGCCCAGGCCAGGGTGGAAACTTTTGTAGTCGGCATTTAGGGAGACACGTTCTTAGAGTGCTATGAGGGTCCCCTTTTCTTCGGGGGCTCGATTAGCCGTGCGCTCACTGCACGGGGTTCTTTGGGCTTGATGCGGAGAAGAGTTGAGTTGTGTTGAGTACCTCGCTTGGTGGGTTGATCCCCTGTCTGGCGGGTTATTCTTACGTGTACGGCCAAATTGGTGCACCCCTGCAGGGATAAATCTTCTCGAGAAGCCGTGTTTTCCGCGGTTATGGATTACTTGGTGAAAGTACTGGCTAACAAGTACTCAGGACAACTTAAACCTAATGATTAACAACCTTACACCCAATGATTAACAACTTGACTAGTAATAGTCTTATTGACACAATAATCTGAACCATCATTAATCCAACTGTGTGAGTTATCCTCGGGTTGCTTCTTTGGATAAGGGGCGAGGTCCAGGATGGGTTTGTTTGGAGTTAGCTATAGTTGGTTACGATACGCGATCTTATCTCCTTTCTGTTAGCCGGAAGTGGTAGTAACTCTCACTACTAGGGAAAAGCTTACCCGTGACGCACCAAGTTTCTTATCCGTGACGCACCTGGGCGCGTCACGGCTAACACGCCGCGCCTATGGATTTATCCGTGACGCACCAAGATGGTGCGCCGCGCCTATTTGTACTTGTGACGCACTGGTCTGGTGCGCCGCGGCTAGTTCTAGGTGCGTCACGCCTAATCTTCCAGGTGCGTCACGGGTACTCGTTTTGGTGCGTCACGGCTATACTATGCTGTATTTTTTTTAAAAAGGCAGTACCGTATTTATACAGGTATATACAGCTCAAATACAGAAGAATGTCAGTAGACAAAATACAGAAGAATATCAGTAGCTCAAATACAGGTATGCAATTGACAGAATAAATTTTCATAGCAGAAATATTACATAGTCTCGAAAACAACCAGATATACTACTAATAAATCCAGTAGTTAGTCTCGAAAACAACCATATTACATAGTCTCGATCATCACCACATAGTTCATCTATCTAGCGGGCGCGGATGTAGTCGATGACCATCATCATGTCCAAGTTGGCGATGTCACTATTCCTCATGGTGATCAGAATAGCTCGGCCAACCTCCATACCACCTCTTGCGGAATGGAACTGCCTCCATGCTTGAGAGTTGAGGATGACGCGACCATCAGCGTTATCCCTGGTGATCGGAACTGCGGTGACAGGTCCTGATTCTCCGCGGCGTACTCCAATGGTACCTTGCTCCATGCCAGCACTGTCCGCTACCGCCATCGGTATTTTCTACAACACACAATTCCAAAAAAGAATAAAAGCACAATGTCAAATACCGGCCACATTATAACATAAGAAACTATATGAATAAGAATGTGTTAAGAAACATACCATGACATGTCCATTGGAGATGTTAGTGTTGGTGATGCGATGCACGAAAGGGGACCCGATGTAGCTATCTATCTGGGCAAGTTTCTGAAGGACACGGTCCTTCTCAAACTCGCTAAGATTCGCTCTTTGAGCAACCACCACATGTTTCCATGGGTCCTCCTCGTCCATATCATCCTCAGTGTCCATATCATCCTCGGTGTTCCCAGTTTCCTCCTCACTCCCGCCATCCTCGCTCGCAATCCCGCCCATATACAGAATTTTGATGCGAGGTTGCGGTCCTTCCATAGAGAAGTGAATGTAATCACCTCCGCTTAAATTGTAAGTGGCGATGATAGCCTGCAATTGTTCCCCGCAGAAGTAGGTCTTCGTTCTTTCTTTTTTCACTCGAAGAATGTAGGTGGTCCCGTGAACATTGAAATCCACGTTACTGCCAACTAACTCGTTGAACTCTTCGCGAATATTGCATGGTAGAATCTAAAAAATAAATATAAAGAATCTTTTGTTAAGAAACACAAGTCTCAAGCTATAGATAGTGAAACGAAAGAACAAGTTAACATAAAAAGAATTGTTAATTACCAACGAATCAACGTCACCGTCATGGAGCTGAAGCATAAAAGAAGCCCTAGTGAATCGTCCTTCGGCACATCGGGACCGACATAATTCGCAAGCCATGTTCTATTAAATTAAGAAAGTACACATAGAGGTTAGAGGAGCATTGATTTGTCATGGAAATACACATTCTTGAATTCCTACAGATATGCTTATAGAAACACAAACTTGCATGCCTACAGATACCATTTAAGAGAAAAGAAAAGGAAACTAGGAGTATCATTGTGTTGTAACAGAGAGCATGATTCCTTATTCTATCTCCTACCCATGGATTCTTTTCCAATTATGATATGCCGTGTAGCTCAATTAAGACTCCAGATACCCTTTCTGACGATGACAGTAGAATCAAGCTGCTGCTGCGCTAAAGTTTCACACTCTAAACACACATACCCTTAAACCGATTGAATCTTCTTGTTCTGCTGGAAGCAGTGATCATGCTTTCAGTTAGAACTATATCTGTGTGTATGGAGACAAAGAAAAACAACAAGTGCTTGTTTTGTACCAATTTCAACTAAATATACACCTGCCTTTCTAAACCGCATGACTGCATCCCCGCCTTTCATCGTTTGTTCAGGAAAATCTAGTGAAATAAGTGGTATAAGGCAAGAACCAGGTTTTCAATTATCTAAAATCAAAGTATATCAAGAATCAAAATACGTAGACTTTGTGCCCAGTTGTCCTTCTGATTGTTCTTTTTGTGCAACATACTTGATTTCATGGACTATGCCAGAACTGGAACTGATTTGTAAATACAAGTCATTTTCAGAGATACCTACTCCTAGCTGCCTACTGGAGATAACAGATCGAAGTAGTAAAAGAAAATATTTTGCCATATGAAAGCATGTCTGCAGCACTCGAAGTAATATTATCAGCCTGACAAGCTAACATGTAGCTATGCACCAGTGGACCGAAACTAGTAGCTATGCACATGTATAGCATATGTTCATGGACAACATCACAAAGATCCCATTAAATAAGCTTGAAGGAGGCACTCAAGAACAAAACATACACAAAAGGATTTCCATGCAAGTTCATCAAGTACTAAATAAAGTCAGTGTCAAGGCTACCCGAGAACTCGCCAAACCAAAGGGAGTGAAAGAAGAAGACCACTGCTATGGGCTATGGTTACCTCTCGACTTCTCCACAAAGAGATTTTATTTTTCGAGCTCAATTTACAAGGATCAAGAACTGGTATGATTCCAAAGTTCATACTTCAAGGAATTGATATAGCTAGAAACAATCAGGTATAATTGTCACTATGTGAAAATAGATGAACGCAAGTATCAGGTTGCTAATCTCCATTTGCTCGTCAATCATTTGCTTCAGTGAGTACTAGTAATCAAGAAACTAGTTAGCTCGCTGACATAGACCTAGTGCACACAGCAGCTCAAGTACCACACGAGACCTAGTGCACACCTCCTATGGCAACCACTTCTTCTTTCTACTTGTTTACCAGGATGTTCTCTTCTCTAACAAATAAAATTAGTAATTTAGCTACATAATAGTCAAAATAATTCAAAATTTCGGCATGACATATCCTATTTTTTGGACATTCAAACCTGCGCAGCAAAAAATATACTTCAAAAAAGACGACAACACACCCAATGTGAGATAAATCGTTGATTCGTATATACATTTCTCCATTAACAGAAACATACATTCATAATTTTACACATATCCATTTCTACCTATCAACACCAATCACTTATTAACAGCCACACAAGGATCATCAAATAATGCCGGGTACTCGTATATAATTACCATCCCACATTCCCTAAATACTACACGAATTTGACAAGAACACACATGATCTGCAGCAAGCAAACAAACTTGAAGTAATATTATCAGAGTTTGATCAAGATTGGGAGAGGGAGAGGAGAGGAGACATACCTCTTGTCAGGGATGCAGAGGCGACAGGATGCAGCGCTCGTCGGGGATGCAGAGGTCCTGGCGCGGCGCTCCTCCTCCTAGGCCGCGGTCGATGCAGACGTGGACGGCGCGACGCTCTCCTCCCTCGCTCCTCCCTCCCCCCTCGCTCCTCCTCCTCCCTTGCTCCTCCTCCTTCCTCGCTCCTCCTCCTAGCTAGGTCACGCGGGATTGGGCCGAGCGCGACGATGGGGTGGCGGCGGCGTGTGCGTGAGGCTAGGGCTGGTGGCGTGGGGCTAGGGCTGGTGTGCTGCGCCGTTTACGGTGGCGTGAGGCTAGGGGTGGCGTCTACGGTGGCGGCGAACGGTGGCGGCGAACGGGGAGATTGAAGAAGGGGCTTCGAGATGTGGAAGACGAAGAAGAGGGGAACGGTCTCCTAATATTACCAAGAATAGCCGTGACGCACCGCGGCGACGTGCGCCGCGCATTAGGCAGCCGTGACGCACCACTGGAGGGTGCGCCGCGGGTACCCAATATAGCCGTGACGCACCTCGGGTTGGGTGCGTCGCGGGTATGCCTCGGAGGCTCGCCACCCCGGCCCCACACATACGCGCGACGCGCCTTATATATGGTGCGCCGCGGGTATGCCTTTAGGCTTGACGCGCGAAAGTATGGTGCGCCGCGGGTAATAGGCGTGACGTGCGAAATCAGAAGTGCGTCACGGGTATCATCACTCCTATAGCCATTTTCCTAGTAGTGTCTGTAGTTGTTTAGAGCAGCCAGTTGCAGCATGTTTATATCCCCTTTCTTCCGTTGAACCCAAAGCATCTGTGCTTGGTGTTGACGGGTTACACTTTGGTGAATTGTGAGTCTTGCTTGCCAGTACGTTTATGTACTGACCCCTTTGGGGCTGTGGTTTCCGCAGACTACGTTTCCGAGGATCCCCATGGTGGCTACTACGTGGAGTATGACGAGACTGCTGACGAGTAGATAGCGGACCCGGGCAGGATCCGAGACTTCGTGGATGGGCTCCGTCTTTTCGTTTCCGGTCTCTTAGGGCTATTTGGTTCTTGTTTGTACTCAGACATGTTGAATGCTTCCGCTGTGATGTAATGATGAATTGTTGGGACATGTGTCCTCTGGATGAATGTATTTGCTATCTCTGCTCTAATGAGAGCTATTTGCAACTTATTTCAATCTTTTGTGTCGTAGAGATCTGTTATGATATCACTTGTTCAAACGCTGTTGACGTACCATGTCTGTATGTTTTGAAGTACGTCAATGGAAGTATCCTGATTTCTATGGTATGGTTTACGTAGACGATGAACAGTAGAGTTTGGTTGTCACACATACGTGTGTTGGCCTACTCGCAAGAGATGCGGGTGCAGGTAAGCCCCGTAATCCAATCAGCTGCTGTTCAACGGAACTGCGAGTATCCCCTAGAAGTCCGGGTGCGACATGTCTAAAATGACTTCTTCTTTGATATATGTGATGCTTCTTGTCCGTATTTTATTTATCGACACCTCACTCCATAAATCTGTGGTCATGTTTACTGAGTTCAGTTTTGCTTGGCACAAGCGAGGTCTAACCTTGGGGGGAGTTGAGACGTCCATTTTGCATCACTATTTTATATTGTTATTTTCTGTTATTCATCGATATATTTCATGTTACGATGCATTACTTATGTTATTTTATTTTATTTTGCATGTTTCATAATTTTTGGAGGAGAAACACCGGGACCAGAAATCTAATGGAGAAAGCACCGCCGAGATACCCAATTTCAGAAGACCAGAAGAAGAAGGGGGCATACGAGAAGTCTTAGAAGTCCCGAGGAGGAAGCCAGCCAGAAGGGCACCCGGGGGGCCCACCTGGGGCCCACACCACCAGGCGGCGCCCCCCCTTTGCCGCGACTGGGGTGGTCTGGCCCCCCTGGCCCACTTCTAGGTGCCCCCTTTCGCGTACTTGACCCCTAGGGAACCCTAAGCCCAAGGGGATCATAGAAGAATTATTCCGCCGTCGCCTCGGGGCGGAAAACAACAGAGAGATAAAAGCTCTCTGGCAGGGAGAAATGTGCCAAGGAAATTCTTCCCCGGAGAGGGGGGATCATCGTCATCGTCACTGTCATTGATCCGGGAATCATCAAGACCGTCATCCTTATCATCATCACCACCATCACCATCACCCTCATCATCCACCTTCATCCCGTTGTAACAATTAGGGGTCTTTGTCGTTGTTCTTCATTGGATCTCTCTCCCGGTGTGGATTACTTGTTGATGCTTGTGAGATTTATCGTTGTTTACACTCTATTACCAGATTGTTATTATCCGTTATATCACCTCTGATTATGATCCATATGATGTCGTGTGAGTAGTTCATTTAGTTCTTGAGGACATGTGAGAAGTCATGATGTTAGTAATGTTGCATGATACTTCACCTCTATGGACTAGGAGGATGCATTGTGTATTTGGCTACTATTTGTGGGGTTGCCAGAGTGACTGAAACCTAAACCCATGTTAAGAAACCAATGCACGAGGGAGCGTAAAATCCCGAGTTTTAAGGATGTGGTTAGATTTATCTTAATTCCTTTCTTGTATTTGCGGATGCTTATGAGGGGTATAATCACAAGTATGTATTAGTACTAGTTGGGCGGTGCATTAGCATAGGTTCACCCACACAACACTTGACGAACCAATAAATATTAATCAACTGTATGAAGCGAAAGAACTTGACGAAATTCCCATGTGTCCTCAAGAACGTCTGGTAATCATAAGTAGAACAACTGGCTTGTCCTTTTCTCTCAAAAGGATTGGGCCACTCACTGCAATTATATTTACTATTATTTATTTACTCGCACTTTATTTATGTGCTATATCAAAAACCAACAAAAACCCGTTTGGTAGTGTTTACAGCGAATCCTCTATCCAACCTCCTTGTCAACACCTTCTGCTCCTCGTTGGGTTCGAAACTCTTATTTATCGAAAATATTATGATACACCCACTATACTTGAGGGTCATCACACATCAGTGGTGCATTTCGTTGGCAATTTCGCACTCTGGCTCCAGTTGACCAACGTGCATCTGTCGGTGATGACTTGGGAGGAGTTTGTGGGTGTAGTGTGCGAGAAGTTTGGTTGGCGAGAGTTTGAGCAATTACTTCGCCAATTCTCGCGTCTGTGACACGGTAGCAGAGTATGCGGTTCAATTTAACACTGCGATGAATTTCTTGTTAGCTAACCGTAAATTGTGGGATCCTCTATACTTTGTTGCCCAATTCGTAGAAGGTCTTCGTGCTGATATTCAAATGGTTGTTATGGTTCAGCAACCCCATAACTTGGACTCTGCGGTCTTTGGCATTGTTACAGGAAGAGGTGATGGATCTTACTCGAGAGTCTGCACGCGTGGGGGTGGAATGCTACTCTCCCTCGGATGTCGCCACGCACAACGATGTCGTTGCCGCCACCACCAACAGGGCGACCGCCCGGATCCGCTCCTGGTACTCGAGCTGATGATCGAAGGAGTACCATCTAGTCGGCAACTCTTTCCACTGATCATAAGGTGGAAGGTCTACATTCCTATCGACGATCTTGCGTTCTATGCTTTACAAGTGGAGAGAATGGGGTTGTGATCACATTTGTGCGTCCACAATTCCATTGCATCTTGTCGAGGAGCTAATGGTGCTGCTAGGGGGAGAGATGGACATTCATTCCTCACCCATGGCAAAAAAAGGTGCAGCACTCTATGTGATCTTCGCAACCGAGCTTCATTGGGTGGAGCCTCCACATACAATTAGACTGTAGGGAATAGTGCATGAGAAGGAGGTGTTAATGCTCGTGGATTCTGAAAGCACGGACAACTTCATCGGTGCAACCATGGCAGAGAATTGGCCTGGAATTTGCCGATGCAAACCATTGCAAGTCAAGGTAGCTGATGACCCACAAGTATAGGGGGTGTATCGTAGTACTTTTGATAAATAAGACTGTCGAACCCAACGAGGAGCAGAAGGTGTTGACAAGTGGTTTCGATGAAGGAATAACTGTAAATACTGGAAAATAGATTTGTAGGGGTTTTTGATATTGCAGATAAATAAAGTGCGAGTAAATAAAATGCAGTAATAATAATTGCAGCAAGTGGCCCAATCCTTTCTTCAGCAAAGGACAAGCCGGTGAGTTTACTTAAGATTAACAAACGTTCTCGAGGACACACGGGAGGTTTCTGTCAAGTGCTTTTGTTCCATGCAGCTGAATAATTTTGGTGTTTTGATATGTGTTCTGTGGGTGAACCTATGCTAAGGTACCGCCCCATCCAAGACTAATACATACTTGGGATTATAACCCTTGCAAGCATATGCAACTACAAGAAAGTAATTAAGAAATAAATCTAACCATAGATTTAAACTCCGGGATCCTACGCTCCCTCGTGTAATGGTTTCCTAAAGGGGGTTTAGGTTTCTGTCACTCCGGCAACCCCACAATTAGTATACAAATACACGATGCATTCCCCTAGGCCCATAAATGGTGAAGTATCATGTAGTCAACGTTCACATGACACCACTAGGAGAATAACACCACAACTTAAATATCAAACATTAATTATTATTCAACATTACTTCACTACTAACAACTTGACTTCTCCCATGTCCTCAAGAACAACACGAACTACTCATAATACATCATATGGATCATGATCAGAGGTGATATAATGTATGATAACAATCTGTTCATAAAGTGTAAACATAGATAAATCTGACAAGCATCAACTACTAACAAGTAATCTACACCGGGAGAGAGATCTAATGCAAAACAACGATAGAGGCCCCTAATTGTTACAACGGGATGAAGGTGGATAATGAGGGTAATGGTGCTGGTGGTGATGATGATGATGACGATCTTGATGATGCCCGGAGTGATGATGGTGATGATGGCGGTGATTTCCCCTCTCTGGAGAGGAATTTCCCCGGCAGATTTCTCCCTGCCAGAGAGCTTTTCTCTCTCGGGTGTTTTCTGCCCCGAGGCGGCGGCGGAATAATTCTTCGGGTATGGAATGAGTCTTAGGGTTCCCTGGGGCGAAGCACGCCAAAGATGACCCCAAGAGGTGGGCCAGGGTGGCCACACCCCTAGGTAGCGCGGCTAGGGGGAGGGCGCGCCAGCCTTAGGTGTGGGCCCCTGGTGGCCCCCTCTGGCTTCCCTTCAGGCTGACTTCCTCCTCTAAACTTTTAGGACCCCCCAGATGTCCCCCTTCTTCTGATTTTCTGAAATATGGTATCTCGACGGTGCTTTTTTCCATCAGATTTCTGGTCCCGGTGTTTATTCTCCAAAATTATAAAACATGCAAAATAAGATAAAATAACATAAGAGATGCATAATAGCATGAACTATATCGATGAATAACAGAAAATTAGTATATAAAATAGTGATGCAAAATGGACGTATCAACTCCCCCTAAGCTTAGACCTCGCTTGTCCCCAAGTGAAACTAAACTCAAAAAACATGACCACAGGTTTATGGAGTGAAGAGTCGATAAATAAAATACGGACAAGAAGCATCACCTCTATCTATGCACCAATCATTATAGACAACAACTTCCTATCATATAACCTAACTTGAAACGAGTAAAGGGAGTCACAAACAAAGATGCAAAAGAGAGAATCAAAATTGGTAATGGCAAACTTCATTCTTGGCCAGAGAACATTTAATGATATCCTGCTTATCTTAGGTGAAGTATTTATAATAAGGCTCATTTTGTAGAGCTTAACGTGTTTAATTATAGCAATTCCTTTACAGTGATTCGTAGCTTTTCAAAGTAATATTCATTCAGATAATAAAGCATGTGCTAAACAAAGAAGGATAGAAAACATGATTGAAATAAATCAACATATAGATGATGAGATCACAACAACTCAAATGCTTGCTGGAGACAGAGAGAAATGGGTTTACTGACTCAACATGAAAGTAAAAGAAGGGCCCATCACAGAGGGAAGCATGGATCACTCATGTGCTAGAGTTTTTATTTTATTAAACAGAGGTATTGAAAACATTTTTAAGAGAGGTGTATGCTTATGTCAACGAATGGTAAACAACCAATACAGTGCATCACAAGCCAACTAGACTTCATAAGAGCGGTTCCATATGAGCGACGCAACTGGTGTAGAAGGTCATCCCTCATTATCTTTTGTTTACACGATTATGCTTTGCTGATAAATCAGGGGAAAAAATGGTGAAGAGAATTTGTGTATTAGTTTTGGGGCTGGGCACCCCGCTGCCAGCTCTTCTAGCATTCGGATAAGCGGATGAAGCCACTAGTCCAGGTGTTTGAAGTCCAATAGACAAGTGAGATAAAGATTCTCGATTTACGTCCTCATGAGCTAAAACAGGGGCACAAAACCGGACTAATTTTGAAGGTTTTAAAGGTAGCACATGATCAATTTACTTGGAGTGGCAGTTAAATACCACATGTAGGTAGGTATGATGTACACAATGGCAAGGTTTTGGGGCTCAAGGTTTTGGATGCACGAGAAGCATTCCCTCTCAGTATAGGGTTTATGGCTAGCCAAGGTTGGGTAGCAAGCATAAGAGCTGAGGAAAACAACAAATATACATATGATGAAACCAATCATGCAATCTTCACTGAAAGCTCAAATGATATTAACTTGTGAATACTAAGTTTACGAGCTAATAGGCCAATTCCTCTTTCTTATACTAGCATCTCAAATTATTATTTCTGCTGACCCAAGCTAAGTTTGCCAAAACCAACTAGATTAACTTGATGATCTATAGAGTGATACCAAATACTAATAACAAGCTCAACCATATGACAGAAATTGAAAGCTAAAATAATGTGTGCAGAAAGTAAATGATGAAACTTCTCATTAATATTTCAAACCGACAACTCACACCAACGGATATAACGATAACCAACTATGGAGAGATACTTCCATACTGCAAACCATCCTATATGATAACCTCTCTACTCATGATATTACTCTACTTGAAAACGTAAAAGATGAAAGATAGTGATGTGATACCGCGGCACTCCCCCAAGCTTGGAACAAGCCGAGGGGATGCCAAACCCAATGACGAATCAATTCGTCCGTGGTGGTGGTGAGTCCTTCTCGACGAGCTTATCAATTGAATTCTTCAGTTCTTCGATCGCGAACGTAAGCATACGCATCACCTCCGTATTGCGATCGATACAGTTTGCATGCCCGTCGGACTGTGAATCCTAGCCACCAAGATTTTTCCCCCACTCTTCCTTAGGTTGAGATCTTCCTTCATCTGCACGGTTAGAACGATTGATGTCCCACATAGAGGGAAAATCCCTCTGGGGCACCTTTTTGCACTGATAATCATGAATTAATGAGTGGAGGTGTTTCTTAACGCCCGCAGCAGGCGTTCTTGATGCTAATGAGTGACGTGGAACCCCTCCTCCGGTGCTCATCCGCGCGCCTCTCTTAAGCTTCAAGGGGTTAGCCGCCACTCTGATGCTTGAGACGGTGGCGCGTGGACACACTCGTGAGTTCTCTTCTACATATCCGTCAGCTCCACTCTCGATCTCCTCCTCCTGCTCCAGGTCTTGTACATCATCTTCCTTCGGTCCCTTCCCCTTGTTGTCGTTGGCAGAGACCATGATGCTTCTAAAACCGAAAACAGATCGTGGCAGAAATAGCTCGAAACAGAAACACGACCAGAAAAAGATATACGAACCTCGGGGGATCCGAGGGATTATATAGCAAAAAGTTTCATAACGAAAGGAAAGTCTAGGTCGAAAACGAGTCGAAGAGGGGCTCCGGGGCGCCCACACCATGGGCTGGCGCGGCCAGGGATGGGCCCGCGCCACCCTATGGTGCGGAGCCTCCGGGCTCCGTCCCCCTCTCGTTTCTGGCTCATAATTTTTCATATTTTCCAAAAACAGTAAAAATATAAGTTGGAAGATGTTTAGTGAACAGTTCTTTACCAAAACTAATACCTATTCAAAAACTGACTCTGCAGTTTCTGAAATTTGCTTCTTAATAAACTCCTCCGGGATCATGGCTTGAATACAATCAACATTTTCATTATAAGGATCTCCGGAGATATAATGCTTGAGTCTTTGGCCATTCACAACTTGTGAAGAGTTGTCTTCAAGGGAAACAATTTTAGTTGCCCCCGAACGATATACCTCTTCAATAAAAAAGGTCCTTCCCATCTCGAGAGTAATTTTCCTGCAAAAAATCTGAGACGGGACATATACAATAGCACATCTTCACCAACATGAAATTCTCTTTTAATAATTCTCTTATCATGCCATCTTTTAACTTTCTCTTTAAAGAGCTTAGCATTTTCATATGCTTCACTCCTCCATTCATCTAAAGAACTTAAGTTAAGCAACCTTTTCTCACCAGCAAGTTTAAAATCTCTATTTAGGTCTTTCACTGCCCAATAAGCTTTGTGTTCTAATTCTAGAGGCAAGTGACAAGCTTTTCCATAAACAATTTTATAAGGATACATGCCCATGGGATTTTTATAAGCAGTTCTATAAGCCCACATAGCATCATTTAATTTCTTAGCCCAATTTTTTCTAGATTTGTTAACAGTCTTTTTCAAGATGGATTTGATTTCTCTATTTGATAATTCTACTTTCCCACTAGTTTGAGGATGACAGGGTGAGGAAATTCTATGATTAACATCATAATTAGCAAGGGTTTTCCTAAAACCACCATGAATAAAATGAGAACCCCCATCAGTCATAAGATATCTGGGTACACAAAACCTAGGGAAAATAATGTCTTTAACCATTTTTAATGAGGTTTCACCATCAGCACTTTTAGTAGGTATAGATTCCACCCATTTAGTAATATAATCAACAACAACAAGAATATGAGTATAGCCTTGTGAAGGAGGGAAAGGACCCATAAAGTCAAAACACCAACAATCAAACGGTTCAATAACAAGAGAATAATTCATAGCATTTCATTACGTCTAGAAATATTTCCAAACCTTTGACATTGGTCACAAGATAAAATAAATTTTCTAGTACCTTTAAAGAGAGTAGGCCAATAAAAATCTGATTGTAAAACCTTATGTGCAGTTATATCTCCAGCCCGATGTCCTCCATAAGCACTACTATGACATTTTCTCAATATCTCTCGATGTTCATTTTCAGGAACACATCTTCGCATAATACCATCAACACCTTCTTTATATAAGTGTGGGTCATCCCAAAAATAATGCCTCAAATCACAGAAGAATTTTCTTCTTTGCTGAGCTGTAAAGGTAGGAGGCAAATACTTCAAAACAACAAAGTTAGCATAATCAGCATACCATGGACCCTCTTGAGAGCTCACTTTTATTGCAGCTAACTGTTCATTGGGAAAACTATCATTAACAGGGAGAGGGTCATCAGGGATATTTTCTAATCTAGACAAATTGTCAGCAACAGGATTTTAAGCACCCTTCCTATCCACAATATGTTAATCAAGTTCTTGTAAAAGAAGCACCCATATAATAAGCCTATGCTTAGCATCTTTCTTTTCCATTAGGTACTTAATAGCAGCATGCTCAGTATGGATAGTAACTTTAGAATCAACAATATACTGCCTAAATTTATCACAAGCAAAATCTAAAGCTAGGAATTCTTTTTCAGTGGTAGCATAATTCTTTTGAGCAGCATCAAGAGTTTTACTAGCAGAATGGATAACATTTAACTTCTTGTCTATCCTCTTTCCAAGAACATCACCTACATCATAATCACTAGCATCACACATAATTTCAAACGGTAAATTCCAATCAGGTGGTTGAACAATAGGGGCAGATATTAAAGTTTTAAAAGCTTCTCTACAATCTTCATAAAAAACAAAAGGTACATCCTTTTGAAGAAGATTAGTAAGAGGTTTTGATATTTTAGAGAAATATTTAATAAACCTTCTATAGAAACCAGCATGACCAAGAATACTACGAATACCTTTGACATCCCTGATACAGGGCATTTTCTCAATAGCTTCAACTTTAGCTCTATCAACTTCAATGCCTGTTTCAGAAATTTTATGTCCAAGAACAATCCCTTCATTAACCATGAAATGGCATTTCTCCCAGTTAAGAACAAGATTAGTCTCGTACATCTCTGCAAAACTTTATCAAGATTCTGCAAACAATTATCAAAAGAAGTTCCATAGTTGAACAAATCATCCATGAAAAATTCCACAATTTCTTCACAAAAACCATGAAAGATAGCAGACATGCATCTTTGAAAAGTAGCATGAGCATTACATAAACCAAAATGCATACGTCTATAAGCGTAGGTTCCATAAGGACAAGTGAAGGTTCTTTTCTCTTGATCAAGCTTTTTAACAACAATTTGAGAGAACCCAGAATAACCATCAAGAAAGCAGAAATGAGTTTTCTTAGACAACCTTTCTAACATTTGATCAATAAAAGGTAAAGGATAATGATCTTTCTTAGTGACTTTGTTAACCTTTCTAAAATCAATGCACATCTTATAACCAACTACTACTATTTGAGGAATAAGTTCGTTATTTTCATTTGGCACAACAATCCTCCCTCCTTTCTTAGGGACACAATGCACATGACTAAACCATCTACTATCAGCAATAGGATAAATAATGCCATCATCAAGGACTTTCAATACCTAATTTCTTACCACATCCTTCATTTTAGGATTTAAACGATGTTTATGTTCAACAACTGGCTTTGCATCAGGTTCAATATTAATAGCATGCTGACATATAGCAGGAGAAATCCCCTTCAGATCATCAAGAGTATAACCAATAGCACCTCTATGTTTCTTCAATATCCCCAATAATTTATCCTCTTCTTTATCAGAAATTTGAGAACTAATAATAACAGGATATAATTTCTTATCATCAATATGAGCATATTTAAGATTATCAGGCAAAGGATTTAAATCAAAAACAGGATCTTCCTTGGGTGGTAATGTTGTGCCCAAATCTTCCACATGTAAATTATGTTTCAACATTGCTGGCTGATGTAGGAAAATCTCATCAATTTCATTCCTTTCTTCCATAAAGACATCACTTTCGTGGTCTTCCATGTATTGCTGCAAAGGATTGTTAGGAGCAAGAGCAATAGCAGCCAACTATTCAACTCTATAATTTTCATTAGGTAATTCAGCTTCATAGGGTGCTTTAGCAAATTTGGAGAAATTCAATTCATAAGATTCTCCATCAAACTTTGTAAGGATTTTATCCTTTTTACAATCTATAACAAATATTTAAGAAAGGTCTACCAAATATGATATGACAAGTATCACCAGCAGAAGTGCCTAGTACTAGAAAATCAGCAGGATATTTAGTTTTACCACATAAGACCTCCACATCTCTAACAATACCAATTGGAGAAATAGTTTCCCTATTAGCAAGTTGAATGATCACATCAATGTCTTCAAGTTCACAAGAACCAATTTCATGCATGGTTTCTTTATAAAGCTCATAAGGAATAACACTAGAACTAGTACCAATATCACATAAACCATAATAGAAATGATCACCTATCCTAACAGATAGCACAGGAACACTAGGTTTCCTAGATTTACTAGGATGAGAGACAATATTAGAAGCACCTTCACAAAATATAATGTGTCCCTCTTCTACATATTCAGAAACAAGGTCCTTTACTATAGTTACTGTAGGTTCTACAGTAAATTGTTCCTGAGGTTCTACAAGTATCTTTGCACTTTTATTAATCACACTAGCTAACATAGAGTGTTCTTTTACCTTAGCAGGGAAAGGCATTTTCTCAATATAAGGTTCATGCACAATAGAATCAACAATATGAACCTCTATATCTCTAGCAGGAGCACAATTAATAGTATCATTATAAGGTGCATGGTACTTATCCCATTCTTTTTTAGGAATATCAATGTAAGAAGAAAAAGCCTTATATAAGTTTGCAGCAACTTGAGAATCAAGATCATAAAAAAAATAACATTATTAAAATCCTCAGATGACATAAAGGTTTTAATGCATTCATAGTCATAATTTATACCCAACTTTCTATCTTTGTCATTCTCCCATGCTTCAGTGTTTTCTTGAATACGGTCAAGAAGATCTCATTTAGCTTCATCCTTCATACGTGTAAATGATCCATAACAAGAAGCATCCAATAAATCCTTATCATGAAGAGGAAGCCTTGCATATAAATTATTAATAACACTATTACTGGGGAGCTCATGAATGGGGCATTTGAGAATTAGTAACTTCAATCTCCCCCATGCTTGGGCAATACTCTATCCGTCATGAGGACACAAATTATATATATAATTCCGATCTCTATGGATTTCACTTGGAGGATAGAATTTAGAATAAAAGAGAGGTACAATTTCCTCCCATTCAATAGTCTCGCTATTTTTCAGCAGTTTGAACCATTCAGAGGCTCGTCCTGTCAATGATACAGAGAATAATTTCCTCTTCACTTGGCTCATCGTGATACGTGCACACTTGAACAACTCGCATAATTCATGTCAAAAGAGCAAATGATCACCGGGATGGACATTTCCATCACCTCAATAGCAGTTATCCATAACATGTTTAACAATCTTTATAGGTATTTTATAAGGATCCTAATCATCAGGCGGTGGGTCACTTACTACCCTAGAAGTGGCAGCAGTGCCCACAAATAAGGACTCAAGAGGAGTTCCAAACATAGCGTAATAAAGAAGTAGACAGTAATAAAAACAACACTTACAGCAGAAGCTTCCTTTATCAATTCCGCTTCCCAATAGCGCTTCACTCCCCGGCAACGGCGCCAGAAAATAGTCTTGATGACCAACAAGTATATGGGACTTATCGTAGTACTTTCGATAAATAAGAGTGTCGAACCCAACGAGGAGCAGAAGGTGTTGACAGGCGGTTTCGATGAAGGAATAACTGTAAATACTGGAAAATAGATTTGTAGGGGTTTTTGATATTGCAGATAAATAAATTGCGAGTAAATAAAATGCAGTAAAAATAATTGCAGCAAGTGGCCCAATCCTTTCTTGAGAAAAGGACAAGCCGGTGAGTTTACTTATGATTAACAAATGTTCTCGAGGACACACGGAATGTTTCTGTCAAGTGCTTTTGTTCCATGCAGCTGAATAATTTTGGTGTTTTGATAAGTGTTGTGTGGGTGAACCTATGCTAATGTACCGTCCAATCCAAGACTAATAAATAATTGTGATTATACCCGTTGCAAGCATTCGCAACTCCAAGAAAGTAATTAATAAATAAATCTAACCACAACTTTAAACTCCGGGATCCTACGCTCCCTCGTGTAATGGTTTCCTAAAGGGGGTTTAGGTTTCTGTCACTACGGCAAACCCCACAATTAGTAGAGAAATACATGATGCATTCCCCTAGACCCATAAATGGTGAAGTATCATGTAGTCGACGTTCACACGACACCACTAGGAGAATAACACCACAACTTAAATATCAAACATCAATTATTATTCAACATTACTTCACTACTAACAACTTGAATTCTCCCATGTCCTCAAGAACAACGCGAACTACTCACAACACATCATATGGATCATGATCAGAGGTGATATAATGGATGATAACAATCTGTTCATAAAGTGTAAACACCGATAAATCTCACAAGCATCAACTACTAACAAGTAATCTACACTGGGCGGGAGATCTAATGCAAAACAACGATAGAGGCCCCTAATTGTTACAGCAGGATGAAGGTGGATGATGAGGGTGATGGTGCTGGTGATGATGATGATGACGATCTTGAGGATGCCCGGAGTGATTACAGGGACGATGGCGGTGATTTCCCCTCTCAGGAGAGGAATTTCCCCGGCAGATTTCTCCCTGCCAGAGAGCTTTTCTCTCTCGGATGTTTTCCGCCCCGAGGCGGCATCAGAATAATTCTTCAAGGATTGAATGAGGCTTAGGGTTCCCTGGGGGCCAAGCACGCCAAAGATGACCCCAGAGGTGGGCCAGGGTGGCCACACCCCTAGGTGGCGCGACCAGGGGGAGGGCGCGCCAGCCCTAGGTGTGGGCCCCTGGTGGTCTCCCTCTAGCTCCCCTTCTAGTTGAGTTCCTCCTCTAAACTTTTAGGAACCCCCGGATGTCCCCCTTCTTCTTCTGATCTTCTGAAATATGGTATCTTGATGGTGTTTTTTCCATCAGATTTCTAGTCTCGGTGTTTATTCTCCAAAAACTATAAAACATGCAAAATAAGATAAAATAACATGAGAGATGCATCATAACCTGAAATATATCGATGAATAATAGAAAACTATGATATAAAATAGTGATGCAAAATGGACGTATTAGTAGCAGATGGAGGAACTTTGCGCTGTGAATGGGTAGTACCAACTTGCAAGTGGCAAGTACGAGGGGTGGAATTCTCGACTGATTTGCGCATGTTTCCTCTGGTATGTTGTCATATCATATCGGGGATGGACTGGCTACAGAGTATTGCATCTATGAGAGTCCATTGGGTGTAGAAGCAGTTGGCATTTTATTACAAAGGGGGCACCAGTTAAATTGCAAGGACTCAGGCCAAACACCACAGAGTGTCCAAAGGTTACTTTTCATTAGTTGGAAGCCTTGGATCAAACAGACTCTATCTGCCATGTTGTGGAGCTGTGAGAAGTGAAGGAACCACCACAAATTTACCCATGTCCAGAGCCGATACAACATCCACTGTCATAGTTCGAACCCCTGTTCCAAGAGCCCGAGGGGTTACCTCCTCATTGCGAGTTTGCTCACAAAATTGCTTTGCTGCCAGGAGCTAAGCCAATGAACCTTTGTCCGTATTGGTATAAACCACAACAGAAGGACGAGATTGAGAAGAAGATCGCAGACATGTTAAGGAAAGGGATAATTCGTTTTAGTACCAGCCCATTTACCTCGCTAGTGCTTCTGGTACTAAGAAAGATGGAACTTGGAGGTTTTGCATCGATTTACGCTTCCTAAATGCACTCACCTTGAAGAACAGATACCCTTTGCCTGTGATCAATAAATTGTTGGACAAATTGGCAGGAGCAGCCTGGTTCACGCGTTTTGACTTATAGGCGGGTTATCACCATATTTGTATGGCAAAAGGAGAGGAGTACAAGACTACTTTTCAGACCCATCAGGGGCATTATGAGTTCATGGTTATGCCTTATGGCTTCACGAGTGCATCGGCCATGTTCCAGAATGCCATGAACAAGATCTTTGCTCCCGTGTTACGGAAGTGTGTCCTAGTTTTCATTGATGATATTCAGGTGTATAGACAAACTCTGGAGGAACACAAGAAGAATCTAGAGGCAGTGTTCCAGTTGCTGGCAGAACATTAACTCAAGGTCAAAAGGTCCAATGCACATTTGCATATTTGGGACACATTATTTCTGCATCATGAGTGTCAACTGACCCCAAGAACATTGAATCGGTAAAGAACTGGCAAGTACCGGAAAATTTCAAAGAGGCACGCAAATTCCTAGGGTTGGCAGGGTACTACCGGAAATTTGTGCGCAATTTTGGCTTGATTAGTCGCTGCTTGATGAATCTGCTGAAGAAACATGAACTGTTTGTGTTACTGATACTTCCATTCTGCATCACTATTTTATATCATAATTTTCTGTTATTCATCTATATATTTCATGTTATGATGCATCTCTTATGTTATTTTATCTGATTTTGCATGTTTTATAATTTTTGGAGAATAAACATCGGGACCAGGAATCTGATGGAAAAAAGCACCGCCGGGATACCATATTTCAGAAGATCAGAAGAAGAAGTGGGACACCGGGGGTGTCTTAGAAGTTCAGAGGAAATATATAGAGGGTGTGGCCACCAGGGGCCCACACCATGAGGTGGCGCGCCCCCTCCCCCTTGGCCGCGCCACCAGGGGGTGTGGCCACCCTAGCCCACCTCTGGGGGATATCTTTTGCGTACCTGGCCCCGAGGAAACCTTAAGCCTCATACCATCATCGAAGAATTATTCCGCCACCGACACGGGGTGGAAAACACCCGAGAGATGAAATCTCTCTCGGAGGGAGAAATCTGCCAGGGAAATTTCTCTCCGGATAGGGGAAATCACTGCCATCGTCACTGTCATCACTCCGGGCATCATCAAGATCGTCATCATCATCATCACCACCACTAGAACCATCACCCTCATCATCCACCGTCATCCCGTTGTAACAATTAGGGTCCTCTATCGCTGTTTTACATTAGATCTCTCTCCCGGTGTGGATTACTTATTAGTAGTTGATGCTTGTGAGATTTATCGGTATTTGCACTTTATGACCAGATTATTATATTGCATTATATCACCTCTGATTATGATCCATATGATGTCTTCTGAGTAGTTCGTGTTGTTCTTGTGGACATGGGAAAAGTCAAGTTTTTAGTAGTGAAGTAATGTTGAGTAATATTTAATGTTTGATATTTAAGTTGTGGTGTTATTCTTCTAGTGGTGTCATGTGAACGTAGACTACATGATACTTCACCATTTATGGGCCTAGGGGAATGCATCGTGTATTTGGATACTAATTGTGGGGTTGCTGGAGTAATAGAAACCTAAACCCCCATAAGGAAACCATTACACGAGGGAGCGTAGGATCCCAGAGTTTTAAGCTGTGGTTAGATTTATTTATTAATTAATTTATTGTAGTTGCGGATGCTTGCAAGGGGTATAATCACAAGTATGTATTACTCTTGTTTGGGACGGTACATTAGCATAGGTTCACCCACACAACACTTATCAAAACACCAAAAATTATTCAGCTGCATGGAACAAAAGCACTTGACAGAAACCTCTCTTGTGTGCTTGAGAACATTTGTTAATCATAAGTAAACCCACTGGCTTGTCCTTTGTTGAAGAAAGTATTGGGACACTTGCTGCAATTATTACTACTGCATTTTATTTACTCGCACTTTATTTATCTGCAATATCAAAAACCCCAACAAATTTATCTTCCAGTATTTATAGTTATTCCTTCATCAAAACTGCTTGTCAACACCTTCTGCTCCTCGTTGGGTTCGACACTATTATTTATCAAAAGTAGTACGATACACCCCCTATACTTTTGGGTTATCAAGACTATTTTCTGCAACCGTTGCCGGGGAGTGAAGCGCTATTGGGAAGTCGAATTGATAAAGGAAGCTTCTGGTGTAAGTGATGTTTTTACTACTGTATACAACTTTATTACACTGAGTTTGGATATCCTTTTGAGTCCTTATTTGCGGGAGCTTCTCCCACTGCTAGGGTAGTAAGTGACCCAACGCCTGATGATTTGGATCCTTATAAAATACCTATAAAGATAGTTAAACATGTTAGGAATAACTGCTATTCAGGTGATGGAACTGTCCATCCTGGTGATTATTTGCTCTTTGTACATGAATTATGCGAGTTGTTCAAGTGTGCAGGTATTACAATGGACCGAGTGAAGAGGAAATTATTCTCTATATCATTGACAGGCCGAGCCGCTGAATGCTTCAAACTGTTGAAAAATAGCCAGACTATTGGATGGGAGGAAATTGTACCTCTCTTTTATTCTAAATTCTATCCTCCAAGTGAAAGTCATAGAGATCGGAATTTTTGGCCTCATGACTGAGAGAGTATTGCCCAAGCATGGGGGAGATTGAAGTTACTAATGCTCAAATGCCCCATTCATGAGCTCCCCATTAATATTGTTCTTAATAGTTTCTATGCAAGCCTTCCTCTTGATGATATGGATTTATTGGATGCTTCTTGTTCTGGATCATTTACACGTATGAAGGATGAAGCTAAATGGGATCTTCTTGACCGTATTCAAGAAAACACTAAAGGATGGGAGAATGACAAAGGTAGAAAGTCAGGTATAAATTATGACTATGAATGCATTAAAACTTTTATTTCATCTGATGATTTTCATAATGTTAGTGTTGTTTGTGGTCTTGATTCTCAAGTTGTTGCAGAATTATATAAGGGTTTTGCTTCTTACATTGATATTCCTAAAAAGGAATGGGACAAGTACCATGCACCTTATAAAGATACTATTAATTGTGTTCCTGCTAGAGATATAGAAATTCATACCGATGATTCTATTGTGCCTGAACCTTACATTGAGAAAATGCCTTTCAATGCTAAGGTAAAAGAACATTCTATGTTAGCTAGTGTGGTTCATATAAGTGCAAGGAAACCTGTAGAACCCGAGGAACAAATAACTGTAGAACCTACAATAGGAATAGTAAAGGACCTTGTTTTTGAAAATGTAGAAGAGGGACACATTATATTTTGTGAAGATGCTTCTAATATTGTCTCTCATCCTAGTAAATCTAGGAAACCTAGTGTACCTGTGCTATCTGTTAGGATAGGTGATCATTGTTATTATGGTTTGTGTGATATTGGTGCTAGTTCTAGTGCTATTCCTTATGAGCTTTATAAAGAAACCATGCATGAAATTGGTTCTTGTGAACTTTAAGACATTGATGTGATTATTCAACTTGCTAATAGGGATACTATTTCTCCGATTGAAATTGTTAGAGATGTGGAGGTCTTGTGTGGTAAAACTAAATATCCTGCTGATTTTCTAGTACTAGGCACTTCTGCTAGTGATACTTGTCCTATTATATTTGGTAGACCTTTCTTAAACACTTGTGGTGCTGTTATAGATTGTAAAAAGGAGAAAATCCTTACAAAGTTTGATGGAGAATCTTATGAATTTAATTACTCCAAATTTGCTAAAGCACCTTATGAAGCTGAATTACCTAATGAGAATTATAGAGTTGCACAATTGGCTGTTATTTCTCTTGATCATAACAATACTTTGCAGCAATACATGGAAGACCACAAAAGTGATGTCTTTATGGAAGAAAGGAATGAAATTGACGATATTTTCCTACATCAGCCAGCGATCGATGCTGAAACATAATTTACATGTGGAAGACTTGGGTACCACATTAGCACCCAAGGAGGATCCTATTTTTGATTAAAAACCTTTGCCTGACAATCTTAAATATGCTCATATTGATGATAAGAAATTATATCCTGTTATTATTAGTTCTCAGCTTTCTAGTGAAGAAGAGGAGAGATTATTGGGAATATTGAAGAAACATAGAGGTGCTATTGATTATACTCTTGATGATCTGAAGGGGATTTCTCCTGCTATATGTCAGCATGCTATTAATACTGAACCTGATGCAAAGCCAGTTGTTGAACATCAACACTGTTGAAATCCTAAGATGAAGGATGCGGTAAGAAATGAGTTATTAAAACTCCTTGATGTTGGCATTATTTATCCTATTGCTGATAGTAGATGGGTTAGTCATGTGCATTGTGTCCCTAAGAAAGGAGGGATGACTGTTGTCCCAAATGAAAATAATGAACTTATTCCTCAAAGAGTAGTAGTTGGTTATAGGATGTGCATTGATTTTAGGAAGGTTAACAAAGTTACTAAGAAAGGTCATTATCCTTTGCCTTTTATTCATCAAATGTTAGAAAGGTTTTCTCAGAAAACTCATTTCTGCTTTCTTGATGGTTATTCTCGGTTCTCTCAAATTGCTGTTAGAAAGCTTGATCAGGAGAAAACAACTTTCACTTGTCCTTCTGGAACCTATTCTTATAGACGTATGCCTTTTGGTTTATGTAATGGTCCTGCTACTTTTCAAAGATGCATGTCTGCTATCTTTCATGGTTTTTGTGAAGAAATTGTGGAAGTCTTCATGGATGATTTCTTCGTCTATGGAACTTCTTTTGATAATTGTTTGCAGAATCTTGATAAAGTTTTGCAGAGATGTGAGGAGACTAATCTTGTTCTTAATTGGGAGAAATGCCATTTCATGGTTAATGAAGGAATTGTTCTTGGACATAAAATTTCTGAAATGGGTATTGAAGTTGATAGAGATAAAGTTGAAGCTATTGAGAAAATGCCCTGTCCCAGGGATGTCAAAGGTATTCGTAGTATTCTTGGTCACGTTGGTTTCTATAGAAGGTTTATTAAAGATTTATCTAAAATATCAAAGTCTATTACTAATCTTGTTCAAAAGGATGTACCTTTTGTTTTTGACAAAGATTGTAGAGAAGCTTTTGTAATTTTAAAGAATGCTTAAATATCTGCCCCTATTGTTCAACCACCTGATTGGAATTTACCGTTTGAAATTATGTGTGATGCTAGTGATTATGTTGTAGGTGATGTTCTTGGACTGCGGATAGATAAGAAGCTAAATGTTATTCATTATGCTAGTAAAACTCTTGATGCTGCTCAAAGGAGTTATGCTACTACTAAAAAAGAAGTCCTAGCTATAGTTTTTGCTTTTGATAAATTTAGGTAGTATATTTTTGATTCTAAAGTTACTATTCATACTGATCATGCTGCTATTAAGTACCTTATGGAAAAGAAAGATGCTAAGCCTAGATTTGAAAATATCCCTGATGACCCTATTCCTGGTAATGATAGTTTTCCTAATAACAGTTAGCTAAGATAAAAGTGAGCTCTCAAGAGAGTCCATGGTATGCTGATTATGCTAACTTTATTGTTTCCAAGTATTTGCCTCCTACCTTTACAGCTCAGCATAGAAGAAAATTCTTCTATGATTTGAGGCATTATTTTTGGGAAGACCCACACTTATATAAAGAAGGTGTTGATGGTATTATGCGAAGGTGTGTTCCTGAAAAATGAACAACGAGAGATATTGAGAAAATGTCATAGTAGTGCTTATGGAGGACATCACGCTGGAGATAGAACTGCACATAAGGTTCTACAATCAGGTTTTTATTGGCCTACTCTCTTTAAATATGCTAGAAAGTTTATTTTATCTTGTGATCAATGTCAAAGGGATGGAAATATTTATAGACGTAATGAAATGCCTATGAATTATTCTCTTGTTATTGAAACATTTGATTGTTGGGGTTTTGACTATATGGGTCCTTTCCCTCCTTCACAAGGCTACACTCATATTCTTGTTGCTGTTGATTATGTTACTAAATGGGTAGAAGCTATACCTACTAAAAGTGCTGATGGTGAAACCTCATTAAAAATGCTTAAAGAAATTATTTTCCCTAGGTTTGGTGTACCTAGATATCTTATGACTGACGGGGGTTCTCATTTTATTCATGGTGGTTTTAGAAAAAAAAACCTGCTAAATATTATGTTAATCATAGAAGTGCCTCACCTTATCATCCTCAAACTAGTGGGCAAGTAGAATTATCAAATAGAAAAATCAAATCTATCTTGCAAAAGACTGTTAACAAATCTAGAAAAAATTGGGCTAAGAAATTAAATGATGGCTCTGTGGGCTTATAGAACTGCTTATATAAATCCCATGGGAATGTCTCCTTATAAGATGGTTTATGGAAAAGCTTGTCACTTGCCTCTAGAATTAGAACACAAAGCTTATTGGGCAGTGAAAGATCTAAATAGAGATTTTAAACGTGCGGGTGAGAAAAGGTTGCTTGAATTAAGTTCTTTAGATGAATGGACGAGTGAAGCATATGAAAATGCTAAGATCTTTAAAGAGAATTAAGTTTTATTGTATAGGTCTCGTCTCAGATTTTTTGCAGGAAAATTACTCTCGAGATGGGAGGGACCTTTTGTTATCGAAGAGGTATATCGTTCGGGGGAAATTAAAATTGTTTCCCTTGAAGACAACACTTCACAAGTGGTGAATGGCCAAAGACTCAAGTATTATATTTCTGGAGATCCTTATAATGAAAATGTTGATTGTATTCAAGCCATGATCCCAGAGGAATCTATTAAGAAGCATATTTCAGAAACTGCAGAGTCAATTTTCGAATAGGTACCAGTTTTGGTAAGAAAATGTTCGCGAAACATCTTCCAACTTTTATTTTTATAGTTTTTGGAAAATATTTAAAATTATGAGCCGGAAACAAGGCGGAGACAGAGCATGGAGGCTCCACACCATGACGTGACGCGGGCCCATCCCTTGCTGCGCCATCCGATGGTATGGGCGCCCAGGAGCCCCTCTCCGACTCGTTTTCGACCTGGACTTTCCTTTCGTTATGAAACTTTTTGCTATATAATCCCCCGGATCCCTCGAGGTTCGTATATCGTTTTCTCGTCGTGATTCTGTTTCGAGCTATTTCTGCCAGGATCTGTTTTTGGTTTTAGAAGCATCATGGCCTCCTCCAACAACAACAAGGGGAAAGAGCCAATGGAAGGTGATCTCCAAAGTCCTAAGCGCAAGAACGTGGATCAGGGCATCAAGAAAGAAGCAAAAAGGACGTCACCAAGCAGTGTTTGTTCTTATAGCATGCAGGGACCAAGACCATCAGTCTCGGGCCTCGGTCCCGTCCCTGGAGTAGAGGAATCTCTTCGGATTGCAGATGAGTTTTGTGAATGTTATCGAGCTTTAAGGATGGAGCTAGAGATTCTTCAAGAGGAAAACTACATGTTTCGTGAGATGCTGCAACGTTTCCACGCCTTGCTTGAGAAGAGTGTATCACCACCACCACCGAAGAATTTATTTGTCATTGATTTTGGCATCCCTTCGGCTTGTTCTAAGCTTGAGGGGAGTGTCGCGATATCACATCACTATCTTTCATCTTTTTACTTTTTCAGTAGAGTCATATCATGAGTAGACAGGTTATCATATATGATGGTTTGCAGTATGGAAGTATCTCTCCTTAGTTGGTCATCGTTGTATCCGTTGGTGTGAGTTGCCGGTTTGAAATATTAATGAGAAGTTTCATCATTTACTTTCTGCACACATCATTTTAGTTTTCAATTTCTGTCATATGGTTGAGCTTGTTGTTAGTATTTGGTATCACTCTAGAGATCATCAAGTTAATCTAGTTTGTTTTGGCAAATTAGCTTGGGTCAGCAGAAATAATAATTTGAGATGCTAGTATAAGAAAGAGGAAATTGCCTATTAGCTCGTAAACTTAGTATTCACAAGTTAAGATCGCTTGGGATTTGAATGAAGATTGCATGATTAGTTTCATCATATGACCGTTATGAAACCATTACACGAGGGAGCGTAGGATCCCGGTGTTTAAAGATGTGGTTAGATTCATTTCTTAATTACTTTCTTGTAGTCGCGGATGCTTGCAAGGGGTATAATCACAAGTATGTATTAGTCTTGGATGGGACGGTACATTATCATAGGTTCACCCACACAACACTTATCAAAACACCAAAAATTATTCAGCTGCATGGAACAAAAACACTTGACAGAAACCTCCCTTGTGTCCTTGAGAACGTTTGTTAATCATAAGTAAACCCACCGACTTGTCATTTGATGAACAAAGTATTGGGCCACTTTCTGCAATTATTACTACTGCATTTTATTTACTCGCACTTTATTTATCTGCAATATCAAAAACCCCTACAAATTTATCTTCCAGTGTTTACAGTTATTCCTTCATCGAAACTGCTTGTCAACACCTTCTGCTCCTCGTTGGGTTCGACACTCTTATTTATCGAAAGTACTACGATACACCCCTGATGACTCCCAAGTGCAGGAGATCAATTGTAGTACCTTTCGATAAGTATTTGAGTGTCGAAACCACGAGGAGCTGAAGGTAAGCTATCTATTCTCTAAAGCCCTATAACCCTCTTATATGGCTGTTTATGCAAAGCAATAAGTTTGACTAAAAGGAACTAACTAATTAAAAGCAAGTGACGTGGAGTGTGGTTTGTCTAGTAACTAGTGAAGCAAGTTTAAAATGCAAGTTTCTAAGCAAGTTTCACAAGTAGCAAGCAGCAAATATCTCAAGTATCTCAAGGGAGCAAGTGTTCTAGCAATAGGTGTTTCGTTCGTGTGGTTGTCACAATTAGTGAAGCACATGTTTTAGTCTTAGTTGTTTCTTCTAGGAAGGAGCCATGAATAGGTATAGTCAAGTAAATGATCTACAACCCCTTATGATGGATCATGTGGCCAAGTAAATGACTGCACAAGATTGATTAAGACATAAAGTCCCACCATAGCCTTACGTTCTAAGGTCCCCTATATATATCCCCCAATAACTTAACTTTGTGGCTCGGTCTCAGGTTACTGTCACTCCCAAGTCACCACCACTCCATTATGCTACCGGTGATCACCTTACATGCATTCCCCAACATATGCGTGCACTCATATATTGTACATAAAGACAATCATAGAAGATAACAAACTTGTATGCAACCAATCAACGAACTATTTCACCATTGTCAAGAATAATTCACTACTCAAACATAGACGGGGAGACACAATACATCAAGGGAATATAGTATTGCATCATACATCGTGTTTGCCAAGAGATTACAGTGGAGAGATGGAGCTGATCTTGCTGTAGATGTTGATGATGAACACGCCGGAGGGGGTGATCCCGGCGTCGTTTCCCCCCTCCGATCTTCTCCGGCGGCAGCCTTCTGTATCTCTATTGTGTGGTTTCGTCTCTAGGCGCCTCCTCCTCCTCGAAAAGGCCAGGGGACCCTTTATATAGTCGTTTTAGGTCACGAGACACTCGGGAGAAGAAAGATCGACGACATCGGAGCCACGGGGGCAAAAAGGGGGCCTCTCACACGGCCAAGGAATCTGGCCGCGTGGAGGGTCCTCTTTGCCACCTTGTTGGCCTTTTGGCCCTCTACTTTGGCCCATGGTCTTCGTCTCGAAAATTCTGAACCGTGCTCTTTGGCCTTGCCCTTTTTGGAGTCCCGAAGCTCCCGGAAAGTCTGAAACACTAAAAAGTACGTTTTCTGGGAAAAACAGGGTTAGAACCAAAAGAAGGGGGATTGTTTAGAAAATCCCCCAAATAATTATAAAACATGAGTATAAGTTGATAATATGTAGGAAAAACAAGTAATAACATGCAAAGTTCATGTATGCATTTTACATGCATCAACATCCCCAAGCTTAACCCATGCTCGTCTTCGAGTATGAAGGTGATACAACTAACATGGACTTTGCATATTGAAACAATCATGGGATATCAAGGAGGATTATTCATGCTACATATAATCAAATGATTAATACTAGAAATGAGTAGCAATATACAATTCATGTTGTAAGAAATATCAAATATGCAAGAAAAGATGCTTCATGAAAGTTCACAAAGTGTATACTGAAATAAAAGCACTATGGACCAAATGCATACACAAAATGAAAAATAAAATCCTATATTGGTCAAAGAATAGCATAATGGAAAATAGAAAATATGGTGGATACTTTGGAGAAAATTGAGTAGAGGTAAAACATGATAAAGTCTTATTTTGCCTCTAAATTATTCAACTAAAATTACTAATTGAAATGTGGTATCCATTGATCTAGGACTCTCATTTCCCCTTTATCACTAGCATCTTAAATGGTGAATGTTGAAGTAATGTGAATGACAAGGTGGTTGAAAGCCTCATGCCCCGTGAGTGTGAAAACCTACTCCATGATTACTCAACTTAAGATTCCTAATAAGCTTTGTACAATCATAATAAGTATTAATGACATCATAGAGAACCGCAAAGAGGTACCTCTTTCCCCATGACATGGAAACAAGCCCATGTCACAATGACAAGACAAACAAACAGAGTAGACTCATCATCCTTTTTATTTTCATTCACTATTATGCATAGCTTCTTATTTTATTGTAGGATGTGTTGTAAAGTCACTCAAGCTGTAAGTAAATTTCCACCATGATAAAGAATGGCTTGGGTTAGCGGCCCAATGCATTTCTCTAGTCATATAGATACTTACTCATCAAAACTTACTATTCCTCTATTTCATTTCGGCATGGCAGGAGTCCAAAAACAAAAGTACATGATATCAACCAAATATAAATTTTTGTGCAATGTTGAAAGCTTTCCGGTGAAACACGTTTATAGCTAGCTCCCAACCACACACTTGTCAAACGCAAAACTTGTGGCTCCCATTATTGGGTCATGTTTATTAGATGCATAAAAAGTAAAGTGTGCCTTCAAAAGTTCGTGAGAGTCCTATCCCAAGTTCAACCCTTAACAATTAATAAAGTGAATATCTTAATTTAGAACATAAATAACACAATAACATGGTGAACATACTCGGAATAGCAATGAAGTTAATGGGAAGATATGGTGGACTCACTGGAAATACTTGGCTAAGGAGTGTTGGAAACAAGTTTTTACTTGTTAGAATTTTTAAATCTTTGGCTAGCAAGAGGGAGATAGTTGACCAGCTACTATGCATGCATATGTCCATATAACTACTCATTTCATGACAAACTAAATAAACCAGCAATTAACATCAAGGACATGAATAAGAGATAGCTCAAGACAACATTATTGCAAATTTCTACACATAAAAAGCCTATAAATCATGCAAACATATGTAGCTCTTCAAATCAACCATGGAATCCCTATTCCAAGTCATAATACTAGCATCAAATACATTCCAACCCTAAACTCCAGTAGCTCAATCTCATATAAAATGATGGGTGTGGTCTTATCAAAACAAAAATTAAAACAAAAACTAGACTCTTCAAGTCTCTACGATAAATGCTTTGCTTAGAAAAACAGAAAGTAGACGCGTGCTAACCAAAAGAGTGTAGCTCTAGTGGGGTGTTCATCACATCCCCAAGATTATGGCTTTCACCATTCTTGGATGTCTTGAGGCGCAGCTCCTCTATTCCCTGTGAAAAAACTTCACAAAACATGTTTCTCCCATTCTTTTTCTGTGGGGTGAGATTAGCAAGGACAAACAAATCACATGCTTGCTGTGAAAAATTCCAAATCAAATGCTCCAGTAGATAGACAATAAGGTTCATTATGTTGTATGTTCACTCTCTTTCTTGAAAGAATCATGGAAATTCGATTCCCAAGCCCAAAGAGTGCATAAAACAAAAGAAGGCAGAATCTGTCTAGAAAAGGAACAACAGCAAAACGAACGTTTTTCCCTAAGCTCGACTCGTCAAAAAATTAATCCAATTTTTGTGCTTACAGAAGACGAAAAGTTGCAGAACATACTGAAAAATTAGCTCAATCCGATATACCAATTAAAAACGTAAAATCATACGGTGAGCAGACTCGTGCTGAAACAGAAATTTCATACACTAGGACGGCAACTTATAAGTCCAAATGGGTTTGACTTGACTCTTTATTGAAAACTCCAGAATTAAAAAAAAAACTAATCTCTTGAGACAGCAAGAGGACACTAGGAAAATCCAAACAAGAACAACCGGGTTGCCTCCCGTAAAGCGCTTTCTTTATAGCCATATAGCTAGGCTTTACTTACTTAACATCATGATGGTTGGAGTGAGGTGGCTCGGCATCCCCAAGATTGGATTCTTGTACTTATTTGATACATGTAGGGTGAGCCCAGGGGTACATCCCCAAGATTGATTGGTTGTACCTCTTGATCTTTGTTCATCTCACTCAACTCTTCCTCCTGAAAAATTCTTCTTACACAAATCTCAACATAAAACTTGATTACAGGGGTTAGTGCCTCCATAAATAAAATCCACATAGGTACAGCAAAGACACATCATTAGTTGATTATAAATATTAACTACTGTTACTACAGTTGTGCATTGCTCCTTGATCAAAATAACCACACAAAACACAAGTAATGAGAGCAATGCAAAATAAAGACATAATCTGCCAAAAACTGAACACCCCGTAAAGAGTGAATTTTTAGAGGAACTTAAGTTGCTCAAATCAGAAAACTTGAAACTAATGAAATATGTAGTGATAACTAAATAATGCTGTCGTAAATTACCAGGTCAAAATTCCACTTATGTGATTTTAAACATTTTTTGCAGTGAAGTCCAGGAATCTGTTTTCTTGACAGCTAATTACTATTGTTTAATCCTATCTCTCATATAAGATTATTCTTGCCATTTAAGATGAGAAATAAGAAAGAAATGTGATGTTACAGTATTGAACTAATATTTTTATAGTTTTTAGCTTTGGAAAAAGTTTTAATGATAGAGACTTGGCAATGGTTTCATTGGCATGAACAACACATGTTCAAGGTCGACCCCAACTTCTCGATTACTCATCCTTCTCATTTACTTTCCCAATTTTTTTATAAAATGAAAATCTTAAACTAAATGATACATAACAGTAGGTAAAGGCATTTTACATGTTGTAAAGACATAAATGTGTGCTCAAACCGAATAGGAAATTAAAGCATAAGGAACACACCAAAAAAATATTAAACAATTTATTTTTAAGTCTAACCCATTTCCTATGCATTGGCATTTTGTAATGAAACAAATAAAAGAAGCACATAATAGCAAGCATAGAAAGGTAGATCAAGTGCAACTTCAATACATTCAGCATAAAGAGGGGAAACTTAATATTGTTGAAATATGTGTAACCATGTTTCCCTCTCTCATAATAATTTTCAGTAGCATCATGAATAGATTCAACAATATGAATATCACATAAAACATTCTTATCATGAGCCACATGCATAAAAGAATCACTACTCTCCATATAAGTAAAATCCTCATTAGTGATAGTGGGAGTTAAACATTCATAATTTTCATTGCAATCATCATATATAGGAGGCATAGTATCATCAAAGTGAATTTTCGCCTCCAAGCTTGGGGAACTACAAATATCATGCTCATCAAAACCAACTTCCCCAAGCTTAAAACTTTCCATAGAATCAGCAAGTATATCATTTTTATCCTCAATATTAGCGGGACTAAAAATATCATATTCATCAAGACAAACTTCCCCAAGCTCAAGGTTTTCCTTAGCAATAAAGGTGTTCAAATAATTAGTACTACCACAAATATGATTGTTGTGCAAATAATTTTTCAATTTCTCCTCAAACACTTCATGTCCTAATTCAAGGTAGATATTATACAGTTCTAAAATTGTTTGGTTGTTTTCCATTTTTTTTGTGTTTTAGGTTTATATGTTAGTATGCAATGCAAACAAGAATAAAAGCTTAGCACAACGCTCCCCGGCAACGGCGCCAGAAAAGTGCTTGATGACTCCCAAGTGCAGGAGATCAATTGTAGTACCTTTTGATAAGTATTTGAGTGTCGAACCCACGAGGAGCTGAAGGTAAGCTATCTATTCTCTAAAGCCCTATAACCCTCTTATATGGTTGTTTATGCAAAGCAATAAGTTTGACTAAAAGGAACTAACTAATTAAAAGCAAGTGACGTGGAGTGTGGTTTGTCTAGTAACTAGTGAAGCAAGTTTAAAATGCAAGTTTCTAAGCAAGTTTCACAAGTAGCAAGCAGCAAATATCTCAAGGGAGCAAGTGTTCTAGCAATAGGTGTTTCGTTCGTGTGGTTGTCACAATTAATGAAGCACATGTTATAGTCTTAGTTGTTTCTTCTAGGAAGGAGCCATGAATAGGTATAGTCAAGTAAATGATCTACAACCCTTTATGATGGATCATATGGCCAAGTAAATGACTGCACAAGATTGATTAAGACATAAAGTCCCACCATAGCATTACGTTCTAAGGTCCCCTATATATATATCCCCCAATAACTTAACTTTGTGGCTCGGTCTCAGGTTACTGTCACTCCCAATTCACCACCACTACATTATGCTACCGGTGATCACCTTACATGCATTTCCCAACATATGCGTGCACTCATATATTGTACATAAAGACAATCATAGAAGATAACAAACTTGTATGCAACCAATCAACGAAATATTTCACCATTGCCAAGAACAATTCACTACTCAAACATAGACGGGGAGACACAATACATCAAGGGAATATAGTATTGCATCATACATCGTGTTTTCCACGAGATTACAGTGGAGAGATGGAGCTGATCTTGCTGTAGATGTTGCTGATGAACACACCGGAGGGGGGTGGAGCCCTCCGGGGGTGATCCCGGCGGCGTTTCCCCCCTCTGATCTTCTCCGGCGGCAGCCTTCTGTCTCTCTGTTTCGTGGTTTCGTCTCTCGGCGCCGCCTCCTCCTCGAAAAGGCCAGGGGACCCTTTATATAGTCATTTTTAGGTCACGAGACACTCGGGAGAAGAAAGATCGACGGCATCGGAGCCACGGGGGCAAAAAGGGGGGCCTCTCACGCGGCCAAGGAATCTGGTCGCGTGGAGGGTCCTCTTTTCCACCTGGTTGGCATTTTGGCCCTCTACTTTGGCCCATGGTCTTCGTCTCGAAAATTCTGAACCGTGCTCTTTGGCCTTGCCCTTTTTGGAGTCCCGAAGCTCCCAAAAAGTCTGAAACACTAAAAGGTACGTTTTCTGGAAAAACAGGGTTAGAACCAAAAGAAGGGGGATTGTTTAGAAAATCCCCCAAATCATTATAAAACATGAATATAAGTTGCTAATATGTAGGAAAAACAAGTAATGACATGCAAAGTTCATGTATGCATTTTACATGCATCAACCCCCTATACCTGTGGGTCCTCAGTTACACAAGATCATCAACAATCATTTGATTCCCTCAAGACTGCACTGTTAACTGCTCTAGTATTGGCACTTCCTGATTTTGATAGACCTTTTGTGGTGGAGATCGATGCAAGTGACAGAGGGATTGGGATGGTGTTAATGCAAGACAACCATCCTCTAGCTTGCTTGATAATGGCGTGGACACACGTTTGTTGGGAGACCCCAACAGGAAGGTATGAAGAGCACAATAACAAGTTTCCCTCGGAAAGAAACCAAGGTTGAATCGACCAGTAGGAGGAAGAAATTACTTCTGACGGTTGTTGGCAGCTGATTTTGGCAGGGCGCACTACCGGTTCAGCAACAACATGGAATCTATACAAACACAACCAAGTTACTTTTCCCCAACGAAAAAGTGAGGTTGTCAATATCACCTGTTTTGCTGAAAACAAAGGATTAGACGTATAGTGGTGAAAACAAGGCTTGTTTGCAGTGAATGAAAAGAGAAAAATGATTGTAGTAAAATATTAGTGTTTTTGCAGTGGTTGTATTTTCAGTGTAAAAGAAATGGATCCGGGTCCACAGTTCACTAGTGGTGTCTCTCTAAAACAAATATATAACATGTTGGGTAAACAAATTACAACTGGGCAATTGAAAGATATAAAGGTTGCACCGTATTGCATATGCATGACATGGTGATTACTATGTGATTCATGCGGGTATTACAACATAATTCATAGACCGTTATCCAACTGCATCTATGACTAATAATCCACCCTCAAACTGTAATCCAATCAAACCTCGGGTATTAAGTTGCAAGCAATAGATTATTGCATTAAGTAAAGTGTGTAATGAAAACAATGTAAACATCGTTGTTTTCTCCCAAATGGAAACATCACATCCCCCATCCATTACGTTTCTGCCACTCGAGCGTGGATAAAAGGGAGGCATGAACCCAATGTCTATCATAAATACCCCCTCTTGTAGTTACAAGCATCAAATTGGCCAAATTAAGTATCTACTAGTAACGGAGAGCATGCAAGATCATAAATAACATAAACATGATAGATTGATAATCACTTGACATAGCATTCAATATTTATCGGATCCCAGCAAACGCAACATGTAGCATTACAATAAGATGATCTTGATCATGTTAGGCAGCTCACAAGATCTAAACATGAGGAATAAAGAGGAGAAGACAACCATCCAGTTACTGGTATGGACCCGTAGTACAAGGATAAACTATTCACGCATCACTCCGGAGGCATGCATGGTGGGTGTAGAGACCTACGGTGATGAATTCCCCTCCCGACAGGGTGCCGCGGAGAGTTACAGAACCCTCCCGAACTAGGGTCGACGATGATGGCGGATGCGGAAATTTTCGTGGCTAGGGGCTCCGGTATTCAGGGTTAACCCGAAGAGAGGTATAAATAGGCGAAAGGGCAACATCGATGGCTGGCCAGGGGGGCACACCACCTGGTGGAGCGGCCAGGGGCCCGCGCCGCCCTATGGTGTGGGGCCCCTGAGCCCCCCCCCCATCCGGATCTCCTCTGGACTCCGTGTACATGAAAGACTTCTAAGACCCTATGATTTTGTTTTGTCCAATTCCGAGAATATTTCCAGAATAACTTTTCTGAAACCAAAAACAGCAGAAAACATGAACTAGCATTGTGAATAGGTTAGTCCCAGGAAATCCACAAAAAATGATGCAAAGTGTATAGAAAACATGTAGCAATTGGCATGAAAACAACATGGACCATCAGAAATTATATATACGTTTGAGACATATCACTTGAGCAGAGAGCTGGGGCCTCATCTCTGTGGTCTCTATACATATGAAAAAGAAAGTTTATCCAACCTGTTGGCTATGGATCGATGGGGATTCTATCTGCGCCAATCTTCTTTCGTGATTCGAACTGATCAGCGAGCTTTGGTGCATCTTGACGAACAGCGGCTGACCACTCCCTAGCAACAGAAAGCATTGACAAAGCTTATTGGGCTCCAATATACCATTGAGTACAAGAAAGGTACCTCTAATCAAGTGGCTGATGCACTGTCCCGTCATCCTTCTATAACAAGTGGTGAACTATTGGCGATTATAGTGGGAAAACCAGAGTGGTTAACAGAGATCCGTGACACCTATGCGCAAGATTCAGCGAGACAACATTTGTTACGAAAATGGGACATGCATACGGTTCAGTAAAAAGGTTGTCCTGGGACAACAACATTTTGAGGTACAAAAGACGTATCTAGGTAGGAGGCAGTGTAGAGATGCAATAACAAAAATACTACGGTCATTTCACTCTGGTGCAATTGTGGGCCACTCTAGGGTTCATGCCACTCTCCAGCGAGTGCCCCAGCTCTTTGCTTGGACACATATGAGGAAATGAGTGCATAAGTTCATAGAGGCATGTTGTGTGTGCAAACAAGCTAAGACAGAGCACATGCGCTACCCAGGTCTTCTCAAGACGCATGCAGTTCCCACACAAGCCTAGCAAGTGGTGTCCTTGGACTTTGTGGAGGGGTTACCTTGCTCAACAAGATTCAAGTCTATACCGGTTGTGGTCAATAAGTTGACCAAATATGCACATTTCCTGCCATTGGTGCATCCCTATACTGTTGCCAAGGTGGCAGAAGTCTACATCGATAATGTCTTCAAACTTCACGAAATACCAGCGGCTTTGATTTCAGGTTGAGAAAAATTACAAGTTATCCGTGGCAGTCGTTATTCATGCTCTCCATGACAGAAATGCGCATGAGCACAACGTACCACCCGCAGACGGACGGGCAAACTGAACGAGTGAACCAATGCATGGAGAGCTATGTTTGCTGCTTCATCAGTTCTTGTCCTTCAAAGTGGAGCAAGTGGTTTTAATTAGCGGAATGTTGGTACAACACGTCCTATCATACAACTGTAAAGACTACATTCCAGGCTCTTTATGGACATCCAACTCGCTACTTTGGCATCATAGATCAGTTTGTCCCCGTGGTGAATGATCTACATGAATGGCTTGAAGAAAGACGTCTCATGACTACGCTTCTACGACAACACTTACAACGAGCCAATCTACGCATGAAACACTTTGCAGATCGCAAGCGTTCAAAGAAGTCTTTCCAGGTTGGTGATTGGGTTTATCTGCGACTTCAACCCTATGTTCAAACCTCCCTGGCGATTCGAGCAAATGCCAAGCTATCATTCTGGCTCTTTGGTCCCTTTCAAGTGCATCAAAAGTTGGGAGATCCGGCATATCGACTGAAACTGCCGAAAAAATGCAAGCTCCATCCGGTGTTTCATGTGTCTCAACTTTGTTGTGGCGCTCCTACGACAGAAGTGCATACGTAGCTGCCGCTAGTGGATGACATCGCACCTCATCCTCATCTTCAAGTTCTAGAGAAGATGTCCCGTAAAGTTCGTCGTCGCAAGAATTTCATCGAACAATGACTAATTCAGTGGACAGGTCTTCCGGCGTCACTGGCGACCTGGGAGAACGTCACCGAGCTGAAGAATTGCTTTCCTTGTGCGCCGGCTTGGGCGCAAGCCGCTGCTAAAGGAGAAGGCAATGTAATGGACCCAAAGACCCATGAGCCCAACCAAGAGGAGGCCCAGCACCCTCAGCGCAGCAAGCGTGGTAGTACACGTTACCCTGCTGGCGAGTGGACCCACTGAGGGTACAAAATGACAACGAGAAGAGCCGTACGGGGCATTGAAGATCAATCCACAAACGACTCTCCTCTCCCCTGTTTCCTCTCCATGAAACTCTCTCTCTCTGTCTCCCTCACAAATCTCATCTCCCTCGACCCTTGCTTCCTGAGATTGGACCCAATTGTATCTGGATTGTGCGAGAGATTGGAGTAATAGAAATTAGCCCTGACACACACACTCGACAACTAGTTGAACCGCAGTTGTGTCTTGCTCTAATAAGTTACCCATGTTTTTTGGCACTGCAATATTATGTAAAGCTAGAGGATAAAGTGAAAAAATGATATCATGTCACATAACTATGTGGATATTACTTACATGCAAGTCTATATTCGCGAAGAGCCACGTCCAATAACCTGAGAACCAAGTGGTTATAATCTGTCTATAAACTGCTCCCTATGTCCAGCGACACTTATTTTGAGACGGAGAGAGTAGTAGGTAAGTTAATATAAACAAGGGAGCTGGTTTATTTTTTTTACGTAACAATGGTGAACGGTGTTGTTTTTTACAAGAAAAAGGGTGTTCATTTTTTGCAGGTTATCAACATGACGGTTTTCTATATCCAAACGTGCTAGTGGAAAACAGGCCAACCATCCCGGTTGGTAAGACCCATTTGTCCCGGTTGTGCAACCGGGATGGGCCAGCCGGGACAAATGGCCCATAGCCATTCGTCCCGGTTGTACCAGCACCCGGGATGGTTAGGGATGGCCCACGTGGCAGGGGAGGCGCCATTCTGGCAGGGCTATTCGTCCCGGTTCTTACCATGAACCGGGATCAATGCACCTTCTGCCGCGGCAGCACTTTTGCCTTTTTCTCTGTCACGGCAGAGTTTTTATTTTTTGTGTTTATTATTTTCCTTTTTATGTTTTGCGATCCCCAGACCTCCCGGTGGCCCCTCCCTGGACCTCCCGGATCCCATGAGAAGAGAGGAGCCCCGGTGGCCCCTCCCCGGATCCCAGGAGAAGAGAGGAGCCCGGTGTCCCTTTCCCGGACATCCCGGATCCCACGAGAAGAGAGGAGCCCCGGTGGCCCCTCCCCGGACACCTCCTCGATCCCACGATATGAGAGGAGCCTCGGTGGCCCCTCCCCGGACCTCCGGATCCCACGAGTGACTAAGTAGTGCATATATATAGCAAAAGAAGGAACACTTATATTACCGAATCAAAGTATATCGAGCATATTACATGACCGATGGAATGAATTACAAAATCAAATTCAGTTCCAACCGGCGCTATAGTACTCTCCATTTATATTTAGGACCTCTGCATCTAAGAAGCCCGCAATTTTCTCCTGAATTGCTCGTATGCGGTCCCTTGGTAGAAGACCGTCCCGGATCCGTTCGGTCTAATATAAAGAAGAGTGGTCAATATATATTAATGAAACTAAGTAACTAAAATAGATGGTAATAAGAAAAATTGACGACTGCGTACATGAAGGTGCTTTAAATCTCTGCCCTTGGGACAGGTCGTGTCGTGGTGGTATCACTGCAGATGCCATAGGATGGCTAAAGTGTTGGGGCCGATGGACGCTAGAGGTATCCGGGGAGGGATCCCACGGCGAGTAGCCGTGCGTAGGGTATATCTCGTACTGCAAACAACAAGATCTACCCAGGTTCAGGGCCCTCGTGTGGAGGTAACACCCCTACTCCTGCCTTTCTCTCTATATGTATGATCTCCGAGTAGCCACAGTACAAAGTATGGCTCTTGGCCGAGTAGCCACTCGGCTGTTCTCTCTAGCTCTAGTGTTGTCTCTAGTAAAAATGCAAAGTGAAGCAGAGTTCTCTCACGTCGTGCACCGTACCTCGCGCAGGAGGGGCAGGGCACCTTATATAGTGGTGCCCAGCCGAATAAAGAAAGACTATAAGGTACACATGATGGGACATGCCCACTGCAGGATAGCGCACGCCTCCGGCTTCTCGCTGACGCGGGTGCGGGAAGTCGTCGCGTCGTTCGGGGGATGGGACCTGTCCACCTTGTCAGTGAGATAGGGTAGGCCCCTAGACCTGTCCTGTCCCTTCTGTCAGTGACAGGACTTGACAGGCGCCTACCACACTGTAGCCACGCCGTAGCGCGGACAATCACGCGCTCCGTAAGTTGAACCGCACGCTGGTACGGACGCAGGATACGCGGGATCCCTTGTCAGAACGGCACCATTGACTTCTTGCCCGAGTAGGAATGCAGTCCCTCTACTCGGACCAACTTCTTTACTCGGACGGATATAACTTCCTTGATATCTTCTCTTGGCCTTCAGTGGATATGTCCGGATAGAAACCTACCGGCTAGCAAGTACCCGGGTAGCCGTCTACCCGGTCAACAGCACCTTGACCTTGCCTTTACCACTTGCCTTACCCCTACTCGGGGGTAACCCCCCGTAATTAGTCCCCGAAGCTGGTAGAGTCCTGCGAACTTGTTCACTGGGCCCTGCCAGCTTAAACCAAATCGTCTTCTTGAATTAGTAACTCCGAGTTGCATTCCAACTTGAACCAGTAACTCCTTCTCGAATCTCTTCAACTATGCTTACGAGACAACCTTCCTGGTAGCTGAGTAGAGCAATTTCCCTCCTGAGCTGCCGAGTAAAATAACTTAGTGAAATGTCGAACACGATCCCGCTGAAACGGACCAAATCCACCTCTCTGTGTCGCTATGGGGCACGTGTCAAACCCCTGTGCCCCCGACGCCTCGGTGCCAGGGACACAGCATGCCACGCGCTAGTCTCTACAGCCTGGGCCCACGAGCCCGTTAGGTCGTGTCAGTAGTACTCGAGAGCCCACGATCTGGACATGGGATTAACTGCGCCCGTTACGCGCGCGTTATGCACTGTGTGCGTTTCTAACGGTCGCTTAACCCACGCCGCACGATCATTGCCCACGATCAATACACCGGTAACGGCAACTCGAGGGGGAGAGATAAATACCCCCGCGACGCTCCCTTCTCCTCTTTCCCGTTCTTCCCAATCTCGCGCCCCCTCGCCTCTCTGCCGCCGTCGAGCACACCGCCACCGCAAGCACTTGTTGCACCGCTGCTCCACGCACCGCGAGAGAAAACAGAGAGAAGCGCCTCCGCTCAACTCCGCCTCCAATCTCCCACGAGCATTTCCGCCTCCATGGCTCCGCGCGGAGACGACGATGCTGCCGCCCGAGCCGGCTGGGAAGGCTCAGACGTGACAGCGGAAGACTGCTAGTGGCTCGTCAACACGCGCCGCGTCCCTCCCTGCGTCGTTTGCAGGCCTCCAGGTACCGAGATCATCCCAAAGCCTGACAAGGACGAGTACGTCGTCTTCCTCTCTCATTTCAAGCGTCGCTTCGGCCTTCCCATCTCCGATTTTCTTTCCGAATTCCTCAAACACTTTGGCCTTCAGCCGCATCATCTTCCACCCAATGCAATTGTAATGCTATCCATACACGCCGTCGTGTGTGAGGCCTTCTTAGGTGTCTACCCGACAGTCCATACATGGTCTAGATACTTTTTCTTCAGAAAACAAAGTGTTCCCGATCCTGGGAACACCGAGAGCATTCGCGCGATGACCCAGACGGGATGCGCCATGATGTTGCAGCGCAAGACCGGGCATCACCCGAGGGTCAAGGGATTGGAAACCGTGCGCAAGTGTCAGCGCGGTTTCCTATATGTGAAGAATGTTGCTGCCGAAGAGGGGAAGCCTATCGAGGACCGGATAGGGCTCCCAAAATTCAAGAATGCACTACCCACCGCGCAGCACTGGGGCTACGACCCCAAGAAGACCATCCAGGATGTCCTGCAGGTTGAGCAACGGCTGACCGAGTTGATCTCGGAAGGGTTTCGTCAGGACGATCCCATCGCGTGCTGGATATCACGCCGAGTACTCCCGCTCCGGCGTCGATCACACAAGATGTTCCACATGGGAGGACCTCGTGACTGCACAAGGACAACGACATTCGAGCTCAGCAAAGCCGAGGTGGCTATCTGGGCCAGGTCCATCATGCAGACCTCGCTCTCTGACAACTGGGCGTACGGCTTCACGCCGTATAGCCGCCTCAAGCCCATTGGATAGGTCAGCATTATGTGCTTTGTTTTTGCACTTTGATACCGAGTAGGTAGTTTCTCAGCTTTGTATGCTTACTCTTTGCATGTTGCACCGAGTAGGACATCACCAATATCCTTTTGGCTCTATATGCTTTGTGTTTGCACGCCGTGCCGGGTAGGATTACTCAGCCGAATATGCTTTGTATTTGCATGTTGTCCCGAGTAGAAATCCTTAGCTGAATATGCTTTGTGTTTGCACGCTATCCCGAATAGAAATCCTTAGCCGAGAAACCAACTCACAGTGCTTCATGTTTGCCTCAACAGCACATCGATCGCCAGTTAGAAGAAGATATTGAGATCTTCGAGGCCAATTGGTCCAAGGATCGAGAAGAGGACGATGCGACCGCCTACGACACCCAAGACACCCTCTGCATCCCTCACGCCAATCCGCCTGGTAAGTCCCGAGCCGATGCGTCTATTCGGGATTGGTCCGAAGACGAAGAAGGTGATTGAGTTCACCTCTCTGCTCACTAGTAGCGCACTTTGATTCCCTTTTCTGTTTCTGAATTCATTTCTTCTTCTACTCTGCAGAGGAGCCTGAGTTGGACGAAGATGATGAGCCCCTGGAGGTTAATCCTCTGTCCATGGCTGCTCCCAATACTCGAAAGAGGGTGGGCAGTGGTGCCCAGGAACCCCCCTCCAAGAGACCCAAGAAGAAGGCAGCCGTGCCCAAGACCGGCGCGTCAAAGAAGAGGAAGGCCCCTACCCGTAAGGGGTAAGTGTTCCTCCGAGTAACCTTAACTTGTTGCCGCTTCTTGTTGCATTATTCCCTTGATTTCCTTCTTTGCTTCCTGACTTTGTATTACTCCTACTTCCAGCGCGGCTCTTGATGTTGATGCCGCTACCTCGTCCGCTCCTCAAACACACACAACTACGCCCCGAGAAGAGACTGTTCATCTCTCGGATGATGACGAAGATCAACGGCCACTGGGAAGGGCGCGTGCGTCCTCCCCAGTCAATGAAGAAGAAGATGCTGGTCGACTTGAAAGCTGCCCTCGAGGATGCCATCAACCAAGCTGCCGAGAAGGACGAGGTTAAGAAGACCGCCAAGACCAGAGAGAAAACGCTCGAGATGGAGATCTCGATGCTGAAGGAACACAACCGGCAACTCGTTCTCCAGATCGCAGATGCGCGCCGCATTGAAGATAGGCACATCTCGGACGAGAATGACTGGAAGATCAAGCTGGGGCAATTGCTGGTTGAAATGGAATGTAAGTTGCCGCTCCTCCTTTTTTCTTCTTTGTTTCTTCTCAGTTCTGCTTCTTCTCGGCCTCGCTTCTTCTCGGTTCTGCTTCTGATTCAACCTAGTTCCTTATGAAGATATCTTCCCGGAACTCCGCTACGCTAGCGTGCCCGCCAAGGAGAAGGCGCGACAGGCCAGGGCTGCCGCCGATCTACCCATTGACAATACTTCCACCATCAACGACTACCTTCTCAGCATCAAGACGCAGATCCGCTCCCTCAAAGGCCTCGGCACCTCCATGGTGTCCATTGGTATCAAGCTTCACAAGCTTTTTTGGCCCGAGAAGGAGGTCCCGGAAACTTTCCGCGATATTGTTGACCATCTGGACGAGGTCAAGGTAGAGCTCAAGAAGTGGCCGGCTTCCGCAGCTCGGGCAGGAGCTGACGAGCTGCTGCACTTCGTCTTGAGTTGGTATGAGAACCTGGACCTCCAAAAGATCCGCGAGCGCCGAGAAGACTCCAAGTGGACCAAGGAACCAGACTGCATTGCTCGCCGCAAGGAGATAGCCTATGAGCTTGCATCCTATACCGACACGGGCGTCTACATCGACGGCCTCCCCGAGCCGGATACCGAGCCAGTAGATGACGATGAGGAGGACGGTGATGAAGACGATGACGACAAGGAAGGTGCCGGAGATGAGGGAGCCGAGGAGGAGGAGACCAAGGAGGCTGAGGAAACCGAGCAGCAGGGCAACGCGGAGGAATCCGAGTTGGCTGCCAACGCCGGTGCCAAGCAGCCGCACCCGCGACTCAGGAGGCCACTATCACCACTGAGATGGTGATCCAGCAGCCAGCTCCCGAGTTGGGCGCGACTGATGCCTACCCGATGCCTAGCTCCCAGTCTACTCCGGCCTCCAGCTCAGCAACGGACCTCATCTCCTGTAACACCCGGGGTTTTCCCCAATTAGTTTTGATTGTTTTTCTTTTGCATCATCATGGCATCCTTGCATTGCATCATGCATCATTTGCACCTTGTTTTCAAACCAATTTAAAAAATGCAAACATGTTCCAATGTTTCAACTCAAATTACAAACAAAACAAATCAATTTGTTTTCAACAAATGTGAAATTGAATTAATGTTTGGCTTGGTTAATAAAATTCCTTTTATTGAGGCCCAAAAGGGAAATTCAAATTCAAATTCAAAACAAGAGCACCATTTGAAATTTTCAAAATCAAAAACTTGTGCGCTTGGGCATTTGAGTTGTTCAACCAATAAAAATTAAGTTCATGATTTAAATCCCCAGAAATCTCCTTCTTTTCTTTCCTTTTCTTTCTCTAGAAAAAAAAAGGAATTGGGGGGAGAGGCAACCAGGCCAGCCTAACAGGCCGGCCCAGTCACCTACCATCCCCCCCAGCAGGCCAAAGGCTAGGCCGCAGCCCACATCTCCTGTCCCCTTCCTTCGTACGGATGGAACACGAGGGGAGCGTGCCCCGTGGTCGACGTCACCATGGCCAACCACCCCACTGGCCCTCCTCTCCACCTACTCCCCCCTCCTCTAAAGCCGCTTCCGGATCCCTTCCCCAAACCCTAGCTCTTCCCTTTTCCCTCTCCCTCTTCCAGCCGCCGCCACCCCTTCTCCCTTCTTCCTCTGCCCCGAAATTTTGTCTCTGAACTTTCTGAAAACCGGAGTTGTCCTCCATGGCCAAATCTTGGCAGCCATGCTGCCGCCGCTACGGTCGTCGCCAAGCCACGCCGCGGCCGGGAATGGAACCGGGGAGGTTCCCTCTTCGCCCCCGCTTCCTCGGCCGGGCCTGCGGAGCTCCGGAGCCACCACGCCGTCGCCGTATGCTGCCGTGTTTTTCAGGCCGGCAGCAACGAGTTCGCTGCCACCGGTCCTCCTCCGTCCTCTCCTCGATGTTCCACCCGTCCCCGAGCCTCTCCCCTTCGTCTACGACCTCGTGGTGAGCGCCTCCGTCCTTCGGGACCTCTCCCTCTTCCCTTCCCCTCCTGCTCTGCGTCTCCGCCTTCGAGCGGCATGGTCTAGTCGCTGCGTCCGGTGGACGTCTTCCCTCTGTCACCATCGATGTGTAGCTTCCGTTGGAATCTTTAGTCTGCGTAACGGGAATAGTAAGGTCTGGCTTCCGAATTCATCACGAATCCAATTCTACCCCACTGGTTGTGCCCCTGAGCCGCAATGAGGAGATCGCGAGTTCGATCCCCGTCCAAAGCATAAACCCCCCCTTTTTTTTGTTTCACCCAGCGCAAATCTCTGAACCTCTCTTCTTTGTAAAAATTCAGTTACTGTATCTTGAACACTTCATATAAAACCGTTGCTGCATAGCAACAAATCTCATGATCTAGCCTACTGGTCTACGTCTCGATTGACCACAGGGAGTCCCGAGTTCAAGTCCTGGAATATGCAATCCCCATTTCTTTTTTTTCCTGTTTTACAGCGTGGCACACTAGATCCAGATCTGGAGTTTTCTCGCGACCAGGTCCCTGTAGTTTTCTTCTAAGTCCCTGAAAATTACAGCAAGGTCCCTGAAATTCAAATGTCCATAACAAATTCATTTAAACTACAATTTTGAAAAGTAAAATATGTATTCCATTCCAAATTTCCTGTACTTTTCAAATATGCAATTTGTTCACTGTTTTTCCTAACTAAAATTGGAGTAATAATTCAATACTTTAATTACACCTTTTAAATTGCAAAATTCATAACTTGGGCAATTCAAATCACATTCCAACATGTAAAATATGGTTTCCATGCAAAATTGAACAAGCTTTCCAAATATAAACTTTGTTTCCTGTTTTGAATAATTAAAATTGGTTAAATAATTTAAATCTTGTTAAATTCATTTAAAATTGCTAAATTAATAACTTGGTCAAACTAAATTCTTTTTGAACATATAAAATATGTTTTCATACCAGAAAAATGCACTTAATCTGTTCATGCCCTCCATGCCTTTGTTTGCATCTTCCATATTGCATTTTACTAGGGTTATGCATGTTCACCTAAATAACAAACATGGAATGTGTTGGGGTGCTCAATTAAATAGGTCCCTATTCCATTTAATTTGGTTTAGCTCATCTATTACTTGTTTGCCATGCTAAACAACATTTAATATTGATGGTTAGATAAATAACTTAAACCTTCCTAATTAAATGTTGGGCTTTTGTCTCAACTTAAATTGGTTAAGTTGCATCCCCGCATGTCATGCATCCATATCTTGATCATGCTGGATCTTTTGCCGTAGAAGTAATTGTTGCATCCGGTGTTTGTTCTAGTTCGTTGCTTCTTCGCGGATAGGACGTTCAGATGATGTGAGCAACGACAAGTTCTGCGGATGTACCTCTACTGGCTGGATCTCAGGCAAGTATACTCACTTGCTACCTATGTTGCCTTTCCTCACTTGTTACCGATTCTTTCCGTTGTCTTTCTGCTAGCCTTATGATTCGTTGCTTGTGTTCCGATCCTATCACATGTCATCCTGCAGCCATGAATATAGCCTCACCTCCACACCTATAACCATGTTGTTCGTTGGCCTGTGTCGTACTAGCATGCTGTTTGTTTGCGCTCTAGTCCTGTTGTCCTTTGTTCTATCACCTGTTTAGTTTGATAGTTGGGTTTCAACTTAATCAACAACATGTTAATGCTTGGGGTAATAATAATTTGATGACAAGGCACCGGCAGGAGGCCCGGCGTGGTTTTGAGGCCTGCTAGTGTCGACCTTAATTAGGAAAAGGGTCTTGTCCTCCGATCCATGATGAGCGCGCTAACCGCATGTGGGAAGCGAGTATGGGCGCCCCCCGCAACTTTGATTCGATTCGCATCTCGTCCAAATCGCCTCATTTAGTTCGGGTTTTCAATTTGCCGCATGCATATGCAGGTGCAAACCCTTGGCGCCATGGTGGATCTTTTGTAGTCGGCATTTAGGGAGACACGTTCTTAGAGTGCTATGAGGGTCCCCTTTTCTTCGTGGGGCTTGATTAGCCGTGCGCTCAATTGCACGGGGTTCTTTGGGCTTGATGCGAAGAAGAGTTGGGTTGTGTTGAGTGCCTCGCTTGGTGGAAGGGCCTTTCCATCTGGCGGGTCATTCTTACGTGTACGGCCAAATTGGTGCATTCCTGCAGGGTTAATCTTCTCGAGAAGCCGTGTTGTCCGCGGTTATGGATGACTTGGTGAAAGTGCTGGCTAACAAGTACTCAGACAACTTGCACTTAACGATGATAACCTGACTAGTAATATAGATTACCTCCACCATAAAAATGAATGTCACCTTAATCAACAGTGTGAGTTTCCTTGGGTTGCTTCCTTAGTAGGGGGTAACACTGGATGGGTATTTGTTTGGTGAGTAGTTATAGTTGGTTCTGATATGCTATCTTATCCCTTTTTTTTAGCCGGATGTTGTAGCGCGTCTCTGTAGTTAGTTAGTGCAGCCCGCTGCCGCTTCTTTGCAATAATCCCTTCCTTTCCGTTGTACCCAAAGTATTTGTATCTTGTGATGATTGGTTACGCTGGTATCTTGTGAGTATGGTTATCCACTTGCCAGTAATTAATAGTACTGACCCACAAATCCATTTCGTGGCTGCATATTCCACATTGCAGTCAACAGGTTTGAAGTCTGACGACGTTAGCTTGGGAATCCCTTTGGCTTGGCCTGGGCAGGGATTGGACGCCATCGGTTATCTTCAGGACTCTTAGTCCAATTTGTATCTTGTCCGTAGTCGGACGCTATGTTGTTTCTTCCGCTGTTATTTGGATCTTTGTATTGTATCAGTTGTATCCTTGAGTCGTTTGAGTCGTCTTGTATATACCTCTTCTGTTGTCGTTGTGGATTATTCGTGAACTGTTGTAATGTTATCACAAGTGGCAACCTGGAATCGGTTATTATGTGGATTTTGGCGGAAATGCTGAAATCTGCATAGTGTCCGATCTCGGGGCGTCACAAATGGTATCAGTGCATGGTTTCCGATTCCCGATGTTGTTTCGATACGAATGGTTATCGAAGCAACGGGTCCGCAAAGCCTGTAGGATAACCTCGCTAACGATCGTGTTTCTAGAGTGTCAAAAACTATTTGTGCAAAACCTGTTTTGGAAACCTCTCGATAGGATTCTTGTTTATTCCTTTCCTCTATTCTACTTCTCCTTCTATCTCATTTGTTTTGGAGTCTCTCTTCCTCTCAATCTTTCAAAGTGTTAGGATCCTACGTGGGTTGGACGTTCTCTTAGCCTTATATCCTAATAGGTTCGATCTTCGGAAGGTTCTCACCGGAAGAGCATCATCATCAACAACGAGCAAGAATCTCTTGTTAGTGGTGTCGAGAAGTTTTGTTAGTGGTGTCGAGGAGATCAACAAGGTAACCGAAGACTCGATAGTCCGGCTTTTCCCTCTCTCTTGGCGTTGGCGGATTGCGAGGGCGCAATCCCTTGTTAGTGGTGTCGGCTGTAACACCCGGGGTTTTCCCCAATTAGTTTTGATTGTTTTTCTTTTGCATCATCATGGCATCCTTGCATTGCATCATGCATCATTTGCACCTTGTTTTCAAACCAATTTAAAAAAATGCAAACATGTTCCAATGTTTCAACTCAAATTACAAACAAAACAAATCAATTTGTTTTCAACAAATGTGAAATTGAATTAATGTTTGGCTTGGTTAATAAAATTCCTTTTATTGAAGCCCAAAAGGGAAATTCAAATTCAAATTCAAAACAAGAGCACCATTTGAAATTTTCAAAATCAAAAACTTGTGCGCTTGGGCATTTGAGTTGTTCAACCAATAAAAATTAAGTTCATGATTTAAATCCCCAGAAATCTCCTTCTTTTCTTTCCTTTTCTTTCTCTACAAAAAAAAGAAAAAAGAAAAAGAAAAGGAATTGGGGGAGAGGCAACCAGGCCAGCCTAACAGGCCGGCCCAGTCACCTACCATCCCCCCCCCCAGCAGGCCAAAGGCTAGGCCGCAGCCCACATCTCCTGTCCCCTTCCTCCGTACGGATGGAACACGAGGGGAGCGTGCCCCGTGGTCGACGTCACCATGGCCAACCACCCCACTGGCCCTACTCTCCACCTACTCACCCCTCCTCTAAAGCCGCCTCCGGATCCCTTCCCCAAACCCTAGCTCTTCCCTTTTCCCTCTCCCTCCTCCAGCCGCCGCCACCCCTTCTCCCTTCTTCCTCTGCCCCAAAATTTTGTCTCTGAACTTTCTGAAAACCGGAGTTGTCCTCCATGGCCGAATCTTGGCAGCCATGTTGCCGCCGCTACGGTCGTCGCCAGGCCACGTCGCGGCCGGGAATGGAACCGGGGAGGTGCCCTCTTCGCCCTCGCTTCCTCGGCCGGGCCTGCGGAGCTCCGGAGCCACCACGCCGTCGCCGTAGGCTGCCGCGTTTTTCAGGCCGGCAGCAACGAGTTCGCCGCCACCTGTCCTCCTCCGTCCTCTCCTCGACGTTCCACCCGTCCCCGAGCCTCTCCCCTTCGTCTACGACCTCGTGGTGAGCGCCTCCGTCCTTCAGGACCTCTCCCTCTTCCCTTCCCCTCCTGCTCTGCGTCTCCGCCTTCGAGCGGCATGGTCTAGTCGCTGCGTCCGGTGGCCGTCTTCCCTCTGTCACCATTGATGTGCAGCTTCCGTTGGAATCTTTAGTCTGCGTAACAGGAAATAGTAAGGTCTGGCGCCCAAATTCATCACGAATCCAATTCTACCCCACTGGCTGTGCCCCTGAGCCGCAATGAGGAGATCGCGAGTTCGATCCCCGTCCAAAGCATAAACGCCCCTTTTTTTTGTTTCACCCACCGCAAATCTCTGAACCTCTCTTCTTTGTAAAAGTTCAGTTACTGTATCTTGAACACTTCATATAAAACCGTTGCTGCAGAGCAACAAATCTCATGATCTAGCCTACTGGTCTACGTCTCGATTGACCACAGGGAGTCCCGAGTTCAAGTCCTGGAATATGCAATCCCCAGTTCTTTTTTTTCCTGTTTTACAGCGTGGCACACTAGATCCAGATCTGGAGTTTTCTCGCGACCAGGTCCCTGTAGTTTTCTTCTAAGTCCCTGAAAATTACAGCAAGGTCCCTGAAATTCAAATGTCCATAACAAATTCATTTAAACTCCAATTTTGAAAAGTAAAATATGTATTACATTCCAAATTTCCTGTACTTTTCAAATATGCAATTTGTTCACTGTTTTTCCTAATTAAAATTGGAGTAATAATTCAATACTTTAATTACACCTTTTAAATTGCAAAATTCATAACTTGGGCAATTCAAATCCAATTCCAACATGTAAAATATGGTTTCCATGCAAAATTGAACAATCTTTCCAAATATAAACTTTGTTTCCTGTTTTGAATAATTAAAATTGGTTAAATAATTTAAATCTTGTTTAATTCATTTAAAATTGCTAAATTAATAACTTGGTCAAACTAAATTCTTTTTGAACATATAAAATATGTTTTCATACCAGAAAAATGCACTTAATCTGTTCATGCCATCCATGCCTTTGTTTGCATCTTCCATATTGCATTTTACTAGGGTTATGCATGTTCACCTAAATAACAAACATGGAATGTGTTGGGTTGCTCAATTACATTTGGTCCCTATTCCATTTAATTTGGTTTAGCTCATCTATTACTTGTTTTCCATGCTAAACAACATTTAATATTGATGGTTAGATAAATAACTTAAACCTTCCTAATTAAATGTTGGGCTTTTGTCTCAACTTAAATTGGTTAAGGTGCATCCCCGCATGTCATGCATCCATATCTTGATCATGCTGGATCTTTTGTCGTAGAAGTAATTGTTGCATCCGGTGTTTGTTCTAGTTCGTTGCTTCTTCGCGGATAGGACGTTGAGATGATGTGAGCAACGACAAGTTCTGTGGATGTACCTCTACTTGCTGGATCTCAGGCAAGTATACTCACTTGCTACCTATGTTTCCTTTCCTCACTTGTTACCGATTCTTTCCGTTGTCTTTCTGCTAGCCTTATGATTCGTTGCTTGTGTTCCGATCCTATCACATGTCATCCTGCAGCCATGAATATAGCCTCACCTCCACACCTATAACCCTGTTGTTCGTTGGCCTGTGTCGTACTAGCATGCTTAGGTTTGTTTGCGCTCTAGTCCTGTTGTCCTTTGTTCTATCACCTGTTTAGTTTGATAGTTGGGTTTCAACTTAATCAACAACATGTTAATGCTTGGGGTAATAATAATTTGATGATAAGGCACCGGCAGGAGGCCCGGCGTGGTTTTGAGGCCTGCTAGTGTCGACCTTAATTAGGAAAAGGGTCTTGTCCTCTCATCCATGATGAGCGCGCTAACCGCATGTGGGAAGCGAGTATGGGCGCCCCCCGCAACTTTGATTCGATTCGCATCTCGTCCAAATCGCCTCATTTAGTTCGGGTTTTCCATTTGCCGCATGCATATGCAGGTGCGAACCCGTGGCGCCAGGGTGGAACTTTTGTAGTCGGCATTTAGGGAGACACGTTCTTAGAGTGCTATGAGGGTCCCCTTTTCTTCGTGGGACTTGATTAGCCGTGCGCTCAATTGCACGGGGTTCTTTGGGCTTGATGCGAAGAAGAGTTGGGTTGTGTTGAGTGCCTCGCTTGGTGGAAGGGCCTTTCCATCTGGCGGGTCATTCTTACGTGTACGGCCAAATTGGTGCATCCCTGCAGGGTTAATCTTCTCGAGAAGCCGAGTTGTCCGCGGTTATGGATGACTTGGTGAAAGTGTTAGCTAACAAGTACTCAGACAACTTACACTTAACGATGATAACCTGACTAGTAATATAGATTACCTCCACCATAAAAATGAATGTCACCTTAATCAACAGTGTGAGTTTCCTTGGGTTGCTTCCTTAGTAGGGGGTAACACTGGATGGGTATTTGTTTGGTGAGTAGTTATAGTTGGTTCTGATACGCTATCTTATCCCTTTCTTTTAGCCGGATGTTGTAGCGCGTCTCTGTAGTTAGTTAGTGCAGCCCGCTGCCGCTTCTTTGCAATAATCCCTTCCTTTCTGTTGTACCCAAAGTATTTGTATCTTGTGATGATTGGTTACGCTGGTATCTTGTGAGTATGGTTATCCACTTGCCAGTACTTAATACTACTGACCCACGAATCCATTTCGTGGCTGCATATTCCACATTGCAGTCAACGGGTTTGAAGTCTGACGACGTTAGCTTGGGAATCCCTCCGGCTTGGCCTGGGCAGGGATTGGACGCCATCGGTTATCTTCAGGACTCTTAGTCCAATTTGTATCTTGTCCGTAGTCGGACGCTATGTTGTTTCTTCAGCTGTTATTTGGATCTTTGTATTGTATCAGTTGTATCCTTGACTCGTATGAGTCGTCTTGTATATACCTCTTTTGTTGTCGTTGTGGATTATTCGTGAACTGGTGTAATGTTATCACAAGTGGCAACCTGGAATCGGTTATTATGTGGATTTTGGCGGAAATGCTGAAATCTGCATAGTGCCCGATCTCGGGGCGTCACATCTCCGCGGCCACCGCCAGCTCCGATCAGACTGCTTCTGTCAACACTGATGCTGACAACACGGGCTCCACTGCCGTGTAATTCCTGCACAACTTTTATCTCCAAACTCTTATCAGATCCCCGGGATGCCGGGTGCAGATGTAATCGTACAATTATATCTTTGTTGCTACTCAATTTTATTCCAGTTGAAGTTTTTAGCAACTCTGGCTCAATGCCGGGTTGCGTTATTATGCAAGTCCCCGAGTTGCATTTGTCATCCACTCTCTCTTTTCGTCTCAGCTCTTACCTGCCACTTGTGGCTTTTTTGGTAGTCGAGTCACAAGATTTCAAAGTTTGAGTTTCAAATACTTATCCACTTAGAAAAATTCATAATAATGCTGCCCACCACTTAGCCGAAAAAAGACAACAAAAACAGAGAAGAACACCCTACTCGGTTGCTACACCTCTCTTCTCCTTAGCGATTTTTCGTGTGTTCATTGACCTTTGGCTTGTTCTCTTTCTTGCCATGAAGCCGGGTTGTGGACAGCAGTAGAGTCGAAGAGTTGGCCCTTAGGTTTAAACACATTACTAATTACACTTATGAAATTCTAAGTAGAGCAACCGAGTAGACAAAGTAAAGCAGAGTATAACAACACAGAACAAATTTGGACAAGGGCAGTCCCCGAGTTTGAATTCAGAGTTCCTACTAGAATTTTAACTCGGTTGAGGAGATACATACAACTTTCTGCTCATGAATGAAAACGGCGGAGTAGAGCTACATTCCAGGGGCGCTTAGATTCCTCTCCGGCTCTATCCGGCATGTTCTTTTGGGGTTCCTGTGCGTCAACTAGATAGTAGGCATCATTGTGCAGAGCCTTACTCACAATGAAAGGTCCTTCCCACAGAGGGGATAGCTTGTGCATCCCGGCCGTGCGCTGCACGAGCCTAAGGACCATGTCTCCTTCTTGGAAAACCCTTGGGTTCACTTTCCGGCTGTGATAACGCCTCAAGTTTTGCTGATAAACAGCTGAACGTGACAGAGTTAACTCTCTTGTTTCTTCTAGCAGGTCAACGTCATTTTCTCGAGCTTCTCTTGCCTCCGCCTCAGTGTAGAGCGTTACTCGGGGCGAGTCATGCTCTAGGTTAGTGGGCAACACGGCCTCAGCTCCATATACCAGGAAGAATGGTGTGTATCCGGTTGATCGGTTAGGGGTAGTCCTTAGACTCCACAACACCGCCGGCAACTCGTCCAGCCAACACCCAGGTGTTTTCAGCAATGGCTTCAGCAGCCTTGGCTTTATGTCGGATAGCACCATGCCATTTGCTCTCTCAACTTGCCCATTGGAGGCGGGATGTGCAATAGAAGCAACATCTAGCCGGATCCGCTTCTCCTTCACTAGTAGAAAACAGGGCATTGAGCCAAGCACACTGGAACCGGATTGGATATAAACCGGTTCTAAAGGGTCTGTCCCCTGGGCCCCCCTCCCTGTAGCAAATGTCCGCAAGGCCTTTAGGACCGGTTTGTAACCGGTACTAAAGGCCTTGTGGTCATTTGCTACAGGGAGGGGGGGCCCAGGGGACAGACCCTTTAGAACCGGTTTGTATCACAAACCGGTTCTAAAGGTTTTCTCATTTTTTGCAGCAACTGCGGGACCCGCTGTCAGACCCTTTAGCACCGGTTTGTAACACAAACCGGTCCTAAAGCACTCCCATAAATCCTATATTCCACCCTGAGCTCAGCTCCATTTTTTCCAGCTCGAGCTCAACTCCATTTTTGCTCTCTCTCCTTCCTCTTGTGAGCTCTAATCCATCCCCATTTTTCTCCACCATTTGTCAAGATTGTTGGTACCCATCGGTTCTACGGTTAGCATCAACATTCCCTCTTTCGGCATTGCAAGTTTTGCTCGTTTTCTTGCTCATTTCATTTTTGTTGTGCTAGCTAGGTGTTTGATGAAATGCCTAAGCTAGAGAGAGTTCATCATTTGTTATGTATACATATGCAATTTGAGCTCAAATTTAATTATGATTTGCGGTTTTTTTTAGTGTCGCGCGCCTTGTCCCCTTCCTCACCGCCATCGATCGCCCCGTCACCGACACAACCTTGGTGAGCCTATTGTTTTTATTTAACAAAACAAATTTTGATTTGTATGATTTACATATTTACTTGTATATAATTTTTTTATTGTGTAAGATTTTTTATATATATATAGCGCCATGGTTTTGATATCCGTCCCCGTTGGCCGTCGTCCAGTCTATGATTCGGATGTGGTATATTATCTTTTATAACTACATATTTTCATTTCCTGATTATATGACAATTAATTACGCCGACCAACTTGACATAGATATTTTTATCTAGGAGGTAGTGGAACCGGAAATGCCAATCGACCCTATTGTTGAGAAGTTACACTTAGCTGAACAAGAAAATGTTGGCTTGAAAGAAAGATTGAAAAAAAACTGAAGGAAGGTTGGAAAAAACTGAAAGAGAGAAGATCACCTTGGAAAAGGTTCTTGCCGGTGTCGTCGTTGGTCACAAGAGCGAGATGGACGCAATGCGCCTGAAGATTAGAAAGATTAGAAAATATGCAATTAGTAAAGAGGCTTGGTATCATTATGCCGTCGGGTCAATTGTTACCTTTGTTGCGATTTTGATCGCATTTGTTGTTGTTTTTAAATGCATTAATTAGAAAGAGTTTTTATGGATGGTTTCAGTGTGATGAACTTTTTGTATTAATTAATTAATTTAGTCATGATGATTTAGCATAATGGTTGTTGATAAATTTATATAATGCAGATGAACCGGCAATGGATGTACAGTGATCGAGGTCGTCCCGAATTCCTTAATGGCATGCATAGTTTTCTCAATGTGGCTGAGAAAATCAGGCAGAATGGATTTCTTTTTTGTCCATGTAAAAAATGCCAGAATAAGACGAATTTCCCTAACTCAAGAACCATACACACCCACCTGTTGCAAGAAGGCTTCATGCCCAGTTATTTTTGTTGGACCAAGCATGGAGAAAGAGGGGTTGTAATGGAAGACAATGAAGAAGAAGAGGATAATGATAATTATCCTATGTTCGGTGAACACGGTGATACTGAAATGGGGGAAGACAAGCCTGAACTTGAGGACATTGTTGATGAGTCTGATGATGATCTTCGTCAGGTCATTCGTGAAGAACAGATAAACTGCGCAAGTGAAAACGAGAGGTTGAAGTTGGAGCGCATGTTAGAAGACCACAAAAACTTGTTGTACCCAAATTGCGAAGATGGCCAGAAAAAGCTGGGCACCACCCTGGAATTGCTGCAATGGAAGGTAGAGAATGGAGTATCTGACAAGGGATTTGAAAAGCTGCTGAAAATAATGAAGAAGATGCTTCCAAGATATAACGTGCTGCCCTGCAGTACATACGAAGCAAAGAAGGTTGTCTGCCCTCTAGGATTGGAAGTGCATAAGATACATGCATGCATCAATGACTGCATCCTCTACCGCGGTCAGCACCCTGCAGTACATACGAAGCAAAGAAGGTTGTCTGCCCTCTAGGATTGGAAGTGCATAAGATACATGCATGCATCAATGACTGCATCCTCTACCGCGGTCAGCACGAGAATTTAAATGCCTGCCCGGTATGCGGTGCATTTCGGTATAAGATCAGGCGAGATGACCTTGGTGATGTTGAGGGCGACGATCGCGCCAGGAAGAGGGTTCGTGCCAAGGTGATGTGGCATTCTCCTATAATACCACGGTTGAAACGTTTGTTCCAAAACAAAGAGCATGCCAAGTTGCTGCGATGGCACAAAGAAGACCGTAAGGAAGACGATATGCTGAGACACCCCGCTGATGGGTCGCAGTGGAGAAACATCGACGATAAGTACGAGGACTTTGCACGTGACGCAAGAAACTTAAGGTTTGGTCTGAGTACAGATGGCCTGAATCCGTTTGGGGAGCAGAGTAGCAGTCATAGCACCTGGCCCGTGACTCTATGTATCTATAACCTTCTTCCTTGGTTATGCATGAAGCGTAAGTTCATTATGATGCCAGTGCTTATCCCAGGCCCGTCGCAACCTGGCAACAACATTAATGTGTACCTGAGGCCACTGGTTGATGAACTTTTAGAGTTGTGGGCTGACGAAGGTGTACGTGTCTGGGACGAGTACAAACAAGAGGAATTTGACCTACGAGGGTTGCTGTTTGTAACCATCAATGATTGGCCCGCTCTTAGTAACATCTCAGGACAGTCAAACAAGGGATACAGCGCATGCACACACTGTTTAGGCGAGACTGAAAGTATACATATAGGCAAGAATGTGTACCCGGGGCATCGTCGATTTCTTCGAGACAGGCATCCCGTAAGAAAGAAAGGAAAGCATTTCAAAGGCGAGGCAGATACACGAAGGAAGCCAACCCTCCCTAAAGGTGCTGATATATATGACATGGTCAAAGATATAAAAGTAATCTTTGGTAAGGGTCCTGGCGCACAATCTGTTCCAAATGACGCCGACAACCACGTAGCCATGTGGAAGAAGAAATCTATATTCTGGGAACTACCCTATTGGAAATTCCTAGAGGTTCGCTCTGCGATCGACGTGATGCACGTGATGAAAAATATTTGCGTGAACCTGCTAAACTTATTGGGCGTGCATGGGAAGAAGTCGAGAGATACACCAAAAGCACGGCTACACCATCAACGTATGCACGAACGAGACGACCTGATGAATCCTGAGAATTTCAAAAGTTCTGCCAGCTACGCTCTTACCAAGGAAGAGAAGGAGACCTTTTTCCAAGTCCTGAGCAGTATCAAGGTCCCGTCTGGCTACTCGTCGAACATAAAAGGAATACTAAACCTGGAAGAGAAAAAGTTCCAAAACCTAAAGTCTCATGACTGCCACGTGATCATGACCCAGTTACTTCCGATTGCATTGAGGGGGCTTCTGCAGAAAACGTGCGAGTACCCATTGTGAAGCTATGTGCATTCCTCAACGCAATTTCTCAGAAGGCAATCGATCCAGCAACTCTACAAAGTTTACAGAAGGACGTGGTCGAATGTATGGTCAGCTTCGAGTTGGTGTTCCCAACAACCTTCTTCAATATTATGACGCACCTCATAGTTCACCTAGTCCAAGAGATTTCCGTCCTCGGTCCTGTATTCTTACACAATATGTTCCCCTTTGAGAGGTTCATGGGAGTCTTTAAGAATTATGTTAAAAACCGTGCTAGGCCAGAAGGAAGCATGGTCAAGGGCTATGGAACAGAGGAGGTCATTGAGTTTTGTGTTGACTTTATTCCTGACCTGAACCCGATCGGTGTTCCTCAGTCGCGCCATGAGGGGAGACTGCGTGGAAAAGGCACGCTAGGAAAGAAATCAACAACATGTATGGACGAGCAATCTTTCACTCAAGCACACTACACAGTTCTAGTTAATTCCAGCTTGGCGGCTCCATATATCCAGGAACACAAGGATATTTTACGCTCGGAATATCCGGAGCAACCTGAAGATTTCATTGCTAAACAACACGCGAAGACTTTCGGCGGTTGGTTGCAAAGACGTCTCATTAATGACAACATTGTTGAAGATGAGCTATACTTGTTGGCCAAGCAACCATCTTCGACTGTATTGACCTTTAAATGGTACGAGATAAATGGTAACATATTTTACATGGCAGACCAAGATAAAAAGAGCACTAACCAAAATAGTGGCATCCGGTTTGATGCAAAAGACGACAACGGGCAAAGGGTCACATACTATGGTTACATAGAGCAGATATGGGAACTTGACTACGGACCTTCCTTTAAGGTCCCTTTGTTCTCGTGCAAATGGTTCAACCTGTCAGGCGTGAAGGTAGACCCGAAGTACGGAATGACAACAGTGGATCAGAAGAATCTTGGGTACGGCAATGATCAATTCGTCCTAGCCAATGATGTGGCTCAGGTTTTCTATGTGAAGGACATGTCTAGCAGACCGAGAAAAAGAAAAGATAAGGAAACAATTACATCAGACGATGAGCCAAGGCGCCACATAGTTCTTTCAGGGAAAAGAAACATCGTGGGAGTCGAGGACAAGACAGACATGTCAGAAGATTACAATAAATTTGATGAAATTCCTCCCTTCAAAGTCAAAGATGATCCAAGCATTTAGTTAAATGATGAAGATTGACAGGGGGATGCTAACCCGGTATGCCAAGCTCTGAGGAAATAACCCGGCCCGAAGGATGATGTGCAGGATTCGGCTAAGAATAAAGAAGCTTATGGAGGCCCAAGCCTGTGGGCCCAATGACCCAGATTATAGGTAGGATCCGAGGTGTGTCTTGCCGGATAAGCTAGGGGGTACGGGTGCTTTATAAACCGACCCCCAGGTATAGTTTTAGGCAGAGATCTAAGAACCCTAGCAATATCGTGTGATATCGAGTATCCAGTGTAAACCCTAATCGAGTTATTGTATCGAGAATAGAGATCCGGCGACTTCGATTGCCGGCTGTCAGATCAAGTTGTACCATGTCTTCTCTTGAGCTAAACCCTCTCCCGAACGCCTGTGTCGACTTGCCCCAAGATCAGTTACCCCTGGTAACATCTGCCGTGATTATCCCACGACAGTTGGCGCCCACCGTGGGGCCTGCGTCCAAAGGTGTTTACATCACGGGAGAAGCTCGGAAGGGCATGGAGAATCTTGTCATTGGCGAAATCTACATCGACCACGAAGAAGAAAAGTTGGTGGACGATTCCGGCTGGGGGCCAGAATCGGATCACCTCGAGTCCGGATTTATATTGACGATCGGCCGGATCAACATCTTCGTCGGCACGGTACGAACGACTAACTTAAAAGGACAATATCATGTGCATACTACAGGAACTTCTAGCAGGAACAAAGAAACATCAAAGCAAGCGGCAAATTCGGTTTCATCAGCCGCGCCGGGATATCTTAGATGGGCAGAACAAGAGATAACGTGGAGTAGAAGAGATCATCCGGAAAAAGTGGAGCGTCCAGGAGTCTTGGCGTTGGTGGTTGCTCCACAGGTTAATGGTTACGAGCTGAAGAAGGTCCTGATGGACGGTGGAAGTAGCATCAACATCCTTTATTGGGAGACCTTCTTACGGATGAGTCTCAAAGAGTCCCAGCTGCAGAAAAGTTCGACAATCTTTCACGGGATCGTACCGGGTCACTCGGCGAGCCCCGAGGGAAGGATCACCTTGGAAGTTGCTTTTGGGGAATCGACGGATAATTATCGAGTGGAGTGGCTCACGTTCGAGGTGGTCAAGTTGCGCAGTCCTTACCACGCGCTGTTGGGGAGGCCGGCTTACGCCCAATTCATGGCTAGGCCGTGCTACGTGTATTTGCAGCTGAAAATCCCGGGTCCTAAACGGACCATCACTATACATGGGAACCGGGATATAGCGGCCGAGTGCGACGAAGGAGATTCAGTTATGGCCGAGCAGGCATGCAGGAAGGAAGAGCTCGAATATTACCGGTCTCAAGTAAAACCAGACGATAGAACAGCCTTGAAAAAGCCGAATACTGAGGATGAGAGAGCAAAATTCAAGGCAACGCAAGACACCAAGAAGATAGATTTTGTCGAAGGGGATTCTACTAAGCAGTTTACCATAGGGTCTAACCTGGGAAAAGAGCAGGAGGGAGCGCTCGTGGAGTTCATTCGCTCGAATGCAGATGTGTTTGCCTGGACACCTAGCGACATGCCGGGTATCCCTACAGAATTGGCTGAGCACAGTCTGCATGTGGATCCCAAGTCCAGGCCCGTGAAACAAGGTTTGAGGAAAATGAATGAGGAAAGAAGGAAAGCTATAGGCGAAGAGATCGCTCGGCTATTGGCAGCCGGCTTTATCATGGAAGTATTTCACCCGGATTGGTTGGCTAACCCGGTTCTGGTGATGAAAAAGACCAACGAGTGGAGGATGTGCATTGACTTCACTAGTCTCAACAAGCATTTCCCAAAGGATCCGTTCGCGCTCCCAAGGATAGATCAGATTATAGACGCAGTAGCTGGAAGCGATCTGTTATACTTCCTGGATGCATATTCCGGGTATCATCAGATTAAGCTCAAAAGGGAGGATTGGGAGAAAACATCATTCATAACCCCGTTTGGGGCCTTTTGTTATAAAACTATGACGTTTGGGTTGAAGAACGCTGGCGCAACTTACCAACGGTGTATTCAAAAGTGCTTTGAGGACCAAATCGGACGTAACGTCCATGCTTATGTGGATGACGTGGTCATCAAGACTAGGAAGGCGGAGACATTTATCGATGATCTAAAGGAGACATTCAAAAACCTGAGGAGGTACCAGATGAAGCTTAATCCAACGAAGTGCGTGTTCGGAGTTCCGGCTGGGAAATTACTCGGCTTCATAGTTTCCGAGAGAGGAATTGAGGCAAATCCGGATAAAATCAAGGCAATCCAGAATTTGAAAAAGCCGGAAAACTTGAAGCATGTTCAAAAGCTCACGGGCTGTGTAGCAGCCTTGAGCCGATTCATATCTAGACTCGGAGAAAAAGCAATACCCTTGTATCGGCTCTTGCGGAAATCGGATAAATTCGTATGGGACGAAGAGGCAGATGAAGCGTTTGAAGCGCTAAAAAAGCAATTATCTGAAGCACCAGTACTAGCGGCGCCGGGTCCTAAAGAGCCTATGTTGCTATACGTGGCAGCTGGCCCCCGAGCCGTTAGCGCAGTGGTTGTCGTGGAACGCAAAGAGGACGGGAAAGGTTACCCGGTTCAGAGGCCGGTTTATTACGTCAGTGAGGTATTATCAGAAGCAAAGCAGCGCTATCCGCATTGGCAAAAGTTGGTATTCGGGGTCTTTATGGCTAGCCGGAAGTTGAAGCCGTATTTCCAAGAACATCCGATAACAGTGGTTAGTTCAATACCAATGTCGGACATCATCAGAAACTCGGACGCGACGGGAAGAATAGCCAAATGGGCGATAGAGATGGGGGATTATCATATCAACTACGAACCCAGGTCAGCAATCAAGTCTCAAGCTTTAGTTGATTTCGTTAACGACTGGACACATACAGGTATGACTACAATGGTTCCAAATTCCGAGTCGTGGATCATGCACTTCGACGGATCAAAGCAGTACGAGGGATCAGGAGCTGGGGTGGTGCTAACATCACCCAAAGGGGACAAATTGAGTTACGTGCTACAAATTCACTTCGACTGTTCCAACAACGTGGCCGAGTATGAGGCCCTATTGCATGGCTTAAAGGTAGCCAAAGAGATGAACATCAAGAGGATACGGTGCTTCGGAGATTCGGACCTTGTGGTACAGCAGGTGTCAGGAACGTGGGATAGAAAGGACGCAACTATGGCGGCATACCGCAGGGAAGTTGATAGGGTAGCAGGATGTTTTTCCGGGTATGAGGTGGAGCATATAGACAGAAGAAAGAACGAGGCAGCCGACGCCCTCGCCAGACTCGGCTCGCGCAGGGAGCCGGTTCCACCTAACGTTTTCCTGGACGAATTATGGCGACCATCAGTTAAAATCGAGTCAGAGGAGGAATTGGCAAATCAAGACTCGGATTCAGGGCTCGTAGCCACTGTACGTACTATTCCCGAGTGGACAGAACCGTTTTTGGCCTACCTATCACGAGGCGAGTTACCACAACAGGAGGTATTAGCAAGGCAAATTTTGAGGCGAGCAAAGGGGTACTCTATCATCAATGGGGAATTGTACAAAAGAAGTGCAGCAGGAGTCTTTTTGCGCTGCGTAGCGCCGGAAGAAGGCAGACAGATTCTCAAGGAAATCCATGAAGGCGACTGTGGACATCATGCGTCCACAAGGTCTCTTGTGGCTAAAGCTTATCGACACGGGTTTTTCTGGCTCACGGCCCTAACGGATGCGGAGCGATTGGTAGCAAGGTGTGACGGATGTCAAAGGTACGCTCGCCAAACCCATGTGCCGGCTATGGAGTTGCGGACTATCCCGTTAACTTGGCCGTTTGCCGTCTGGGGTATGGACATGGTTGGCCCCTTCCATATGTCACCATGCAAGAAAACACATCTTTTGGTGGCCATTGATAAGTTTACCAAGTGGGTTGAGGTTATGCCAGTTACTAATTGCGAAGCAGCTACAGCAGTCAAGTTCCTGAAAAGGATTATCTACCGGTTTGGGTACCCCCACAGCATAATTACCGACAATGGAACCAACATGTCCCTTGGTGAGATGGAGAAGTTTTGTGGCAACAATGGAATCCGGCTCGATGTGGCATCGGTGGCTCATCCCCAGGCCAATGGACAAGTGGAGAGGGCAAACCAAGAATTGCTTCGCGGATTAAAACCACGATTGCGAGTTCCCTGTGTCAGGGCCGCTGGTGCATGGGTCGAGGAACTTCCTTCTGTGGTTTGGGGTATCAACACCACACCTAACAGATCCACTCAGATGACACCCTTCTTCATGGTCTATGGTGCGGAAGCAGTGTTACCAAGTGATATTATTCACGATTCGCCTAGAGTATCAGCTTACGTCGAAGTAGAGAACGAAAAAACCCGCCAGGACGCCGTAGATATGTTAGAAGAGCAAAGAGAACAAGCCCTGGAAAGATCAGCCATATATCAGCAAGATCTACGGAGGTATCATAGCCGGCGTGTGAAGACCCGGGTATTCCAGGAAGGAGACTTGGTTCTGCGTCTGGTACAGTCAAACGAAGGAAAACACAAATTATCACCACCATGGGAAGGACCATTTATCATAAGCCGGAGCCTACATAACGGATCATATTATTTGATAGATGCAAGGGAAGAGTCGGCTACAGTCAACGACACCGCGCACACCACTTCATCTATGCAAGAAAGAGATAGACCATGGAACGTGGCTCAGCTGCGTCCGTATTATACTTAGTAAAGACTATATTGGCAAGTGGAATTGCACGATGTAATAGGCAGCAGGTTTTCTGACGTACTCTTTTCCTATCCAGGGCACCTTTGGGGACTGGACGGGTTTTTAATGAGGCGGCTTGCTGACCTACATTTTTCATATCAAGTAAAGAGATGGTTATCAAGAAAAGAGATGGTTGTTATCAGTTTTTCATATCAAGTAAAGAGATGGATATCAAGAAAAGAGATGGTTGTTATCAGGTTATGTATTCTCAGTACGATGCGTATATCTAGGTCTTGGGGGCTGGTCGCTTAAATAGCACAGTTACAAACTCAAAGACCCGGCCATGATGCCTATGAGTTATAAGGGCCGATTACTCGCAAACGAGTACGGCTACAATCTTATAACCGGACAAAGAAGTCCAAATTTCTTGGCTACTCTTACTTAAGCTCGATGTGACTCGCATTAAAGTGGCATGATTTGTTCGCTTACGATGGCAGTTAGTCATGAAACCCGACGGGAATTGGCTGGCTACGTCTTCGTATTGATGTAACAACATGGTATCCACGCGAAAGCCGGCTTACAGTACAAGACAGTCAAAAGGGTCATCTAAACCACAAGTTATGCAGAGTACAAGGCTGAATAGCTGGAAACTCAATGACTATTAAGCATAACTTCAAAACCGATGTGAAACAACTCATGGATCTTTGTGAAAATAGCAATAAGCATTTTGTTCCCTTTTCAAGATCAAGTGTCCTAGGCTCGGCAATCCGGGCCCGGTAGCTTGAAATCTTGAAAAGAACTGGCTTACTTGTATAGTTGCAAAAGTCCAAATATCCGAGTCTTGGGGACTTGGGGACTTCGAAGCAAAATCCGCTTGTCAATACCCATGAGACCCGGAAATTGAGTTTTCACAAAAGGAGCAATAAATAAAACCAGATATCGAGAACAGATGAGCTTAAACTTAAAAAGGTCGGAACAGGCATCGAGTATATCAAGGCCTTAGTGTGCATTACAAAATACTGGTGAAAAAATATCAAAGGTGCACAGGCGCACCGCCTAAAAAATGACTGTTTCAAAAAGTATGTCGACCGACTGACGCTTAAGAAGAGGCATTGGAAACCATATATCACTCGGCGCCCATCTTGGCCTTACCCTTGCCATCACTGGTGGTAGCAGCAACACCCGGATCGGCGGCGCCAGCCCCTGCAGGGGGCGGAACGACTGATGTTGAGGCAGCAGGAGCAGAGCCGGCTTCAGCTTGTTTCTTGGCAGCCTCCGCCCTTATCGCAGCAGCTTCCTCCTTCCACCGAGCCAGCATGTCATACGGCTCAGGAAGATCCGACTTGATTACTTTATCGGCAGAATCATATGCTGGAACAAGTATGTTAACATCCAGTTCATCAGCAATTCCGCTGGCCGGGTAACGGACCTCCTTCTGGACGGCCTGGAAATCCTTTACTGAAAACTTGGATCCGTCAAGCTTGAACTCTGGGAAGCCGCCCATAAGCTTCGCTAACTCGAGCTTGGGGAGATAAGCTTTCGCAAGTGCAAGCCCCCGGGTCACTCCAACCCGGCAAGATGAGCGCTTCCAGTGCCGAATCCACTCGGGAATAGTGGATAGGGCGTCCAACAGCCTCTTCAGGTCAACATGTCCTCCTCCCGGACACCGTAACTCGTCAAGGATCCATCTGGTCCCGGCACATAGCTGCCGGATAGCACTCTTTATGGTTTTCAGCTTGGCAATGTCATCTTCATCCGGCATGGCTTCGTCCGGGCCTGAAGTAAAATGAAGATGTAAGTCGGAAAACTTTTGCTGTTTGTCAAAAGGATAAAACCGGAGAAGGAAGCATACCAAGCAAAGAACGATAGGTGTCAGATATTTCGACGGAAAGGCTTGTCAGGTCATCTTCGGCTTGGTGAGCCCTTCTTCGGTACTTCTTCATTAATTGCCTATTCCTCCTGGCTTCAGCCTCGGCTGCTTCACGTAAAGATATTTCCTTTTCAACGAGCTTGGCGGCGTCCGCAAGTTTCTCCTCGTATTGAGTCACGAAGGACTGCATGGATGTTAAAAAAGCATTAGTCAGGTAGAAGAGCACAGTTATCAGTCATTGGTATAATAAAAGTACCGAGCAAGTCATGAATGAACTCCCTCGGAACTTGGGGACTGGACAAAGGTACAAGCAACATTAATCGAACTTACCTCGTGTTTGGTTATTAAAGACCCCAAGATGTTTTCCTCGTTAGCCCTTAAGGCGCGCAGGGTTTCTAGCATCTGGGCAAAAGTTAACTCCTCGGAGCGAGTCCCGGAAGAGCCGGCAGCTTGATCATCTGGTAGGGGGGTTCTCCTTGCATTTGGAGTGGAGACCCGGACAGTCTGAGTGTCCGGGTTGGGAGGGCTCATCCTTGTATCTAGAATTTCTATCTCTTCGTCTACTGGTTCCGATAAGGAAGGAGATCCGACGGTTTGGGAAAGTGGATTGTTCAGAGGGTTTTGTTCCCGGTTAGTGGTCGCATCACCACCAGTTGCGGCGCCTGCGTCGTCAGTCGGCTTCTCCACCTGGAGGTTATCCGTTTCTGTGTTTTCCGGGTCACTGACGGTGACCTGAGCGCTGAAAGAAAGATGAAAAAAGGCAGTTATTAATGATGACGGCGGCTCGGATGAAAGTTCGCTAGATGCAAAAAGAAATAGTAAGGCAAAAACTTACCCGGCATTTACGGTGTAATCCGGTGGGAGCTCGCCACTGGAAGCAGACGAGGTATTCGCAGGAACCACTAGTGGAACCCGGAATTGCCCGGCACGTCGGTGGTTAGGAGAAGGGTGGCTCTGAGGAGAGTTGGAAGAACGAGATGGAGGAGCACTGCCACGAGGGACCGAGGGGGCGGAGATGCCCGGGTTAAGTGGATCTTCACCTGGGGAGCTCCGAGTTACCCTGCGCTTGGCTGGGAGGGAATCCTTCAAGCATGATGAATTTGATAATTGATGGTTAAGTCGTCGCATGACGTCAAAGGAGTAAGGTTCAGAGGATAATGAGGAAAAAGGAACCTTGGACACTGTCCCCCTGCCTTTCCTCTTGGCCCCGACTGTTGCCTCTGGGTCAGACTCGGTTCTCTCCGGGTCGTCTTCATTGTTTCCACCCTCGTCCTCTAGCCCTGCGAACCGGGTGTGCATTCATTGGAAAAAAGACAGACGAGAGGAAAGTAATGCAAGTAAAAATATGCAGATCCTGAGTGAATACCTTCACTATCGTCAGTCGCCTCGTCCTCCTCTTCCGGGTCTCTGGAGGGGGGGAGTGGTTCAACTCTCCAGAAAGGGTCATCAGCCTGAGGTAAAAAGATAAGATTAAAGGCTTAGAAGCAGTATCGAGTTGAAATGTGGAAACAAGCTATGAGCGCCGGGTATTACCGCTGGAGCTGGATTTTCCCGGGTAAACGGAGGTAACCCGGCGATGCCCTTTATCGCCTCCAGTTTCTCCGCCAAGAAGCCCTTGATAGTCTTTATAGTATCACCGGTCGCAAAGCTCTTGGTGGAGTAGCGGAGCGCGTCTGTGGTGTGCCCCGAATACTCGCACATCAATTTGGCGCGAACGGAATTAGGTTGGATTCGGAAATCGACCCAAGTTTTTATTAAATTGAGCCCTAGGAGGCCCTGGGCTGAGAGAATGGCTATCTTGGCTAGCGAAGGAAGGATTGCCTCCCTGTCTGAGTCTGATGCGAAGGCATTGAAAGACTCGGAGAGCTTGAGGGGGGCCTCTGAGTAACCCGGCAGCTTCTTTTCGCTGTCGGGGGAGGTATCGTGGCAGTAAAAGAAGGATAGCTGCCAATGTTTAACGTGGGAGTGCAGGTTGAGGGTTGGCATCAAAGAATTCTTGCGGCGTTGGATGGATACCCCGCCGCAAGTGAGAAGCGCTCCGTCGCCGCTTTCGCGGCACGGCTTGCACTGGAATAACTCAATGAAAAGAGTCAGACTCGGTGGCATACACAAGTACGACTCAGATAGAACAATGAAGTGGGTAATGTTTAACATGGAGTTAGGCCCTATGTCGAACACCCGGAGTCCATAATGATCTAAGACCTCCCTAAAGAAAGGATGACCCGGAGGACGAAATCCCCGGGTCACGTGGTCAACGAAGCAGATTACCTCGTTTTCTTCGGGGGTGGGACGAGTCTCATTACCCGGGACCCTCCAGTGGATGTCTTTTTGAGAAGGGAGGGTTCCTAATTCGGCTAGTTCGTCCAATTTGGCTTTGGTGGTTGTGGAACGCCCCCAGTTGGCAGATATGGTTTGGGTGGTCCTCGTCGGAGCCGGTTGTTTTCCTTGTCGCTTGGGAGCCATGGGGCCAGCCTGCAAAACACAAAGGGAAGAGGCGTGTGAAATAAGACCCGGGAATACTGAGACATCCGAGTATAAAGGTATCAAGAAGGTGCGAAGCCGAGGACTGTCCGGGTCTTGAGCACAATTGTGAAATTGTTGGTCACTTACATAGGGAAAGGTATTCGGGGATGACGGATGGATGCCCATATTTATATCGCAAATGAAATGGCTGGAAAAGGAGGGTTTTTCCGGGTGTTAATGCAATAAGCGGAAAATCGAGGAGGAACGGATCTAGATGGAAATGCTTGCGGATGATTTTTAAGTAAAATTGGTAATCAATGAGGGTTGGCGGATCATTTGTGACTATAGGGCAGATGATTAAAGGAGTTGGCAGGCCTCGAGTCGATCTAATTTGGTGCAATCGGACAAATGACTTGCGGGTTGACCTAGATCCGATCTTGGGTAAATTGAAAGTTGTGAGGATTAATTGACTGGTTGCGAGGAGCTTACCGGGGAGATTGGAGTCTAATACGATGGCGACGGGCGGCGTGGCTCGAATGAGAGAAACGGAGGAGCAGCGGTGACACTTGACGGTGGCGTAAGGCGACTCAAGGGCGGGCGCGGCCGCTGGTGATCTTGCGTTGGTAACAGGTGCGAGCTCCTCACGGTGGTGTTGCGAGGGTGTTGGGAGCAAGGAAGAAGAGGGGAAGTTGTGGCGTGGTGAGAGGCTTAGGGTTGCCCATTAAGTACTATTTATAAGGCAAGGGTGAGCCTATCCTAACGGCCAGTAGCCGGAAACCGCGGGGTAAAGGTTATCAGCGAAGATCTTGCGAGATATGCGTCGAGTATTGGGCGAGGCATTGGGACAGAAGAAGGAAAGGATTTGCCCCGTAATGACGGGACTGATTATCGAGCATGAGATCTTGGCATTTTTGTTGTAGTCTGGACCTGGGAATTTGAACCTAAATGTCTGGAGGCCAAATCCGGGTTATCACATGGCCACCATGGAGTGAGGCCTAGCCGAATATCAAAACATCTTAACCCGGTCTTCATACGCTCGTATGATCGATATCTTTGCAGGGAATAGCAAGCGCTTCAAGGAGATCCATGAAGCCCAGGCTATTCTGGGGACTACTGACAGGGGGGTGCTAACCCGGTATGCCAAGCTCTGAGGAAATAACCCGGCCCGAAGGATGATGTGCAGGATTCGGCTAAGAATAAAGAAGCTTATGGAGGCCCAAGCCTGTGGGCCCAATGACCCAGATTATGGGTTACTGTAAAGGAAAGTTATGGTTAGTACGCCGTGTCCGGGTAGGATCCGAGGTGTGTCTTGCCGGATAAGCTAGGGGGTACGGGTGCTTTATAAACCGACCCCCAGGTATAGTTTTAGGCAGAGATCTAAGAACCCTAGCAATATCGTGTGATATCGAGTATCCAGTGTAAACCCTAATCGAGTTATTGTATCGAGAATAGAGATCCGGCGACTTCGATTGCCGGCTGTCAGATCAAGTTGTACCATGTCTTCTCTTGAGCTAAACCCTCTCCCGAACGCCTGTGTCGACTTGCCCCAAGATCAGTTACCCCTGGTAACATCTGCCGTGATTATCCCACGACAAAGATGTTCCATGGTTACGGCGCAATCAGAAGAAAGGCAAGAAGAAAAATAGAAACGGATCATCTTTTTAGTCCCGGTTGGGGACACCAACCGGGACTAAATGGGTTAGGGTTTCGTTTGGACCAATCAGATAGAATCACACGGATCGTGTGTTTCTTTTAAGCGCTTGTGAATCGTTGGATCCGGGGTGTGTTTCTTTCGAGCTGTTGTGAGCCGTTCGATCAGGGCTACGGTGTGTTTCTTTCGATCTGTTGTGAGCCGTTGGATGAGGGTGTTTCTTAACCATTGGATCAAAACCCTAGCTCAACACTTTGTGAGCCAGAGGACCCTATATATAGCCCACCTTCATACACCGGTCAGTTCATCGAGCAAATACAAAACATCCGGATTCGCCATCATACGTCCTTCCGTGCATTTGGTATGCATATATGCACCCAGTAGACACGGTGGGGCTGTATGATGGCGATACCGTTTGTTTTGCTCTACACCCCCCTTTAAGGTTTCATACATCATATATTCAGTTCATCGAGCAAATACAAAACATCCGGATTCGCCATCGTACGTCCTGCCGTGCATTTGGTATGCATATATGCACCCAGTAGCCACGGTAGGGCTGTACGATGGCGATACCGATTGTTTTTTTCTACACCCCCCTTTAAGGTTTGATACATCATATATTCAGTTCATCGAGCAAATACAAAACATCCGGATTCGCCATCATACGTCCTGTCGTGCATTTGGTATGCATATATGCACCCAGTAGCCACGGTAGGGCTGTATGATGGCGATACCAATTGTTTTGTTCTACACCCCCCTTTAAGGTTTGATACATCATATATTCAGTTCATCGAGCAAATACAAAAGATCCGGATTCGCCATCATACGTCCTGCCGTGCATTTGGTATGCATATATGCACCCAGTAGACACAGTGGGGCTGTATGATGGCGATACCGTTTGTTTTGTTCTACACCCCCCTTTAAGGTTTGATACATCATATATTCAGTTGATCGAGCAAATACAAAACATCCGGATTCGCCATCATACGTCATGCCGTGCATTTGGTATGCATATATGCACCCAGTAGACACGGTGGGGCTGTATGATGGCGATACCGATTGTTTTTTGTTCTACACCCCCCCTTTAAGGTTTGATACATCATATATTCAGTTCATCTAGCAAATACAAAACATCCGGATTCGCCATCATACAAAATATAAATATGTTGTTATAATATTTGATTTTACAATTTTTTAGTCTACTTTGATTTTAGAAATAAATGTAAAAGAAAACAGAAAAGGGAAACAAAAAAGAAAAATAAAAGAAGAAAAATAAAAGAAGAAACAGGAAAAGAAAAAGGAAACAAAACAATTTCTTTATATTTTCAAATTAGTTTGATAAATACCTTATTTTATATTTTTTTTATTGTTTTAAAAGATATTTAGACAATTTTTACACAAAATATGAGAAAATATAAATATGTTGTTATAATATTTGATTTTACAATTTTTTGAGTCTACTTTGATTTTATAAATAAATGTAAAAGAAAACAGAAAAGGGAAACAAAAAAGAAAAATAAAAGAAGAAACAGGAAAAAGAAAAAGTAAACAAAAAAATTTCTTTATATTTTCAAATTAGTTTGATAAATACCTTATTTTTCATTTTTTTTATTGTTTTAAAAGACATTTAGACAATTTTTACACAAAATATGAGAAAATATAAATATGTTTTTATAAATATTTGATTTTACAATTTTTTGAGTCTACTTTGATTTTATAAATAAATGTAAAAGAAAACAGAAAAGAGAAACAAAAAAGAAAAATAAAAGAAGAAACATGAAAAGGAAAAAGGAAACAGAAAAAAGAAAAAAAAAGTGGCCCCTGTACAGGACCTTTAGCACCGGTTTGTGTTAACAACCGGTGCTACAGGACCTTTAGCACCGGTTTGTGTTAACAACCGGTGCTAACACAAACCGGTGCTAAAGGACCTGTACAGGGGAACTTATCCAGCACTTAGCGAAATTTTCACTTCATTCTTTCGAGCGCGTCCTCTGTTCTTCACTACGGCGAAGCCCTGCTCCGGCCGCGCGTGCTCATCTTCTCGCCGCCGTCGCCGTCAGCTCCTCATCGCCGTCCGCCTCGCCGCCCCGGGCGCGTCCCGACGCCGTGCCGCCTCCCACCGCCGACCCGACGCCGCGCGCGCCTCCCTTTGCCTCCCCACCGCGGCCCCGCCTCCGTCGCCGTCCGCCTCCGCCGCCCCGCCTCCGCCCCGTCGCCGCCCAGACGCGGCCCCGACGCCGCTCGCGGCCTCTGCCTCCCCACCACGCGCCTCCCTCTGCCTCCCACCGCGCACCGCCCCGCCTCCGGACGCCCCAAGTGACATACACGTCACCCCCCCCCCCCAACAGTGAGTTTTTTTTTCTGTTGTAGTTCTACTTAGTTAAATTAGATTTAAAATATAAATTAGTTAAATTAGATTTTTTTTCTGTTGTAGTTCTAATTAGTTAAATTAGATTTAAAATATAAATTAGTTAAATTAGATTTTTTTTCTGTTGTAGTTCTAATTAGTTAAATTAGATTTTTTGGACATATAAATTAGTTAAATTAGATTTTTTTGGACATATAAATTAGTTAAATTAGATTTTTTTTCCCTGTTGTAGTTCTAATTAGTTAAATTAGATTTAAAATATAAATTAGTTAAATTAGATTTTTTTCTGTTGTAGTTCTAATTAGTTAAATTAGATTTTTTGGACATATAAATTTAAAATATATTAGTTAGAATTAGAATTAGAATTACATTTAGAATTAGAATTAGAATTAGATTTAGAATTAGAATTAGAAAAATATTTAGGCATATAAATTTAAAATATACTAGACTAATATGCGCGCTTCGCCGCGCCGCCTTAATAGCGTTGTTAAGAAGTTTGTCGGTTGCGGTACACATTTGTAAACTTTGACTTATGAAACGGTATCATGTCTATATGTTGGGTGTAGGGTTTTACAGGTAAGGTGGACATGGCAGTTCATGCAGGAGGGCCATGCGCGAGACAGTTTATTATGGCGGGTGCGGTAATCATACAAAATATACAGGTGGGAAAATAAAAAATTTCTATTCAATCAGACCTTTACCCATGAAAAAGAAATGATTTTTCCGATACTTTCCCAAATAAATTGTGCAGCTAGCAGAATTTGTAGCACAAAGTCATCAGCCATTTTGGATGTTGAAACCTTACCCTTCAATAGATGTAAGAACAGCTAGATTGGCGACAGCAGATGCTGAAACACTGGCATTACCATGAGTGTCCAGATTCATATAAGTCGAGGTTCAAAAGATGACACTTTAGCAGACTTCCCACCACTGGCCGAGAAGTCTGGACAAACTAACCTTTGTGATGATTGTGTGCGCGTTACGCTAGAAACACGTTTCGACTTACCACAGGCCCATTCCAATGAGAAATTGAGGATATCCCGATACGCCAAAAAGATCCATTTTGGGTGTATTATGCATGTGTTTTTAATTTCAAAAATGCATGTGCTTCGAAGCTAATGGTGTTTGCATACATGCTCCATTATCTTCTCGGTGGCAACACCTACATTTGTCATCATGATTTTATTTAGGAAATCGCTTCACGTACGATAGTTTCGGTACGATTCTGGTACGACAGTTCATCGAATAGACCAAGTTCACACGCGCAGCCCGACGAAGGCCCACGATTTCACGTCGTACACATGTCGTACGTAAACTATCGTATGTATATCATCGTTGTTTTATTTATCACGTTGTTCCGCTAAGCATATTGTAAATCGATTGGCGACAGATTCATATTGCACATTTATTTGGGGAATTACTAATGTCTTACTGTCCCCGCCACAATTTGTTAATGTTGTCAAAGCACTTCCAACCCCTGCTTTTGTTGGAGCAACACTTACAATGTATTGGATTATGCGTTATGTTTTTCACCATCTTCTAACCTATTTTTTATCTCTTGTTATGAAATATCGGATGCCTCCGACTGTAATTCTCCTAAAAATATCTGTTTATACATCTGAAGAGGCAAGTAATTGCACGACCACATCATATTGATTGTAATATCTTGCATAAGAACCTGCATCATAGATGTCCCAATCCCGTACTGTTTTGTAGAACTAACATTAAATTAAATATAGATACAATTATAATTCTAGGACAGGTAACAGTTAAATGCTACAAAGTGAGCACCAGGCTGAAGCACATGCATAATTCTTGATTTGTCACATTTGGAGCAGTTTCTGAGCTTTGTAAACCTTCGATCTTTTCGCAAGCAGAAGCTTTTGAGGCTATAGTAAGAACCGGCTCCAGTAAGAACCGATCTTGACCCAACTTATGGAAAAAATAATAGTCGGTCTTATATTCCATCAACTCATTGTACCCTTCACATGTCTCCAGTCCAGCTTTGAGTTCTTCTGACTCGGTGACATGATCACAAAGTATTCTGAGTAGACTTCAAGGCCTAGGAGGGCTTTACCAAAACTTTGGCCTCCTAGACTCTTAATATAACCCACTAGTTGAATCTTTTACTCCCTCCGTATCAAAATGTAAGATGTTTTAGCATTTTATAGACAACATGTATCTAGACATGTTTTAGTGTAAGATGCATATGAATCTTACACTAAAACATGTCTAGATTCGTTTTGTCTAGAAAGTGCTAAAACATCTTATATTATGATACGGAGGGAGTAATATTTTGCCCGTAATTTTCACGTGTTATATAGATTATTAAGGTGACGGTTAATGTAAAAAACATAAGCTAAATTATTAATAGCAGAATAGCCCGGGTCACCAAGCTTAGGACCTCGGCTGATCTCATATAGTTTAAGTACACTTGAATGAGCTTTCGCAATGAATAGCAAAATAAAAGATGGAAGTTACGTTCATTTGGATATAACAAACAACCGTTAAAGCGCCGCCTGTTGATTCTACAAATATTTTGTCCATAATTTCCATGCATTGTACACATTAATAAGACGGTTAATATCCAAGGTAGGAATATAAGGTGACAACTACAACAACACACAATCAAAAGAATCTGACTAAACATATAAAGCAATATATGCCCAAGCACAAAGCTTATCAGGGCAGCGATTAAGAAGTCCACATCATAATATTGCAACACATGATGGATGTATCAGTCGCATGGAGGTCGACAAAACATATACATTGATGCAAACAGCAGTGAATACATAGGTTTTGATTAGTTGACCTGTCTAAGGTGAACAGTGAAGACATCATCTCCATGCCTGAGCTTGATGCAACAAATACAACAAATAGCGTGAACAAACGACAAATACGGCTGGTCTCAGTAGAACTAACAAAGAGGCATCCGGACAACGGCGAGCCTAGGCGACGATGGATCCAAAATAACAACTGCCACGGGTACATGGAGGTAGGCACAGCTAGAAACCACGTACATGCAAAATAAGATAGGCATGCATACAGAAAATTCATAATTAGTTGAGAGGTAATTTTGTATTGTGTGACACAATAGTAAGCACTTGCACGGTCTTCACCATGGTATTTTGAGCCTCTCATATCTACTTCATGTTCCCATCCAACAAAGCCTTCAATAAAAATATATCAGAAGAAAATAAAAAAATGCACTAAGCCGTAATTTATGTTGTCTTTTTTTTACCAAAGATCATTACCTAAAACATATTGGTGCATCAAAATAAAATGCATCGATGTTTGGTTTCTTTACTGGAACAAATTAGAGTATAACAATTGCAAAGAAGTTTTGAGAACGAAAACTAAGTAGCGATTAACAAATTATAGCAATAGAGAAGCGTAAAATTTGGTCATGACTTTTTTACTGAAAAAAGTAAAGACGCTTCCGAAGAAATCTAGATGTACTACCGAACCGCGTAAAGAAAAAGGGAAGAGCGAGCACAGCCAGTCGCCAGTAAAGATGGCAAGCTTTCTAATGTACCAATGGAAACTTAAGTTGCAGTCACAACATATCTAATGACCTATTGAATTCGTGGTATAGTAGTCCAAAAAGAGCAGAAAACATATCTAAAGATGCAATGACAACGCCTATATTGCAAATAATAATAAAAGAATCAATACACAGGTGAATCTGATGAACAAAGCTTAGCACAAATTAAAGGAACCACAGCTGGAAGCACTGACCTTACGCCACTCAATCCTCTTTCTATGCTAGTTCAGTTAAGGGATCCCAGACAGGCAAAGATCCAACCAGAGAAACTTTGGGTACCTTGCATGGCTTTACATACCGCTGAAGAGTTGATAAACGATGCCAGTTTTGGAAAATGTCTCCATTCTCGTTCAGTTAATTATTTTCCATGAGAAGATTCATCTTGAAAATTTTATATGCAATGAAGTCGGATGGTAACCTGCAGATCAGCGGCAAACTTCATCTAGAAGAAACAAACAACCAGTGAAACATTTGCACCTTCGAGGCATCATGTATAACCTGTACTCAGCACTACAAACTCAAGGCCGTTCTTATCTTCAATTATATCTCATAAATGTTCGGATCCTATCCTAGAAGAGAACACAACAAAGCCATAAGTTAAACAAAAAAGTGCAGCGATAAGACCAAATTCAAAGTCACAGAAAACACAAAAACTGAGCAGGGGAGTAATAACTTGATAATATTAAGCCATCTTAAGCAATTTAGAAGCAACTGGCGGCCAGAGCAGCACCTGCGGCAAGAACATGGCATGGTCAAACATCAAATAGAGGCAAGACAACCAAGCATTCATGCATGGCTAAAGGCGAAATTCAAAATTAGAAATGTTGAATCATCTAAAGGAATCACAAAAGTAAGCTTTCCATATTAAGTTGTATTGTAGTTCCATATGTGAGACCTAATTTCTTATCAACTTTTTACTATTTAGGTGCAGCAAGAAACATATCATGTAGCCCAGCCCAGAGAAACATTGAAATCCTATTCCACAAGCACCTTGTAATGTCTTCTTTAGAGCACATGTTTAAATAACAGGGAGAAGCCTTAAGGGAAATTCAGAGGTACAAACCGATGCAATCATTCACCCTAAAGCAAAGAACCGCGGAAAGCGATACTAAAAAAAGGCACCTAACCAGCCGCGGCCCGAACGAAAGCCACCAGCACGCATGAGCAAAGGAGAAGAAAACAGACCTTCGGTCGCACGAGCAGCAAGCCACCGCGGACAGGAGCAGGCAAAGCGCAGACCAGGCCCTACCTGCCGCGCCGCCCAGGGGCAGACGGGCCGCCTCAGGTGGAGTCAGGAGCAGCCGCCGATAAATTCCCACCAGAAGAAACACCTGGACGGGAACACGCACACAGCATCGCCGGACCGCCACCGGAGCCGGGAAGAGCAGGGCAGATCCAAGTTAGTCTCTCAACGGCAAGACAGAGACAACCATAAGATAATCCTCACCCGCCGTAAGCGACATCGGCGACACCAAACAAACTACCTATGAAGTATCGGCCCCACCAAAAAAAGGACAACACAGCCGACCTGCGCCGAGCCCTTGCCCGCCCCCACACGCCCAGCGAGTCTACACGTGTGCACGGCCAGCACGACAGCCCCAGCTTAGGAGGCAGCTGAGTCGCACGGGGAAAAAGCTAAATGGGCCACACGCCCAGCGACAGCAAACGACACAGAGGGCCACATCCAGAGACAAAAAACACTGCAGGATCACTGAGAGCGCTCACAGCCTATGGAACGTACAGCTGAAGGGAATGAGTAGCTAGCTGAAGGGAATAAGCAGCTACCTATACCTGATTGGTGAACTTGAATAAAGTTTCGGTGTACAACTTTCTTAATCGTTCATTATCTGCACAACACAAGAAATCTAACTCAGTTCTTCTTTCAGTCTCAGCCAGTCATGAAAATGATCACTTAATTATTGCAAGATTATAATATGAATGCAACAAACTCGAGCCGAACTGTGGAAACAAAATGCTGAAATTTCAGTTAAACCTCTCTTGAGATCTGCGATACGTGACTCAAGAGCTTCACACTTCTTGGATTCAGAGCTGAGTTCACTTTTAAAGTCTGAGCCTCCATTATTGCATCTTTATACCCCTGTTCGAAACAAGGGAACCACTGAACAACAGAAGATCAACACAACACAGCAAATAAATACTTGAATATAGGTCATCTTCCTTAGACAATAAGAACTGGTAGATTTAGACATTGGTTGCAACATTTGAGCTCTGGAAGCGGTATAAGTTAGACATAGTACTCTCATTGCCCCGCAGACTGTCCTACATATATTTTTGTTTGCTGGACACCTGGGAACTGGAATATCATCTCAATTATAGTCTGACAGAGAGAATCGACCACTGATATTGAAATACTGTAAAATTCCGCCGGCGCAACAACACCTTCCCATCATCAATAACACAAGACCTTCTTCAGACAACCAATCGACTAACTACAGTCCGCAGCATGGGCCAAACATGGAATCCTACCAAACAAAGGCAAAATACGACGACATAATCCCTAGACGCGAAATGCTCCCAATTCCGCCAATTCCGTCAGAGATTATCAATCTACTTTTCGATGGCAGCAACGTCCGCTGCTTCACACGGGACTCCGTGCTAACCCGGCTTAAATCTCCCCGAATCCAAGAAAAACGAACAGGAAAAAGGTAAGATGCATAAATTCTTACACGAACTCAGCTTGGAAAGGGGAGATTCCTCGGGCTGGCTAGATCCGGAGGTGGGTTGCCCGGGGGGTGGAGGTGGAAGCGGAGGCGTTGACGGTGGACCTCAGGGAGGCCGCGCCTTCCTTCCCTCGCCGATCAGCCGCCGCAACCACCCTTTATTTTCCGGCCACCGCACCTTCCTTCCCTCGCCGTCCGCCGGAGCTGGCCGAAGGGCCGTGGTTTGGCTCTGGCTCCACACCACGATAGAGAGAAGGAACATGGGGAGTGGGGAAAATGGGGAAGGCCGCTGTTCAGGTCTTTCGTTCCCATAGTATAAGTGCACGTGCATGTGTGTCTCTAAAGTATAGTCTTATTTCTAGTTCAGCGTATTTTCTACATTACCGGAGCAATAAATTTCATGAATAAATTGTGCAAGTGGGTGTGAACTTCGTACAATCCACACACATTGTATCATTAAAATTTGCAAAGCATGAAATAATAGTTATAATTTGCGTAGTTATTATTACAACTCAACACCAGCTTAAATCGATAAGTAAAAAAAAATCTAAGTAACAATTTCTAGCATTTATCATTTCATGCGATCAATAACTCCAGGTTCCAAGTCAGTATTATTGTTTATAGCTTCATTGTTCTTATACTTCAGAATATGGACCAAAAATTTCTTTCTCAAATCATAACCATCCTACATATGCATTATACAACATTGTCATATGTAGTACATTTTCAAAGTCTAGAAAATTAGTATGGCTGAGAATATTCACCGTGGATATCGGAAAAAATATCGCTTCATCAGACCACATGAGTGCATTAGAGGAAAAAAAAACCCGTACAAAGCACTACATAAATATTGAAATGTCACATTCAGCGTCAAACACAATAAAGTAAGGTTATATTTTATCTAAGTGAAAAGCTTTATACCCATGCAAGTTTGTCGGAACAACATGATGTTTGCGTCCCCATTTGCCATTTGGCGACGTCGTTCTTCCATTTTGAATTTTCCAGTTGAAACGCAAGATTTATCTTATTGGAGGCGAATCCAAAATATGAATAATTTTCTTCTTTTGATCAAAGATGAACAATATGAATAGGCCAAGAATGCCATACGGAAAAAAAATCTGTGATGCAAAGTTTATGAGTAAATCAATATTGATACAAAATAAACTACTATCATGACCGGAAAAATGAACTCTTACCCTATCACATTCTGATATATGATACTCCCTGCTATTAGGCCAACTATGAAATAATTGTGTTGACTTATTGAAATCAAGCTTTTCATGCCCACTCGACATCATCTAAATAATAAAACATTAGTAACATGACCAAAACAAGTGATAGGTAATCATATTAACTTACACAAAATTTTAGATCATACAATTTCCATGCGCGCGCTAGTATGCGGACGGGCAAGTTGAAGCAATTTGCGTCCATATATTCATCCATCTTTAATATGTTCTTTAATATTCTTATAAAAATATAATATAAAAAATGTTAGAATTTTTTAATATTCTTATAAAAATGTTCCCAGCTACCCAAAAACACGTCCGATGGGAAAACAAGAAAAAAGAAAATCGGACACAGCCACTCCAGTGTGAGTCAACTCTCCTCTTGCAATGTAAAAAAAGGAGGAACTCTCGATCTCTCTCGTCTTCTCACCTACCACACACAGCACCGCCCCCATCACGGCCACTCTACTGGACACTCTCCGTTCCCCACCACCGAGCTCACCCTTGTCAGGTCGCCACTCCCCTTCGCCTCCTCTGCCGACGCGAGGAGCGGAGGACACACACGCACCTTACTGCTCTCCGCCCCCTCGTCGAATCAGGTTTGCTCGATTCAGAGGCTCTGGCATCCCCTCACTGTGCGTTCCGCCGCACCGTCGTTCCCCACTGTGGCTGGGCGCCGCGGACGACGCCGACGACAGCACGCACGCTGCCGACGCCGATGCCGCATGCGGCCGACATCCACCACCGGCGACGCCGCACACTGCCGGGATGTGGCCGCACCCGCCGGACCCTCGCCACGCTGGTACGTATCTCCCCTGCCAGACACAGCGACTGTTCGCCGCCGTTCGCACCCTGCAAGAGAAATCCTGGAATCGCACTTGGTCAGTTCGGCTTTGTTCGTTTGTTCTCAGGCCGGAGACACCTGACCTTCGGAGGCGGACGTGGTTGTCTTGTGAGCGCGCTTGGCGGTCTCTGCTGCGCGGGCATCCTTGCGAGGTACGGCCTCGACGTGGTGGTGCTCATGAGCACGACCGCCCGTGCGGCACCGCCCACTCCTTCCACTGGACCTGCAGATCAGCGACGCACTACGCGAATTGGTTCCATGTGCCTCGTGTTACTCTTGATGGCGCATGTCCCTGAAGGACAATTCGGGTCACGGAAGGGCCAAATGATTTCCTGAAGGTTCAGTTAACTTCTTATCACTTATAAGTTTGTTAATGTTCAGTTCAACTGTTGCGATACTTATTGATATGACATTGTCGACCTTGCTGGTAATATGGAATATGAAATCGCTGTAAGCTGCAAACTCTGGAAGAAGAGCACTTGTGGAGATTCTCCTGCCTTACACTTCACCCATTCAGTCCTTGTCAAACTGGAGTGTTGAAGGAATAGTAAGATGCATGTCATTCGCTCTCTGAATATGCATGGTTATCCCATGGAGATAGCATCATGGTATTTATCTAGTGCAAGTCAGTCAAAGATGTTTAGCTGCACATGTTTGATCGGTTTTTAGCTTTCCCCTGCGCAATTTTGCCTAAACTTTTGATTATAGATAGAAGTACCAAGGGTATTCCAATTGTTTGTAGCTAAATTAGACTGCCCATGAATTGGAGTGGTAAAATCATTGTTCTGAAGTTTGGGATTAAGTGGTAAAATCATTGTAGATAGAAGTACCAATGACAATTACCTTGAGAAGTAGATGAATTGCCATCCTCTTGGGAAGTAGATGTTTTTGCTTGCTCAAGCGTTTGGCATTGCCGTTTTGATATTTCATCGCTATGATTAGGGTCTGCATTATCTGAAGACAGATTCATTTTATGCAAGTGAAAATATACATAGTGGGGCATATTGTTGCATACGTTAATCATCATTACCATGTGGCATAGCAAGTGGTGTGTGTGTTCCATTATATAGTTCATTGACATCTGTATGCCCATTTTTTCTGTTTGTAGGCTTCATATCGTCTCTTATTAATTCATCCTTTTTTTGTGAATATGGCTCTCTGTCCCTTAGTGTCTTTAGTTCCCTTGGGTCTGCATATGTGACACATTTTAGCATGTACACAGTAGCAGCATGCATATGTGGGTGTTGCTTATGTCCTGAAATGGGGTGTGTTCTGCAGTTAGAGTGGAAGACGACGTAATAACATGCGAATGGTGTATGGGGTATAGTTTTTGTGTCATTGAGCAAGGCAGCTGAATATTTTTTATTTTCACGGGACTGTCGTCGTTTACTTAGTATATGTCATCTCCCTTTAGTGCGAACCGTTCTCGACCCCTTTGACTCTTTATTTCAACGTAGATACATGTCACGGTTTATTAGTTGAGCAACACAACAGAATGTGGGTTCTTAGTTGTTTGATACTTACCCAAGGACTGAATGTTGCTTATATCTTGGAACGGGGTGCTTAGCATTCGGACTGGAAGATTCCATACCAATAGCTTAATTCCTGGGATGGTGAATACAATTATGTATTTTTATTACATAAATTTAGAAGAGGAAGCATGTTGATACAAATTTCTACTCTAGATATGCATGCATAGTTCAATTGTTCCAGCTCCTTGCAACCAGGAGATAGTTTAGAGTAACAATTCATGTAGTATGATCGGATCAGGATATACAAAAAGAAAGAACGGCTGATGGAGCTATAGACAAAAGGCTGAGAACTAACGGAATTAATGGCATGATCAGTACTCCCTCCGATCCGGAATATCTGTCTTATGATCGGAGCTATGTGTACGTATTTTGCTCTATGCCAGTACAATCTCCACGACACATTGGATCGGAGGTAGTATTAGATATTTCTACCTGTCGTATGATTTATGATATTTTGTACGTGTAACCTTTCTATCTGTCATATAATTTTTACAAGGGCTGCTGCAGTAAACTAAATCACTGCTGCTGTCTATTATTTAGCAGGCAATTTGGGACGAATGGTATTGGTTAGTCACAAGAGATAATTGGCATATAGAAGAGAAGATATTACACTTGTGTCGGCGTGAAGTCGGTCGTCGTCGAGGACGCCGGCTGTGCATGGTAGGCTGGCGGGCTGGTCTTCGTGGTGGTCGTCGTGTGCCGGCGAGGGCGGAAGACATAAATCTCAGCGGCGGCGCTGGCGCTGGCGCTGTGACGGCACTGCCGCATGGTAGGAGAGTGGCAGGGCATCGCTGAATGTCAAGATTTTTCCATAATTTTAGTTATCTGTTCCCGTCAATCCTTAATAGTTTCCAATTCCGTCGGAGATTATATCAATCTACTTTTCGATGGCAGCAACGTCCGCTGCTTCACACGGGCTACGTGCTAACCCGGCTTAAATCTCCCCGAATCCAAGAAAAACGAACAGGAAAAAGGTAAGATCCAGAAATTCTTACACGAATTCGAGCTTGGATAGGGGAGATTCCTCGGGCTGGTTAGATCCGGAGGTGGGTTGCTTGGGGAGGTGGACGCGGAAGCGGAGGCATTGACAGTGGACCTCGGGGAGGCCGCGCCTTCCTTCCCTCGCCGGTCAGCCACCGCATCCACCCTTTATTTTCCGGCCACCGCAGCTTCCTTCCCTCGCCGTCCGCCGGAGGCCCGGAGCTGGCTGAAGGGCCGTGGTGTGGAGCCAATAGAGAGAAGGAACATGGGGAGTGGGGAGTGGGGAAAATGGGAAAGGCCACAGGCAGCGACACTAATCGGCGAAGGCGCACAAACAGTGCCCCACGGCTCACACGCAACGACGAAATCAACAAAGGCCCACGAGCAGCCTCACATTGGGACGTGGAGCTCTCAGATTGCTGCCTTTCCATGGAACGTATAGCTAAAGGTAATTAGCTAGAATTAGAATTTTTAGTAATTATAATTAGCTAGACTTAGAGAATTTTTTCTATTTAAATTTAAAATATACCAGATTCTCTATATAAATAACCGACGAAATAATTTCGCTAAGTGTCCGATAAAATAATTTTGCTAAGTGTCCGATGAAATAAGTTCGCTAAGTGTCCGATGAAATAATTTCGTTAAGTGTCCGATGAAATAATTTCGCTAAGTGTCCGATCAAATAATTTCGCTAAGTGTCCGATGAAATAATTTCGCTAAGAATCCGATGAAATAATTTTGCTAAGTGTCCGATGAAATAATTTCGCTAAGTGTCCGATGAAATAATTTCGCTAAGTGTCCGATGAAATAATTTTGCTAAGTGTGCGATGAAATAATTTTTCTAAGTGTCCGATGAAATAATTTCGCTAAGTGTCCGATGAAATAATTTCGCTAAGTGTTATTCATTTTATAAATTTTACTAGCAGGTGTTGAGCTATGGATCCCCAAGAACCTGCACATGATCCGCACGCCGATAAGCTCGCGGGAATGGGTGAGGCGGAGAAGGAAAGATACATGTGCCAGATGATTTTTGAAGATGCAACGGCCATATATCATGATCACGACGGTGGACAGGCGTTTAGCAATCAATTTTTGAACGACTCCGGTGACGGAGCTGAGAATATAGAAGATGTAGTAGATGATGACGACGACAACGTCGAGGATGCAGAAGTGCTCTCCAGAACAAACTCTGCCAATGTATATCTCAACTCACTGTTGACGCAACAATTAAGTTGTATTGCACTTACTAACGAATCATTATTTTCCCGTTTAGGCGCCCTCCGGAACAGCTAGCGCAAGTACTGAGACAAAGTCGAAACGAGGCCCGGCCGCAAGGTTGAAAGATACCGCAAGGTTCTCGATCGATACAGTTGTTGTAAGAGACCTGGTCCCGATCAACTTAATAGAATGGAATAAGCCGAAGACCTGCGCCAACGTTGGAGCTACTTATGTCGATGACAGATTGAAAAAAGTGCTTTGCCACACGGTCTGGCTAAATTTCAGCGTAGCGGAAGATAAGAAGAAGAAAGTCGAGGAGTGGGCTTTGAAGAAGATGGCCACACAATTCCAGAGGTGGAAAAAAGACTTGTGGAAGAAATATAAGGACGAAGATCCAGTTTTCACTGGGCACCTAGTGAAGATAAGAGACGCTTGGCCTGATTTTAAGGCGTACAAGAAATCAGGTGTCTTTACATCTCGATCAGCCACAAATAAGGAGAATGCGAAGAAGAAGAAATATCACCATATTTTGGGGTCAGGTGGCTACATGACTGCCCTGCCTAGGTGGCGACGCTATGAAGATGCGCTTCTGAAAAAAGGTATCATTCCACAGACACATGACTGGCCCGATAGGTCCAAATTCTGGTTGTTCGCGCATGGGGCAACGTTGGACGCTGAGACTGGGATGATTGTTGCGGAGGGACCATGGTCGGAAAAAATAACAAAAGTCGTATCAGAACTAGAGAAGGCAATAGAAGCTGTTCGAAAAGGAACTTTTGTTCCCGATAGAGAGAACGACGAGCTGACGAAGGCACTCGGGAACCCCGAAAAGTGGGGACGAACACGAGGCTTTGGAGCCACTACCCCGTGAAGCCAAGGGTTTCCAGTGGACCTTGGCACTTACAGAAGCCGTGGTAGAAGCAAGAAGAAGGCGCTGGAACGGATATCGACATTAGAAGAAAAGGTGGCGTTTCTCTTGAAGAAAGGGGGACACCCTGTACCTGACACTGAAGAGGAGGTAGAACATCGTCCTGCACCTGATCAGATGCAAATAGAAGACGATCATGTAGCAGATGCCGTCTCATCTCAGCATAGAAGCAGCATGGGTTCCACGCAACTGCAGCCAGAATACGGTCGTGCAGTCGAACCGTCGGCGCCTCACTACCCCGTGGATGATATCACGGAGAAGACAAACTGTGAGATAAATATGGCAATGGGGAACATATCCTTCAGGGTGGCGTCAGGCTATGCTTTACCGAATCAACCTGGAGCAACCTACCATGGTGGTCAGATTCCAGCATCCCATGCTCGTGTCGGGTTGTCAACAATTACGTCGGGATGCCATTCCATTGAGCTCTTCCTGGAGGTGAAGGCGAGAAGACACTGGGAGAAATGAAGCTTGGTATCATCTTGTGGAATAAGAACCACATCGTGTTTCCTAACGCGGCGCCAAGGCCACCGACTCCTCCAGGTACAAATGCACCACCTCCAACAATTACTGAATGTTGCACCACATGTAAGCCTATTTTTAATAGTTTTTTCACTTTCGTACAGAGAATGCACGACCTCCAAGTCCACCCCCAACGCACCTCTAAGTCCACCCCACAACGAAGATTGCGAGCCCGAGGCCGAGGGTCCATCGCCTGTGCACTCCCGTGAGCCGACGGATGCGCCCACTACGGGTACGGCAAAGGGTAAGCTGCAGTTCAGAAGAAACGGGACTCCTCCCAAGAAGAGAAAACGTAAACCCAAGAAAGTCAAGACTCCCCCGAAGTTACCAGGCCTGATGACTCCGGAGGAACTAGGCGAGGTCGTTAAAGCCAAAAACAAAGCATGGTTCGCACGGTTCGCACGGTTTCCCCTGAAGCCCCCTCCAGACGTCTGGAAGGAAACTCTGAAGAACATACCAAAGTGGCAAATTGAGCGCACCATCGACAACTTATATTATCCTGCACCGCCGCCCATTTCAGACTATGAACGGTACATTGAAAAGATGCACACCGCACAGATGAAGCAGGCGGAGCAGATGAAGCAGGCGGAGCAGACGAAATGCGGGAAACAAGTTCCCCAGCTCGGACAACAAGAAGCACGGTCAATTGGCCCGCTCAAGGTGTTATCTGACCAGGCTTCAGTGTCCGGTCCACGCATGGGCGACTCCGGTTACGCTATTGCTGATGTGGTATATAAATATAACCCCGAGCACCCTCTCGTCAAAAATCCTACTGCTCTAACAACCCAACTATGGAATTTACATGTTTGGTACTTGGAGGCCGCAAGGCAAAAGAGAGACTGTATCATGGCGGCAGTTCAGGATCAACACTACTTCAGAGAGTACGGTGTGGAGCTTGGGTTCGATGACTTTTTCCAGATGTACAATCAACGTGCCCTCGACAAGTCTATCCTCAGCTGCTACTGTTTGTAAGTGATTTATTTGTGTAATTTAATTATTTAGTTAAGCTCGCGTTCATTGCCCGTATAATTATCACTCACGACATTCTTTTTGTACGCTACTATGCAGAATGAAGATTCGTGAATGCAGGCTGGCAGGAATCTGGGACTTTGGGTTCATTGACCCATATTCGTTTCATCAAGACACAATAGAAAAGTTCAACAAGGATACACCGGATGATTTGCTAAGGCTTCTGAAGCGACAAAGTACCAAAAAAGAAATACTTTGGCCCTACGGATTCAAGTGAGTGTTACTGTCTTGTAGACATTCCGTTTTGCTTACCTGATGTTAAGTGTAATTGATGAGTATGCATGACTGCGTGTGTACACGTGCGCAGGTCCCACTTCATATTGTTCATCATTAGAATCGATCAAGGACAGGTTGAAGTCTGGGACTCGTTAACCTGGGATGCTGACACATAGAAGAGCGTGCGTCAGATGCTTCAAAGGTATATATATATCGGCCTCTTTCGTTCATTGGCCTCTTTTTCGTTCATTTCCTGATATCAAGTAAGTAATAATTAGCTCTTATATTCATTTTTCTTTTGTCGGCCAGGGTTTGGCAAATGTTCATCAAGGAAGAACCCGGTACATGGGCAGACAAGCTCAACTTTCAGATTAACAAAGTAAGTAGTACTACGTACCCTGGTTTCAATACCATTACCATTCTCTTGATTATTAATAATTTGACTGAATTATGTTCTCGTATATAGAGCGTCCCGCAACAACCACAGGGCACTGATTTATGTGGATACTACGTTTGCGAGTACATTCACAGGATTATCAATGAGAAGTCCCGTACTTCCAGAAATCTAGAGGTACGTAACCGGATCTTCACAACTTTATTTATGTTGTCATCAATTATGTTTAGTTTTGTTCATAACTTAATTGTTTTCATCTACTTCTTTTAAAGATGCAACAAAAGCGGGCGATGCTCAAACCAATCCAACGTTGCAAGGCAGTTGCAGAGGAATTGACAGGATTTCTCCTCACGCAAGTCATAGATGAAGGCGGAGAATGTTTCCATCCTATGAAACAATAGCCAGCTCCTTTCTCTATGCAAGTATACAGCTATTGGAAACGAACTTCAGATTATGTAATGCTCGGTCGAGTACTTCGTGTTACATGTATATATATATGTACTTTTATTTGGTGCATCAACATTTAACCGCAAACACGGAATCGGAAACACTTAACCGCAAACACGGAATCGGTGTTTCCGGATACGTATTTCCGATTACGTGTTTCCGATTCCGTGTTCGTAAAAAACGAAACACGGACACACGGAATCGGAAAGACGTAAAAGGAAACACGTAAAAGGAAACACGTAAACGGAAACCCTGAAAATACGGAACACGCCCTAAACCCTAAACCCTAAATACGGAATCGGAAACCCTGAAAAGAAAAGGAAAAAAAAGAAAAAAAAAAGCTTTAGGACCGGTTGGTGTTACCAACCGGTTCTAAAGGTCCTCCGCCTGCGCGCGCTCTGCGGCGCCCACGTGGAGGCCTTTAGCACCGGTTTGTGACAGACCGGTTCTAAAGGGGGGGGGGGCTTTAGTCCCGGATACGTAGCACCGGATTTGTATCTGGGTCCAAAGGCCCTTACAAACCGGTGCTAATGCCCTGTTCTCCACCAGTTCTTGCAGAATCTCACAAAAGGACCCTCAGCAAAGTTTGTGCCATTATCAGTAATGATGCTGTGTGGGTAGCCGTATCTCAGGATCACATCCTTTAGGAAACTCACAGCTGTGGCTCCATCGCACTTCCGAATAGGCTTGACCTCAATCCACTTGGTGAACTTGTCAACCATGACCAAGATGTGAGTCATGTTGCCTCTAGCTGGCTTGAAAGGACCCACCATGTCCAAACACCAAACAGCAAATGGCCAAGTAATGGGAATGGTTTTCAACTCGGAAGCTGGCATATGAATCTTACTTGCAAATCTTTGGCAGTCGTTGCACTTTCTCACTATATCTTCAGCTCGCTTCAAGGCAGTGAGCCAAAAGAAACCATGCCGAAAAGCCTTGTTGACGAGAGCCCGAGAAGAGGCGTGATGTCCGCATTCTCCTTGGTGTATCTCCACCAGAATTTCTTCTCCTTCCTCTGGCTCAACGCAGCATTGCAGCACGCTAGTAGGACTTCTTCTATGCAGCATATTGTTGAGGATGGTGTAGCCTTTGGATCTTCTCTGTATCTGCCTAGCTGTAACCTCATCGCTCGGCAAGGTGCCATCCGTTAGGAAGGATAATATGGGCAGAGCCCAACTCGGTGTCTCCCGTGTGGGAAACACTGGTCCGTCCACTTCCATTGGATCAGCCACCAATACCTCTTCTGAGTTGGAGACGAGTCCCCGAGCACGCGGCAAGGACCCCTTCGATGAATGCGAAAGTCCCCGGGTTGAATAGAGCAGTCCCCGGGTTGCAGGTGCCAGTCCCCGGGTTGGAGACGACAGTCCCCGGGTTCTCTTTTGCAGCCTCTCAGTCAATCTCCATTGGGACAACTTCCTCTCCTGACAGAGAAGGAACAAAGATAGACTCCGAGTTGGGGGATGGCTTGATAGATGGCTTTCTCAAATGCTCCAAGGCAATCCCAGCCGGGATGAACCGCCGAGAAGACCCCAATTTGGACAACTCATCAGCTGCGTCATTTTCTGCTCGGTGTATATGTTGGAACTCACATCCTTCAAAGAAGCCAGTCATGGTTTGCACCAGAAACCGATATGATTCCATGTTGGCATCCAGAGCATCCCAGGTGCCGGATACCTGCTGCACCACCAAATCCGAGTCGCCGTAACAGATGATGCGCTGCACCCCAACCTCCTTGGCTACCTTCAAGCCGTGTACCACGGCCTCATACTCGGCCACATTGTTAGATGCCTTGAAGTGAATCTGCAGCACGTATTTGAGTTGATCTCGCTTGGGTGACGTAAGCACCACACCAGCACCCAAGGCCTTCCTTTACTTTGGAGCCATCAAAATGCATCTTCCAGTAGTTGGTTTCCGGCAAGGGAGGCTCATATTGCACCTCAGCCCAATCCACCAGAAAATCCGCCAGAATCTGTGACTTGATGGCTTCTCTTCTCGCGTACAGAGGAGCGTACGCGGCTAGCTCGATCACCCACTTGGCTACTCTGCCACTTGCTTCCTTGTTGCCCATAATATCCGAGATGGGAGCAGAGCTCACCACTATGATGGGGTGCTCTTGGAAATAGTGCTTCAGCTTCTTGGCGCCCAGGTACACGCCGTAAGTCATCTTCTGGTAATGTGGGTAGTTCTGCTTGGAGCTGGATAGCACCTCACTGAGATAGTATACTGGCCGCTGCACAGTCTTGCCCTCCTCTTCTCTTTCCACCACTATCACCACACTGACTACTCGGTTGGTTGCTGCAATGTACAGCAACATTGGCTCTTTGGGTAGCGGACTAGCCAGGATGGGAGCGCTACCCAGCATGGCTTTCAACTCCTTGAATGCTACACCAGCTTGTGGTGTCCAGACAAACTTGTCACTCTTCTTCATCAATTGGTAAAGATACAAGGCCTTCTCGCCCATTCTGCCCAGGAAGCGGCTCAGAGAAGCCAGGCATCCAGTGAATTTTTGCACATCCTTCAGTGATCTCGGCAAAGACATGCTCTCTATAGCTTTTATCTTTGAAGGATTGGCTTCAATGCCTCGACTGGATACCAAGAATCCTAGTATCTTGCCAGCCGGGACGCCAAAGGTGCATTAGTCGGATTCAGCTTCATCTTGTACTTGCGCAAGGTGGCAAAGGTTTCCTCAATATCACTAAGCAGAGTATGTGTTTTATTCATTTTGATGAAAATGTTATCTATGTACACCTGCACATTTTTGCCAATTTGATCATGCAAGCATTTCTGCATGCATCTCTGATAGGTAGCCCCAGCATTCCGCAACCCAAAGCACATGACACGATAGCAATAAGCCCCGTACGGGGTAATAAAGGCAGTCTTTATTTGATCATCCGGGTTTAGAGCTATCTGATGAAAACCAGAGTAGGCATCTATGAAAGACAAAAGCTCACAACCAGTAGTGGAATCGATCACCTGATCTACGCGGGGTAGCGGGAATGGATCCTTGGGGCAGGCCTTGTTCAGGTCGGTGTAGTCCACGCACATGCGCCATGCGGTATCGGCCTTGGGGTCCTCCTTCTTCTTCTCAACCATAACCGGGTTGGCTAACCAATCCGGATGCAATACCTCCATGATAAAGTTGCTTATCAGCAACTTGGTGATCTGATCACCGATAGCTTTCCTTCTCTCATCACCAAAGCGGCGCATAGCCTGCTTAAACGGCTTGGCGTCATGCCGCACATGCAGCGAGTGCTCAACCAACTCCCTCGGGGCACCCGGCAGATCCTCATTGGACCATGCAAAGACATCCCGATTCTCACGGAGGAAGTGGATGAGCTTGCTTTCCTATTTCTCTCCCAGCCCGGCGCCAATGATGGCAACACGGTCTGGGAACTCAGGATCGACCTGGACCTTCTTTGTCTCCTGGGACGCCTGGAATTCAGTTCCGTACTGGGAACTCGGCATGCCAGGCGCACCGACTTGCGCTGCTTGTGCCAAAGCCACCACCTCGTGTATCTTCTTCTTCTCGGCAGCAATGACCATGGACTCCGCCAGCTGAGAACTCACGGACGCGCATTCCAAGGAACGCTTGTAATCACCCGAGATGGTGATGATTCCATTGGGACCAGGGATCTTCATCTTCAGGTAGGCAGCATGGGTAGAGGCCATGAACTTGCTGAGGGCAGGCCTACCGAGTAGAGCATGGTAGGGGCTCTAAAGATCAACTACCTCAAACTGCAGGCTCTCGGTGCGGCAGTTCTCCCTGGTACCGAATAAGACATCCACCCAGATGCGGCCGACTGGAGCACAAGATACTCCCGGCACAATACCATGGAACGTGGTCCTGCTGGGTAGCAACATGTTCTCGGCAAGGCCAAGCTTCTCCAATGTATCCCGGTACATGATGTTGATGGTGCTGCCGTTGTCTATCAGCACCTTGCTGAACCTGACATTCTTCTGAGTTCCCAAGAAGGCGGGATCCACCACCAGAGCATAGCTACCCGGGTTGGGCATCACCCTAGGATGATCAGCTCTGGACCACGTGATCTCTTGGTTGCACCAGTGCAGGTAGTGAGGCACAGCATGGATCACAGCATTTACTTACATCGCACGCCTGTGCAGTGACTGCTTGTCGGCTGGCTCGGTGGTGAAGATCATGTAGCTCTCATGGTGTTCCTGGTACTGGTTGCGGTCTCCCTTACCATTGTTGCCGTTGTTGTTGTTGTTGTTGTTGTTGTTGTTGTTGTTGTTGTTGTTGTAGTTCCTGTTGTTGTTGTTGTTGTTGTTGTTGTTGTTGTTGCGGTTGTTGTTGTTGTTGAAGTTGCGGTTGCCATTGTTGTAGTTGCGGTTGGCTCCCTGAGCCACTTGGTTCACGTTCTCCCTTCTCGGAAACACTGCAGGCCTGGGAGCAGCTACCCGAACAGGATGCACGTTGGCTCCCGAGAGCGGCAGAGGAGGTGGAGGAGGGAGCTGAACAGAGTCCTCATTCTTGATTTGGTCTCACCAGCTGCACTACCGGGTAGTGTGGTTGGCTGGCCTAGTCGGATGCCGAGTATGGAAGCTACATGGCCCAACCTTCATGTTCTCAAAGATGAAGCTTGGAGCTGGATCCGGGTTGCCGCTACCCTGCTGGGGAGCATTGTATGGCTTCTTGATGCCTTGGCCCTAATTCTGGTTCTGCCCGTACTGGGCTCCAGCAGTTTTTTGCCTTTGGCTACCCCCAGCAGCCGTAGTCACAGCATTCACCTCCTCGAGATCATACCGAGTATCAATGCGGTCACCTCTGCGCTTGTTTCTGAAGTCATTGCGCCTGCTGCTGTCTTGGTGCTTCCTTCTCGGCTCAGGAGAATCAAGCAGAGGCTGAGTTGGGTCACCGAGCGCATACATATCTGCAATCTTGATCATCTCGGCGAGCGTACTCGGCATCTCTCTCTGCAGCTTCTGCCACAACATGCTGCCATGCTTGCAGCCTTGAGCGAACCAAGTAATGGCCTAGGCCTCATTCACACCTTCACAGGTGTTCCTCAAGGTACTCCACCGAGTAAGGTACTCGCGGTTAGTGTCCTCTTCCCGCTGCTTGCAAGCGGACAGTTGCTGCGGCCTATTCGGCCTCTTGTACATGCTGGTGAAGTTGCTGATGAAGGCTTCCGAGAAGTCTAGCCAGCAATGGATACTGTCCTTGGGCAGGTTGTTGAGCCAAATCCGAGCAGGGCCCTCCAGCATTTGCGGAACATACCGCACAGCCCATCTCCGGTTGCCGCCTGCGATATGCACAACGTTAACGTAGTCGCCCAGCCAGTCTTCCGGCTTGGTGCTGCCATCATAACACTTGGTCCCCCTAGCCAGCTGGAAATGGTTCACGGAGGGCTCCTCCATGATGCGGCCACCAAAGCAATCTGGGCCAGGTGGCCCCCTGTTCTCGAGCTGTGCAGACCGGTTGATCTGGTCCAGCTTGTATCTTGCATCACTGGGCCCCAACATGCGGTCACCCAGACGGTCAGTGACATCTCTTGGATCAGCATAGCCGGCTAGACCCATCGCCGAGTAGCCATCATCGTAGCGGTTCTCCTGCACAACTGCAGGCTGCACCACCAGGTTGGCTGCTGGCGCAGCCGCACGCGGCTGTGCTGCCGCTGGCTGCTGCGTCCTCTGCCGAGTAGGCTGGGCGGCAGGATACCGAGAAGGTCCCGCATGGTCTCCCTCTTGCCTCTTGTTGTGAGCTTTATTGGCTTGATAGCCTGCTCCCTGCAGTATTGTGTTTCTGACCGGGCTGTTGCGGCACAGTGTGCCGTTTTGCGGCGAGAGCCGGGTCGTACACCTGCATCTGTCTACTCTTCCCAGAGTGCACACTCTGGTCCCTCTCATTGCCGGGAAGCGGCGATGAGGCCTAATCCGTAGATCTGACCGCACGCGAGTGCACAATATGAGAAGCGCCAGCACCCGGATTGGCTTTCCGGAACTCCTCGTTCTGCCTGCTAGCCTCTAGCACTAGCTCGTTGAGTCTCTCCTGCTGCCTAGCGCGCGCGTCGCCAGTGAGATGCGGAAACTCAGCAGCCACTGCCTCTGCAGCCCTAAGAGTCTTGGCGGGGGTGTTGTATCTAGGCCTACCAACAGTGTCCAAACTAGCAGATTGGCTAGCAGCCCTACCATCTCTAGCTAGCTTAGCGCCTAAGTTGCGACGAGTAATGCCTATCTTGCTAGGCAGCATAGAAACAGGAGTAAAGCCATGCGCTGCATTGTACTCGTTTTGCGCCAGGTTAAGCTCAAGCCTAACCTTCTCCAGCTCCTGTGTCTCTGTGAGTAGCGCTTGACGCTGCTGCTCGATCTGCGCCCTCATGGCGGCGAGTTCCGCCTTGGTGGGTTGCGGCATGCCCAGCTGCACGGTTGCGCCTCCGCGAGCAACTGGTATCGCCGTGGACGTGGAAGGATCCACGTAGCCCGGAATGTTCTGGGGCTTCTCGTAGGGCTTGTGGCCCTTCGCACCAGCAGGTTCCTCGATGGCGCCAGCGGTAGCGGTCGCGCCCTTCCCGGCTTCGCTAGCCGGGCATGTCATCATCACCTCCACGCTGTCCGCAGAGCAGCCAGAAGGCTTCCCGCGGGCAGCGAGTACAGCAGGAGGATCTTCCGCGACGAGCACCTCCTCCGGGAACTCGCGGATGTCGGTGGTGGTGAATAGACCAGATGCGTGCCGAAGGAGAGCACCGAGCCGCCTGCCTGCATGGGTCTACCGCCGAAATCTCCGGCGTTGTCGGTGACGAAGTTGAAGGAGCCGAATCTGTGGACAAGACCACAGACCACGCGCTCCCCTGAAGCTGAAATCGGTCCCGTCCAAATGTGAACTCCAGCCAGCGCCACTGGTAGCCCCACGGTGGGCGCCAACTATCGTGGTGGTATCATGGCAGATGCCATAGGATGGCTAAAGTATTGGGGCCGATGGACGCTGGAGGTATCCGGGGAGGGACCGCACGGCGAGTAGCCGCGCGTAGGGCTCGTACTGCAAACAACAAGATCTACCCCAGGTTCACGGCCCTCGTGTGGAGGTAACACCCCTACTCCTGCCTTTCTCTCTATATGTATGATCTCCGAGTAGCCACAGTACAAAGTATGGCTCTTGGCCGAGTAGCCACTCGGTTGTTCTCTCTAGCTCTAGTGTTGTCTCTAGTAAAAATGCGAAGTGAAGCAGCGTTCTCTCACGTCGTGCAACGTCCCTCGCGTAGGAGGGGGCAGGGCACCTTATATAGTGGTGCCCAGCCGAATAAAGAAATACTATAAGGTACACATGATGGGACATGCCCACTACATGATAGCGCACGCCTCCGGCTTCTCGCTAACGCAGGTGCGGGAAGTCGTCGCGCCGTTCGGGGGATGGGAACTGTCCACCTTGTCAGTGAGATAGGGTAGCCCCTAGACCTGTCCTGTCCCTGCTGTCAGTGACAGGACTTGACAGGCTCCTACCACACTGTAGCCACGCCGTAGCGCGGATAATCACGCGCTCCGTAAGTTGAACCGCACGCTTGTACGGACGCAGGATACGCGGGATCCCTTGTCAGAACGGTACCATTGACTTCTTGCCCGAGTAGGAATGCAGTCCCTCTACTCGGACCAACTTCTTTACTCGGACGGATATAACTTCCTTGATATCTTCTCTTGGCCTTCGGTGGATATGTCCGGATAGAAACCTACCGGGTAGCAAGTACCCGACTAGGCGTCTACCCGGTCAACAGCACCTTGACCTTGCCTTTAGCACTTGCCTTACCCCTACTCGGGGGTAACCCCCCGACAGGTCGTGGGACGAATGAACTCGCAGACGTAGTATCCACACAAGTGATTCCCGTCTCCTTGTTGCAAGCACTTTACGAGAACATGGTTTCAATCAAAATAATAATCAACCAGCCATGATAATGGTATCGAACACTAGAATCAAGGAGATGCGCGGATCTATATAGTAGTACTTACTTGCACAATATCAAATGAAAGCTCTGATTTCCATTCACTAGGAGACTTTTTTGTGAACCTCTTCCAAACGTTGCCTGAGAAAGAAAAAGAATAAAAAGAGTTAGTAGTTACTTGATATCCGAAAATAAAACAAAGTAGTCGATATAGTGCCATATATAAAGACTGGAATTAATAAAGATTGAAATTACCGCTGGATCATTTCCTGCATGTCCGCCCACGTCGCTAGGGGTTTAATTTTTGGGTCCATTATCATTACTTTTCCTTTGTCAACTTGGAAGATTAGCAAAATATAGTGGAAGCTGCGCACATAGAACTCATCAATTATACACTGAACATCAAGTAAGGAAAACAGAATGTGTACAACACAGTAACACTAACCCGAAGTTGTAAGGAAATAGTATTTCCCGTCGGTGTTGGTGAAACATTATTGCCCTCAGAATATTATGTTTTGTATCATTGGGAGATAGCTCAAGAGTCTTATGATTAACAAAATGTGGGTCAATGAACCCAATATCATAGATTCCACCTCTTTTGCATTCGAGAATCTTCATTCTGCAATTATAATATAATGAGTGTACTATATATATATATATATATATATATATATATATATATATATATATATGAATATGCAATGAACAAGGTGAGCTAGCTAGAGACTTAATTAGAGAAATAAGTACTTACAGACAATAGGCACTAACGATAGATTTGTCGAGGGCCTGCTGCTGGAATAACTGAAACAGTTCGGAAAATTGAATCAGAACCATTCCATCTCCATACCCGTAGTGCTCGTCTCTAACTGCGAGACATATCCAGTCCTGAGATTTCTCAGCGGCTTCCATATACCAACTATGCACTCTTCGCATTTTGGTTGGTAGATCATTTACCTCGTCGGGTTTGACGAGAGGATTCCCGTACTGGTATTTGTACGCACATTCAGCTTCGGGGAAGTAGTCTATTCTTTGCCTATACTCAGCAATGGACAAACCCGCAGCAGCTGCCCTTTCTTCGTACAGTTCTATAAACTCCGGATCAATTTGCTCGTCAGCATTAGTGCTCGGCCCCACTTGGGTATTGGAAATCACTTTGAGCGGGGAGATGGATTGTTTTTTCTGCTCTCCGAGCTGGGCAACTGATTTCCCCCTTTTCCCGCTTGCGCTACTACTCTTCGTAGACAGCACCATTTCCTGGTGTGACTTCAGAATAGAGCGGTCAGAGTCAGAAGACAGACTCGGCTCGGGTTGATTAAGAGTCTTCACCATTTTCCAAGCTCGTTCGACATCTTCTTTGGTCTCGGGGAAATCTGCCTTTTTGTGCTCCTTCCGCTTCGATTTCCACGCCTTGTATTCGTCCCTTGCGATTTTCTGGGTTTTCTCAGGAGTACAGTCGTAAGGTAACTTGGGTAACTCCTTTGGTACCTTCGGGAGGGGTGAACGTTGACGTTTGGGTGATCTTTTACGTTTCAGCAGAAACTTAGTGGGCGGAGAAGGCTGACGCAGCGGCGTAGGCGACCGCGCTGGAGACGTACACGGCGTAGGCGACCGCGCTGGAGACGGCATGCATGGCGGAGACGACCGCGCTGGAGAATGACGAGGAGTCGATGGCCTTGCTGTCTGATTTGGAAGCACAATGCATTCCTTTAGCCATAGAACGGTCAAGTTCTTGGCTTCTCCGAGTTCAGTCAACTCTCCGTCTTCACCTTCAGGGAAATCAAGCTTCACCCCCTCGAATCCGTTGACAACTTCACCGACCCCAACAACAGCGTAGCCCCGTGGAACCGGAAGACTATGGTGAGTTGGTTCGTTGCCAATTGGTAAGACATAGCCGACCGCCGCCTTGATGGTTATATTAACGACCTTCACGTGGAGCTCACAGGTTGTCATCTCCATGATATCATCCACCGGGTGCATCATCGGCGGTGCATCATCACCCGAGAGCTGCGTGGACGCAACGCTGCTTTTCCGATGAGAATGTGCGGCGCCGGTAGCATCGACTTCACCTTCTACCATGTGTGGTACGCTGGTAGACACTAGCTGCTGGCTAAGTGTGTTAATTTTGTCCTCTTTCTTCATTGCTACATCCTGCGTCCGTGTAACATCCCAAGTATGAAAATATCCCTTAGAATGTTTGATTTCCTGTTTAATTAAAGTATTGCATCATGTCATCATGTTTAATTATTTGTTTGCATTTGTTTCCTTTTGTGTTGCATCTGTTCTTAATTGTTTTCATAATGAAACTCAAACAATTTCAAATGGTTATTTCATACTTGCTCTGTTACAACATTTCAAATAAAAATCTCAAATAAAAACAACCCACTTGTTTTCATATTATTCCATATTGATCAACTAATAAAATGGTGCTTTTAATCCCAATTAATTATTTTCCAACTTGGTTTCAAATTCAAGCAATCATCAACAACACCTAATTGGAAAGTTATAAAAGTACCAAACAATTTATAATCACTGTGTTCTATGTTAATCAATAGGGGTCACCCTAAATAAAACATTGTTTTCAATAATAATTCATTGATTAACAAATTATTCAAATTCCCATAAAAAACATTCAAACAGCACCATTTTTCAAATTATGAAATTACCCAAAACCTTTTATACTCTTTGTTTCCAATTAAAACATTTGGGTCACTCTATTAAAGTGTTGGTTTTAATAATCATTTTAAATATTAAAAATTCTTCCAAAATTTTGGTGTAATTAACAAACAGCAAGTTTTTGAAAACTTTTGGAAAACAAAAGTTGGTTTCTAGTTGCTATTTAAAAAAAACTAAACTAACCATAATTTTTTCCAAATTTTTGCTAACCTAAAAGCCTTCTTTTTCTTCCATTTTGTTTTCAGCAAAAAAAAAATGAAACAGAAATAGGAAAAAAGAAGAAATCGGCGCGCGGCAGCTAACTAACCCCGGCCCACCTTTCCCCTTTACCTCCCGCACAGCCCATCTTTTCGGCCCGATAACGATTCGATCTTCTATTTCCTTTCGTCCTCGCGTACGGCACGAAATCCGCCGGTGCCACGTACGCCAACGTGCCGAGCAGACGGCCATCCTCGATCACCGCGTCCTATAAGAGCCCCACGGACCCAGCGCAGCTAGCCCTAACCCTAGGACCTAGCTACCTACCCGCGCCGCCAAGTTTCCCTCTTCTCGCCGCGACTCTTTTCCTCCTCTGAACCTCCATCGCCACCACCCGAGCCATCTTCTCTGAACCGGCGAGGATCTCCGCCGGTGGGCTACGATTCACCGCTGGCTGCACCCCGGAACGGACTCACCACTGCTCCCGCTACGCCCTCGACCTCTCATCATCTCCGGAGACCTGCTGGATGCGCGCCGCCCTCGCTGTTTCTGCCGCCGGCGACGACCACATCCACGTCGAGCCTCTGCTCTACTCCACGCGGCAGGTGAGCGCCACCTTGCCCTCCAGATCCCCCTGTCTCCCTCGCATCCGTGCACGTCATCATCGCATCCACCCCCGGGCACACCCACGGCGCAGCTCGAGCACGTTGACAACGGCGATCGCCGTCGGTAGCCACTGTCCAAGTCTGAACCTTGTCAGTTAACAGGTTCAGTTATCATAGCATAGGCTTATCCTCCCCGCGCGCGTTATGCTGGCAACAAACGCGACACCACCCCACTGGTTCAGGCACAGCGCACGCGAGCGAGGGGTACCGGGTTCGAGCCTTGGCTCTCCCTGGGATAAAATCCCAAACCTTTTTTCCACGCCACGCTGACAGGGAGGGCCCCCTGTCAGCCGCACAGTGGCCACGCAAGCACAGCGAGACCTGGGCCCCCCCTGGCAGTGTCTGGTGTACACTCCAGTGCGGTAATAAAAAGTTTAAAACAGTTTCTGTTTTAAAAACAGCCCCTTAAAAATTGCAGTTTGGCCCCTGGTTTTAAAACCCTAATAACTTTAGTTTTATAATTCCAAATTACAAAAATAGAATATGTGTGCTAGTATAAATTTAATTGTCTACCCATTGGTATCATTTGTTTCCCGATTTGAATTTTAAAAATGCAATTCAAATTTGAATTCAAATAATTCAAATGCAAATTTCTAAAATCCATAACTATTTCATTCTTAATCCAAAAAATGCAAATAAAATATGTTTTCCATGCTATTTCAAATAACCTTTTCAAATATAAATTTTGTTTCATGGTTTGAATAATTTAAATTGCCTAAATAATTTAATCCTTGTTTAATTCATTTAAATTTGTTAAAATCATAACTTGCTCAAACTAAAATATTTTTGAACATGCAAAATATGTTTTCAAACCATCAAAGCATAAACTTTTCAAATGTGAATTTGAATTTATGTTTTGACCAAATAAAATTCAAATAATATTCAAACTTGTTTTAAATTCATTTAAAACTTGTTTAATATTGTTTAAGACATAATAAATTCATCCTAACTCCTATTTCAAAATTTGAAACATGTAATCCAACTAAAATTTGGTGTTCTTTTCCAAATATAAATTTTGTTAATTGTTTTGAACACTTTAAATTGATGAAAACAACAATTGTTTGTGTGACATGTTTAAGTAACCAAACATTTGCAAACTTAATAAATGATTTCCAAACTTGTTAAATCCTTTTACCACTTGCATCTATTATTGTTATTTTGTTGTTGTCATCATGCATGCATCATGATAAGCAAACTTTCACATGTTAATCAATTATAGATCATTTGTTTCCACTTAATCAATGGACCTTTTTCCATATGCAATCCAAATGCATAGGGGTCCCTTTAAATTGTGTTACCATGTCACTTAGTTTATTTTGATGCATCTATTAAATTGACATGCATCATCCCATGATTGTGCACTATGCCATGATAATGATTGTTTATATTTCTGCCTTGTTTGTTTGCTTCTTCTCGAATAGACGACGACGTTGAGACAGACGATCTTTACAGCACCCCTTCTGAGGATCTAGCTCAGTACCCGGCTGCTGAGTTTGCAGGAAAGTTATCACTCACATGAACCACTGTGTTCCTTTCAACATTGGTTACCGATACTTTCCGTTGTTCTTTTCTGCTAGCCTTAGGAGTAGTTGTTTATGTTACGAACCTACCACATGATTCCCTTAACCCTGATATTGCCTCACCACCACTCCTACAACCCTATTGATTGAGCCAGTGTCTTACTAGCATGCTTAGGTTGTTTTGCTCGAGTCTGTTACCCGTTACTTTTTGTTACTATTTTATTATGTTCTGGGGGCTCGATGTTTAATCAATCAATCATGCTAATGTTATTACTTAATAATAATTTGATGATAAGGCACCGGCAGGAGGCCCTGTGTGGTTTTGAGGCCTGCTAGTGTCGACCCTAATAGGAAAAGGGTCTTGTCTACTGATCCATGATGAGCGCACTACCCACATGTGGGAAGCGAGTATGGGCGCCCCCCTCAATTTGATTCGATTCGCATCTCGTCCAAATCATCTCATTTAGTTCGTGTTTTCCATTTGCCGCATGCAAGTTTTTGCGAGCCCAGCGCAGGGTGGAACTTTCGTAGTCGGCATATAGGGGGACACGGTCTTAGAGTGCTATGAGGGTCCCTTTTCTTCGGGGCTTGATTAGCCGTGCGCCCAAGGTGCTTTGGGCTGGATGCGAAGAAGAGTTGAGTTGTGTAGAGTGCCCCGCTTGGTGGGAGGCATCCCATCTGGCGGGTTATTCTTGCGTGTACGGCCAAATTGGTGCAACCCTGCAGGGATAAATCTTCTCGAGAAGCCGTGTTTTCCGCGGTTATGGTTAACTTGGTGAAAGTACTGGCTAACAAGTACTCAGGACAACTTAAACCTAATGATTCACAATCTCACACCCAATGATTACCAACTTGACTAGTAATAGGATTATTGACACAATAACTTGATTCATCTTTAATCCAACTGTGTGAGTTATCCTTGGATTGCTTCTTTGGATAAGGGGCGAGATCCATGATGGGTTTGTTTGAAGTTATCTTTCAGTTGGTTACAATACTCGATCTTATCTCCTTTCTGTTAGTCGGAAGTGGTAGAATCTCTGTAGTTGGTTAGCGCAGCCAGTTGCAGCATCTTTTATATCCCCTTCCTTCCGTTGAACCCAATGCATCTGTACTTGGTGTTGACGGGTTACACTTTGGTGAACTGTGAGTCTTGCTTGCCAGTACGTCTATGTACTGACCCCTTTGGGGCTGTGGTTTCCGCAGACTACGCCTACGAGGATCCAGGTGACGGCTACTACGTGGAGTTTGACGAGGCTGCTGACGAGTAGTTAGCGGACCCGGGCAGGATCCGAGACATCGTGGCTGGGCTCCGTCTTATTTCAGTTTCCGGCTTCTTAAGCCTATTTGGATTTGTCTGTACTCAGACCCTTTGAATGCTTCCGCTGATATGTAATGATGTTATGTTGGGACATGTGTCCTCTGGATGATTGTATTTGCTATCTCTGCCCTAGTGAGGGTCAGTTGCAACTTATTTCAATCTTTTGTGTCTTAGAGATATGTTGTGCTATCATTCTGTTACAAACCGTTGACGTACCATGTGTGTATGGTATGAAGTACGTCAATGGTAGTGTCCTGATTTCTATGGGATAGTTTACCTCGACGCTGAACAGATAGAGGTTGGTTGTCACACATACGTGTGTTGGCCTACTCGTAAGAGGACGCGGGTGCCGGTAAGCCCCGCAATCCAATCTACTACTGTTCAACGGAACGGCGAGTATCCTTTAGAAGTCCGGGTGCGACAGTCCGCTTTATCTGTTCTTCAAGTTGACGCCTCCAGTTTGCCTGATTCTCTGCTTCAGCTGCCTCCGCGTCCTTTTTCCGTTGACGGCTTTTATCTGGGTATTTCTTTTTGGTTTCATCAAACCCAATACTCCACGGAGGATTGCCTTTTGTGCCTCGTGTACGCCCTACGTGTTCCTTATTCCCGAGGGCATGTGTGAGCTCGTCGTTCTCTCTATCTGGCACGAACTTCCCCTCTTTAACGTCCTTTATTGCGCTTCTCAGATCTTCTATGGGTAGGGGATTCTCTTTATGCCTTAGGTTATAGATTGATTTTCCTTCGGCGTCCAACGTGCCCCCATGCCCGTAGAACCATGACCTTGTCCGCTCGACCCACAAGAACGGCTCGGGAGTGATCCCCAGCTCAAGCAGGTCGTTCTCCCATTTCTCCCACTTGGGCATGGAACCCTTGTAGCCAGCTTGCCCCATAATATGGTGATATACCTTTTTGGCGGCATTTTTCTTATTTGTTTTTGTCCTTTCCTATGCATTCTCTGACAGCTTGTACTTCACAAACTCTTCCCATAAGGGTTTTATTTTCTCATACCCTTGAGTGAAATCTGGAGTCTTGCCCTTCTTAACAAAGTCAAGGTTCAATCTTTTCTTCCAGTTTTTGAATTGCTCGACCATCTTTTTCAGAGTCCACGCCTCGAACTTTTCCAGTATCTCAATTTTCTTTTTAGTAACATCGGCCTCATTCTCATCCGCCTCATTCTCGTCCACCTCCGGCAAGGGTAAGTTGAAATTACACATGATCTTTTTGAAAAGATGCTCTTTGGCTTTTTTCTGACAAATGAAATTCCTTGTCTCCACGGATCTTTTGGGCAATATCATTCCACTCATGAACAGTGATCGGGATGTGATCCCTAACTAGCACTCCGCATTGCTTCACAAATTTTTGGGCAACATCAGCGGGAAGCTTGGGTGCGCCGTCTGCTGCAATCGTGTCGATCCTATATCTTTCTGTATCTTTCAACTTCTTTGTTGCACGTCGTTTAGTCTTTTTTCCGGTTGATATGCTTGAACCGGATGGCTAAAAATATAAAGACTGTTAATACATGTATATAGACAACGGATGCTTAATTAATTAACATATCTATATGCACCTCGGAGCCGGTGTTTGTAATTTGTACGGCTCCACCAGAGCCGTCGGCTGCTCCCTTATCGGAGCCATCAGCTTCTCCCTCACCGGAGTCGTCGGCTTCTCCCTCACCGGAGCCATCAGCTTATCCCTCAGCAGAGACGTCTCCCCGGGTGACCTCCGGATCTCCCTCACCGGAGTTGTTCATCCACTGGCTCACATCGGTCTCTCCGTCGGCCCCGCGGATAAAACCATCGAGCAAGTTTTCCGCATCTTCGTATCTTGGCTCCATACTATATATTCTGAAAATACACAAAAAGAGTAACTATATGTTCCAGATCCATTTCATCAAAATTTCTTATAGATAATAACTAATGGTACTTATAGCTAAACAAGTTAGAAAAAAGAGTAACTATATGTTCCAGATCCTCATTTCAATTATAAAATAAACATATTCATGAAATATTTAAACGTATCAGTACAAACCAAGAGTTACATAGCTCGGGTTCATTTTATTTAACCCTAATACATCACGATCGAATAATATCACTTATACATAGTCTCGTGACATCTCTGAAACTAATTAACTCCGACCGGGTCCTAAGCCGCGGGGTGCTGAGTCGCGGGTGCTACGCATCCATAGGTAAGGAACCCTCATAGGGTCATCGCTCACGTGGTAAGGAACCCTCTGAATAATCGATCAACCGCTGCTATACTCCCTATCGAGCAAGTACATGTAGCGAGGGACGTGCTCGTCCTCCTCTCTGATACGTTGTTGTACCACCTCCTCACGGGCGGCTCTCTCCGCACCGACCGTGGCCCACGCGATGGCCACCAAAGAATATCCGGGTCGACCACGTCACCCGGATTTCTCACCAAGCCGCGTCTCCCGGTACTAAGGACCTCCCAGTGCCAGCCCGGCGGGGCCCAGTCCCGGACATCGTCCGACGGGTCCAACAGAGACATGAACTAAAAACAGGCCCGGACTAAGTAAATATTCCGTAATTAAGTAACATACCTTAGTGTTTCTAACTTAGTAAAAAATAGTAAATGGAGAAATATGACATAAATAAGATGAAAGTTAAACACAAAGGATCAAATTGGCCCTTCTCATATCTTGTGCTTGTTACGATGTAGTATATGTGATGGTGATCCAGAGAAGCATGAAGACAAGGGTTTTTGAGAAACTAAACAAAATCACATACGTAAGTGTTTGTGAGATCCGAACAAAGTTGGACCATTTCGTGCACATACATAATGGTGATATTCTTCATAGCTCCGTCCGGGGCTATGAAAAATATCACCATTACGTATATGCACCAAACGGTGCAACCCAGTTCTTCTGATCTCACTAACACTAATATTACAAATGCGACGTTCCTTAGTTCCAACCGAAACCCTCATCTTCATCCTTTCCCGGATCACCACCGCCCATAGTACCTCTTAACAGGAACAAGGGTTTCTGAACTTTAGTAAGGAGTATGACTAGCATATCAGATCGAGTCTTGCCGAATAAAGTTGCGACTCGAACGGGACATAACAGATGTAGCATCCCAGATTATCCATATCATGTGCGAAAACATTGGAGATCACTTCCTCTTCTTCTTGAAGAAGAAGAGGAAGTGATCTGCAACGTTTTCACACACGACTGGATAATCTGGAATGATGTTATGCCCCGTTCGAGTCACAAGTTTATTATGAAAGAGTGGATCTGATCTGCTAGTCATACTCCTGCCTAGACCTTCACATTTTGTGCTTGCTACGAGGTAGTACACGTGATGGTGGTCCGGAGAAGGATGAAGACATGGGTTTCTGGAAATCTTTGAAACTAAACAAAATCATATATTTAATATCGTGAGATCCAAACAAGGTTAGACCCTTTTGTCCACATACAAAATAGGGACATTCTTAGGATTTATGAGGAATGTCACCATTACGAATGTGCACAAAAGGGTTCAACTTCGTTCGGATCTCACGATATTACATATGTGACGTTATTTAGTTCCAAAGAAATCCAGAAACCCTTGTCTTCCTCCTTTCCCCGGATCACCACCGCCTGTAGTACCTCTTAACAGGAACAAGATGGTCATCAGGCCTTGATGTGAAGTTGGACCTTCACATTTTGTGCTTGTTACGAGGTAAGTACACGTGATGGCGATGCGGGGGAAGGAAGGGTTTCTGGAGTTCTCTGAAACTAAACAAAATCATATATGTAATAGTGAAATCCGGGAAAAACTAGACCCTTTTGTACACATACATAATGGGGACATTCTTCATAACCCCGGAAGGGATTTCTGAGGAATGTCACCATTACGAATGTGCACTAAAGGGTTCAGCTTCATCCGGATCTCACGAACCATATTACATATGTGACATTATTTAGTTCGAAAGAAATCCAGAAACCCTCGCATTCGTTTCTTTCCCCGGATCACCACCGCATGTAGTACCTCTTAACAGGAACAAGATGGTCATCGGTCTGTGTGCCTCATATTTAGGGTGGACACATACAAGCAGCATTGGTGGATCCGGCGCGCCAAGTTGGATGCACAAGATCCTAACTTTGTGAAAATCACAAGGCGCACCGAACCACCAAGGCCATCTGAGTGTGAACCAACTCTTTCAATCATCGGCATTTATTCAAAAGATCGAACGAACATCACAAGTAAAACTGCAATAACAGTTCCAAACTTCTAACACAAAGTAAAAAAAAAATTCTAACTTACTGAAATTTTCTAACTTAGTGACATTTTCTAACACTAACTTAGTGAAATTTTCTAACTTAGTAAAAAATTTCTAACTTAGCAAAATTATTCTAACTTAGTGAAATTATTCTAACTTAGTGAAATTATTCTAATTAACTTAGTGAAATTATTCTAGCTTAGTTAAATTATTCTAATTAACTTAGTGAAATTATTCTAACTTAGTGAAATTATTCTAACTTATATAGTGAAATTATTCTAATTAACTTAGTGAAATTTTCTACTTAGTGAAAATTTTCTAACTTAGTGAAATTTTCTAAAAATTCTTAAGTGAAATTCCTAACACTAAAAATTCCTAAGTAAAAATTCCTAACACTAAAACTTCCTAAGTAAAAATTCTCTAACACTAAAATTTCTATTTTTTCTAACACTAAAATTTCTAACTAAATTCTAACACTAAATTCTAACTAAAATTTCTCTAACACTAAAATTCGAATACTAAATTCTAACACTAAATTTCTAACTAAAATTTTAACACTAAACAAAATTGCAAAAACAAAAGCACTAAAAAAATGTTCTCTGTTTCTTACCTACGGGGCGAGAGGCGACGGGGCGACGACGAGGGGCGAGCGGTGACGGCGAGGGGCACGGCGGCGAGTTCGAAAGTCCACGGCGCGGGCGGGCGCGGGCGACGGCGACGGGCGCGGGCGCGGGCGAGCTCCTCCACGGGTCGACGACGACGAGATTCACGGGCGACGACGGCGCGGTCGCGGGAGACGTACGGGCAGCATGGCGGCGTCGTCGTCCAAATCCTGCGCGCGGGGAGTTATGATTTTGGGGGAGGGAGACGATTAGATATATAGGGATGGGCATCCGTCCCGGTTCGTAGGAACAACCGGGACGAAAGGGTCTTCTGTCCCGGTTGTTGCTACAAACCGGGACGGATGCCTCACACTTTTTTTCCGTAGGGGTATGTGTAACGCGCGCGTTGGGGGGCATCCGTCCCGGTTGTTTGCAAAAACCGGGATGAATGCCCTATTTTTTATTATTTTTTGTTTTCTTTTGTTTTCTATTGTTTCCTTTATGTTTTGTATTGTTTTCCTTTATGTTTTCTATTGCTTTATTTTGTTTCCTTTTTGTTTTCTCTTGTTTTATTTTCTTTTCTATTGTTTCCTTTATGTTTTCTATTGTTTTCCTTTATGTTTTCTATTGTTTTCTCTTGTATTATTTTTGTTTTCTCTTGTTTTATTTTGTTTTCTATTGTTTCCTTTATGTCTTCTATTTTTTCCTTTATCTTTTCTATTGTTTTCTCTTGCTTCCTTTTTGTTTTCTCTTGTTTTATTTTGTTTTCTACTGTTTCCTTTATGTTTTCTATTGTTTTATTTTGTTTTCTTTTGTATTCTTTTTGTTTTCTCTTGTTTTATTTTGTTTTCTATGGTTTCTTTTATGTTTTCTATTGTTTTCCTTTATGTTTTCTATTGTTCTATTTTGTTTTCTCTTGTTTCCTTTTTGTTTTCTCTTGTTTTATTTTATTTTCTACTATTTCCTTTATGTTTTCTATTGTTTTCCTTTATGTTTTATATTGTTTTTTGTTGTTACCTTTTTGTTTTCTATTGTTTCCTTTATGTTTTCTATTATTTTCTTTATGTTTTCTATTTTTTATTTTGTTTCCCATTATATCCTTTATATTTCAAATAATAACTCCACACGTTTCAAATATAGAACAAGGTACGTTAAATTTATAATAAGTGCACTTCAGACCAGTTGATCCATGCATATACATAGTTTCGTCGCATACAAGGCATCCGGGTGATTTGTATTCCATCGATGAACCTTCAAGGGGGGATGTAGAACAAAACAATTGGTATCGCCATCATACATCCCGACCGTGGCTATTGAGTGCATATATGCATATCAAAAGAACGGTTGGACGTATGATGGCGAATCCGGATGATTTGTATTCGGTCGATGAACTGAATGATGTATCAAACCTTAAAGGGGGATGTAGAACAAAACAATCGGTATCGCCAGCATACAGCCCTGCCGTGGCTACTGTGTGCATATATGCATACCAAATGCACGACAGGACGTATGCTGGCGAATCCGAATGATTTTTATTTGGTCGATGAACTGTCTGGTGTATGAAGGTGGGCTATATATAGGGTCCTCTGTCTGACAAAGTGTTGTGCTAGGATTTTGATCCAACGGTTAAGAAACACCCCTCATCCAACGGCTCACAACCGCTCGAAAGAAACACACAGTAGCCCTGATCGAACGGCTCACAACAGCTCGAAAGAAACACACCCCTGATCCAACGACTCGCAAGCCTTGAAAGAAACACACGATCCATGTGATTCTTTCTGATTAGTCCCAACGAAACCCTAACCATTTAGTCCCGTTTGGTAAAACAGGCCGGGACTAAAGGGATCTGTTTTCTTCTCACTATATATATATGTATGCATTGCCACCATTGGCATAAACACATATAAACTCATCACTCTCTCATGGCTTCTACCGTACCCACTCTAACATTCCTCCATGCGGAGGCACTTTCCGCCTCGAACTACCCCTGCCCGCCCGGCTACAGCGTTCCCGCCGGTTGGATGCTGAGCGCCGGAGGAGTGCCGGTCCCTCCTCTTCCTCAAGGTGTGGCGCTTCGGGCGGCTATCACGAACCACTACTACCACGAGACCACGCCGGAGCAGCGGAGGAATCCCAGTTGGAATCCTGACTACCGCCCTACTTGGGACTCCTTCATAAATCGGCGTGAGAGTGCGCTCGCCGGGTACGAGGAGAACGGCCCACCTCCTTCAAACTTCAACGAGGCCGGTCGTCAGCTGTGGTGGGGGCGGCGGACGGACTCTTCAGAGCGTCATGAACTACATCAGGGCTGGCGATAACCCCCGCCTGCACTACCCTCACGCCTAGTCGTGGAGTCGTGATCCTCCGAGGGAGTCCAGAGCACCATCCGACGATAGTGACGACGGCGGCGGCGACTACGACGACTACGAGTCGGAGTACTATAGGCCTAGGCATGAGTATGACTAGCAGATCAGATCCAGTCTTGCCATTATGTAGATCTATGCTCTCCGTTTAGGTTTAGATCCACTCTTGCCATTATGTACTGCCTTTTTTATCTATCCAAGATGCATGTTTGTGTGCAATATGGGCGCGAGCGCCGGTGCGACAATTTTTGTGAACTCTTTTTCAACAGAAATATGATCATGTATTCCACGTTTATTATTACACATCACCAACAACATCCTTATCTAGTCTTCTGAATTTTCTTTGGGTAGAGATGGTCCATGAACCCTTGTCCCCTGCTTAATTATGATCGCTTCGGTCGTAACCATGGAGCATCTTCATTATTTAACGGGATGGTTGGGGTCAGCTTTCACTATGAAGGGTGGAATTTCAACAAACTTATTATAATCTTCTGACATGTCTGGCGTGTCCTCGATTCCCACGATGTTTCTTTTCCCTGAAAGAACTATGTGACGCTTTGGCTCATCGTATGATGTATTTGTTTGCTTACTTTTTTTCGGTTTGGAGGACATGTCCTTCACATAGAAGACCTGAGCCACATCATTGGCTAGGACGAATGGTTCGTCATTGTAACCAATATTGTTGAGATCCACTGTTGTCATTCCGTAAAGAGGTTCTACCTTTACCTCTTCTCCATTCAGGTTGGCCCATTTGCATTTGAACATAGGGACCTTAAAAGAAGGTCCATAGTCAAGTTCCCATATCTCCTCTATGTAACCAAAGTATGTGTCATTTTTTCCATTCTCGTTTGTTGTATCAAAGCGGACACCACTTTTTTGGTTGGTGCTCTTCTTATCTTGGGCGATCGTGTAAAATGTATTCCCATTTATCTCGTACCCTTGAAAACTCCCAATAATCGAAGATGGTGACCCGGCCAACATGTACAGTTGATCTTCAACAGTGGTGTCATTTATAAGATGTGATTGCAACCAACTTCCGAAAGTCTTCATGTGTTTGCGTTTAATCCATGAGTCATCCTTCCCCGGGTTTGTGGAGCGTACAATATTATTGTGTTCCTCGAGATACGGAGCCACGAAGATGGAATTTTGTAGAACTGTGTAGTGTGCTTTAGTGAAAGAATGCCCGTCCCTAGGTATCATTGTTTTCTTTCCCATCGTTCCTTTTCCCCCTCAATCTCCCCTCATGCCGCGATTCAGGAACACCAATCGTCTTAAGGTCAGGATTAAAGTCAACACAGAACCCAATGAACTCCTTTGTTCCATAGCCCTTCGAGATGCTTCCTTCTGGCCTAGCACGGTTATGAACATATTCCTTCAAGACTCCCATGAACCTCTCAAAGGGGAACATATTTTGTAGAAATACCGGACCAAGAATATGAATCTCTTCACATAGGTGAACCAGGAGATGAGTCATAATGTTGAAGAAGGATGGTGGGAACACCAACTCAAAACTAACAAGACACAGGACCACATCCCTCTGTAATCTTGCCAGAATTTCTGGATTGATTACCTTCTAAGATATTGCGTTGAGGAATGCACATAGCTTCACAGTGGGTACTCGAACATTTTCCGGTAGAAGCCCCCTCAATGCAATCGGAAGCAACCGCGTCATAATCACGTGGCAGTCATGAGACTTCAGGTTTTGGAATTTTTCTCTGCCATGTTTATTATCCCCTTTATATTCGACGAGAAGCCAGCCGGAACCTTGATACTGTAAAGGACTTCAAAAAACATTTCCTCCTCTGTTTAGTAAGAGCGTAGCTGCTTAAGTAATGGCGCCATGTATCCGTGTGCTTGTTGCTTGGGTCTTTCATACGTTGTTGATCCCCCGTGCTTCTGGCGTATCTTTTGACTTCCCATACACGCCCAGGAAGCATAGCAGGTTGACGCAGAGATTCTTTGTCACGTGCATCACATCGATTGAAAACAGGACCTCTAGAACTTTCCAATAGGGTAGCTCCCAAATATAGATTTCTTCTTCCACATGGGTGCACGCTTATCAGGGCCGTTCGGAACAGTTTGGCTGCCATCACCCTTCCCAAAGATTACTTTTAGGTACTTGACCATATCGAATAAATCATTACCACTACGGAGGTCAGGTTTCTTCCGGTTATCTGCCTCACCTCTGAAATGATTCCATCCTTTCTTTCTTACGGGATGCTTGATCGGAACAAATCTACGATGCCCCAGATATATAACCTTTTTACATTTATCCAAATAAACACTGTCAGTCTTATCTAAACAGTGTGTGCATGCATTGTATCCCCTGTTTGTATGTCCGAAAATGTTACTAAGAGCAGGCCAATCATTGACGGTTACTAAAAGCAACGCCCGTAGGTCAAATGGATTTTGTTCGTTCATCCCACACACGTACACCTGGTTTGCCCCTCAATTGTAAGAGTTCTTCCACTAATGGCCTTAGATACACATCAATGTCGTTGCCAGGTTGCCTCTGGCCTTGGATGAGAACTGGCATCACAATGAACTTGCGCTTCATGCACAACCAAGGAGGAAGGTTGTACATACATAGAGTTACAGGCCAGGTGCTATGACTGGAGCTCTGCTCCCCAAAAGGATTAAATCCATCTGTACTTAGACCAAACCATAAGTTTCTCGCCTCTCCTGTAAAGTCCGGGAAGTCTCTCTCGATCTTTCTCCACTGCTATCCATCGGCGGGGTGTCTCAACTTTCCGTCTTTCTTATGGTCTTCTTTGTGCCATCGCAACAACCTAGCATGCTCTTTGTTTCTAAACAGACGTTTCAACCGTGGTATTATAGGAGCATACCACATCACCTTTGCAGGAACCCTCTTACGGGGGGCTCGCCATCAACATCACTAGGGTCATCTTCTCTGATCTTATACCGCAGTGCAGTGCATACCGGACATTCATCCAAATTCTCGTACTTATCACCGCGGTAGAGGATGCAATCATTAATGCATGCATCTATCTTCTGCACATCTAATCCTAGAGGGCAGAGAGCTTTCTTTGCTTCGTACGTACTCTCAGGCAATTCGTTATCCTTTGGAAGCTTCGGCTTCATTAGTTGAAGTAAACTTTCAAATGCCTTGTCAGTCACACCGTTCTATGCCTTCCATTTCGGCAACTCCAGTGTGGTACCGAGCTTTGTGCTACCATCTTCGCAATTTGGGTACAACAACTTTTTGTGATCTTGTAACATGTTGTCCAGCTTCAACTTCTCCAATTCACTTTCACAGTCTTCCCTTGCATCAGCTATAACTCGGCCAAGATCATCATCGGGCTCTTCTGATGCCTGTTCTTGTTCACCTCCTACTTCTGCATTGTCTTCCATTGCAGTATCACTGTATTCAGGGAACAAAGGATCTTCTTCTTCTTCATTGTCTTCCATCACAACCCCTCTTTCTCCATGCTTGGTCCAGCAATTATAGCTGGGCATGAAACCTCTCCGAAGTAGGTGGCCGTGAAGGATTCTCGAGGAAGAGTGCTCCCTGACGTTCCGACAATCAACACATGGGCAACACATAAAGCCATTATCTTTTTCCGCCTGAGCTACAACGAGAAATGCATTCAGGCCTGCCATATACTCGGAAGTGCGTCGGTCATCGTACATCCATCGCTGTCGTGCATCCATCTGCATCGTATAATTAAGTTTATCAAAAAACATTACAATAACATACTCAATAGAGAAATGACCACAGTACATCGACAAATTTTACTTTTTTATGTATCAATTACAGATGAAAAAGATAAGTTTGTTAACCTCGGTCGAAGATACCATTTTCAGTGAGCTTATGTGTGGTTCGGGTATTTCGTCGAACACCTCGTGTGCATAGTAAAATAACACACACTAGCACCCACCTCTCTCACTCCTCCAAGCAAAAAAAAAACAGAGGGAAGGGGGGCTGTGAGGCAGTATATGTAGGGGAAGGGGGGAATTGGTCCCGGTTTGTGGAATGAACCAGGACCAATGCCCATGCGCGTGCCACGTGGCCTGTGGCGCGGCATTGGTCCCGGTTTATGCCACAAACCGGGACGAATGCCTCCTTACGAACCGGGACCAATGCCCTCAGGCGATTTCTGCTGCCTCGGGCGCACGAACCGGGACCAATGCATAGCATTTGTCCCGAATTTTGATGCAACCGGGACAGATGCCTTTTCTGGCCCTGGACGAAAGGGGTTGTTTCCACTAGTGGGGGCATTCCATTTTCCTGTGTAGCAGCGAGGACTTATGGATTCAAGCTGTGCTCGAATGATGGCGGTCGTTTGGGCTATCTACAACCAGAGTGGGTGGCTTAACTCGCGGCGCATAAATGCATAATTTTCACATTTTTCTTTGGCTGGTGTTTGTGGCCACGTTAAATGACCCATGAGTTGTAAGAGGACCATGTTTTGACGTTTATATTTTAATAAAAACCGGCCGTGTGTAACATTTTGATGCAGAAGCTGGGTCATGACTCCCATTTTTTTTTTAAAAAAGTTGGTGCTAGAAGTACATGGCAGGTATGACGAGAGATAGCTTAGCCGAGACGTGAGATTGTGTTAGTTTTCAAGTCGTGCAAGTGTGCACAGCTCATACAAGTTGATGTTTTCGGAACCGTACTTCTAAGTTTTTTTTGTACCGAGTGCAAAATTATCATTAGGAAAAAGAGATAAAATACTAGGGATGTTACAAGAGATACGAGTGATCGACCATGTGCACTCTTCCACATGGCCAACAACAAAATTGGAGAATCAATGAAAAGTCATTATTTCCAATTTAACTTTCCATATTCAGTTGCGCACATTTATTTGTAAAACATTATATAATGCCTAGGACCAGCCATTCAAATGTTATAAAAGACGGATAAGAGTAAACATGGTGGAGGCTAGTGTGAGCGACAAAGGAAGGGAGAGGGGCACACGTTCATCGCCATGCTCCAAACACGATTTGGACGGAAACAAAAAAGATTACCAATTCATGTGGTTGAGAGGCAGCGGGAACTCAACGGTCACAACAGTACGGAGTCGAGCTAGTCTTGCGCCACTAAGTTGGTAGCAATGCAATAATGTAGTATGTTATGCATGCTTAGTATGATGCTCTATGGCATTTTAGTTCAGTTTAAGTGAAAACCATGATGTTTTGATGACCATGGGCGCCGACTAACCGGACTCTAATGCCAGATACCGTAAATTATGTCACAACTCACAAGAGCATGCATGTAGTTAGGCGAAAAATGTGATAGTGCCGCACTCTGCTGCCAGATGGTAGTACTCAAATTACTTGAAACAGAACTGTGATTGTGGCACGCACCTCACCTGACCTTGCAGCAAGAGATAAACTAGGCCTGCTATGTTATCGATCAAAAGAGAAGATGAATTAGCATAATTATTGATGCAATTAACAAGCCCTAATTTAAGAATGCAAAGACCAGAACTGCCGCATCCGAATTAACTACTTTTATGTATTTTTGGTCAAACCAAAACTTCACCGGCCATACATGGCCAGCTAGCTAGGGCTCATAAATAGTGCTCGCGGGCAAATTCTAATCAAGGAAAAAAAATAGCATGCTATGAGAAATAGCGGCAATCTCCTCCAGATGCTACGCACGCTATAGCGTGATAATAGTGTGCTATATTAAAATAGCGTTTTGAAAAAACCCATCAAATATATCTCAAACATTGAAGGATTTCAACAAGAATAAATAATATATTCTAAAAATGTCAGAACAATATATCTATAACCACATAAAAATTGTTCTCTAGTTGATTAGATCCCAAATCAACATCCCACGAGGAAAAAACACAGTATAAATTATTTATTAAGAAAATTATAAACCTAGATATGTCCTCCATGATTGTTTTTCATCAACACGAAAAACATGGAGCAACTTTTTCTTCTTACTAAGGTGGAAAACTCGGACATTTGGCCCGATAGGATGAAAAAATAATAGCGAGGTATAATGTTACGCCGTTTTAGCGTGATATAGCATGTTATTTTGTGAATGGCGCAATAGCGAGCAAAAGTGTTAAAATTTAGCGTCGACCCCTCCAGATATGCTATATCGTGCTCTTAGCGCCGAAATAGCGTGCTATTTATTTCCACGATTCTAATCCATTATGTCGTGATTGAACTCCATAAGCGACTCAATATGCGTAGTGTTTTTTGGCAGGTGACATGCCTACCGCGGAGGAAGCACTAAAGTGAATGGCTTCACAATATTGCAAACCCCTACTTCATATATCATGCAGTTTTACCACGTGAGATACGTGGTAAGCAACCCCAAACAAAAAAAAAATATATCATGCAGTTTTTCCTATCATGGGAGCTTTGAAATGACATCTTCATCTAATTCGGTTGTATCACTGCGGAAAACATGATCTTTGACTAATACAAAATGTACACGGCAAAGGATAGAAGGTACTCGACAAAGTCTTTGCCTAGTACTGCACTCAACAAAGACTACTCCGTAAAGAGTGCCCTGGCAAAGTTTTTTTTCTAGGTGTTATTTGGGTACAGGGCAATAATTATTTTCCGTGTGCATACTCATGGCACATGGCAAAGAAAAGAGCTTCGTTACGTGGGGCCTTTAATGGCGCAACTTCTTTTTCGAGTGCCAAAGACAACACACCGCACGAGCGGCTGCCACATTGCCCACCCATTGACGGGTGCCGAAACACAACACACAAATCAAATAGGCGTTTTTTGCCGGGTGCCAAAATAAAACACACATGAAAAAAATGTGCTCTTTGCTGGGTGCCGGAGCCAAAAAAACACACAGCTCTTCCTGAGTTTCCGAACCGGTGCCCCGTTGCGCCCGTTCTCGAAATCCTAGTGTCCAGATTTGGCACTAAGCAAAGAGATCCTTTGTCGGGTGTATCTGAAAATGCACTAGGTAAAGAGTCGCTTTGCCGAGTATCTTCAAAAAGCACAGGACAAAGAAATATACACTCAGCAAAAATCGGGAAGGGAGACTAACTCCATTCTCTGATTTTGTCTTTGCTTCAAAAAAAATAGTCTATGCCGGACACCGACAAAGAATTATTTCTCGGGTGCCTTCCCTGTGGCGGCCGAGCCAGGATTTAGGTATAGAGGGGGGGGGGGGGGGCGAGGCGCTGGAGGGCCAAAAAATTATTCCGTGTTCGAGGAAGGTACTGGACATTTTTCCCTCATATAATCTCTAGTACCCGTCGAATCATTAATAATGCAAAAAAATCGCAAAATCAGATCTTAACCACCATAAGTAGGAATCATAAATATAAAATTTATGATCAACTTCTACATACTGAGTATAGGTAAAATAATTGGATTATCTGCTAGCACTTGCGACATGTCTTGAATTTAAAATTATTACTGATCTTGACTATAAATTCTACTAGGAGTGGCAGTATTGCATACACGTGATCAAGGAAAAATGATCAATTAAGTGTATAAAATTATCAGCGTACCTCTTGATTTACAGAACAAGTGGCATAACTTAGAGATCGATAGTTCAACACAGAGGTCAACATGACGACATCGCGGGAGAGTTTCCTAGCGGATGGCTCTTGGCATAGTTTTTGAGCAGCCAAGGGCGCCATAGCGACATGGCAGATGAATCTGATCTTGGGCCAAGAGTACGATGGCATGGCAGATGAATCTCATCTTGAGGCAAGAGTACGGCGGCTCGTCCGCCGAAAAAAAAATGTTACGCTAAGAAGAAACGTGCCTAAAAAGGATTAGGCAACACTACGTACATAGTCATAAGCTTTAAGTACTAATTAGCGCGTATATGAGATAATTAGCAAGTATATGCATTACCTACACTTGTAATACCTACTCCAAATCATTAGGGGGGCGAATATGGGCGGGGGTCTAGCCCCTGCTAGCCCTCCTTGTCTCTGCCCCTGGTGGCACCCAGCAAAATATGACGCTGTCCATCAATCCCGTGGAGAAAGCCACGTGGCACGTTCTATGCAGAGTATCATACTTGGACACTCAGTAAAGATCTCTTTGCCGTGTGTTTTTCAATCCCGTGTGTATTTTTGAGATTGTGTCGTATACTTTTTCTTTGCCGGGTGTCTTTTCAATATTGTGCCGTGCATTTTCTTTTTTCCGGATATTTCTACTAGGCGAATAATTCTTTACCGGGTACCCTGTTATTACACTCGGCATAATTTCCCCTTACCTAGTGCCCGTTTTGGCACCCGGCAAAGAAATTTGTATTAGGCAAGGATTCCGTTTTCTTGTAGCGTATGGTAGACCATTAATTTTTGGGACCGAGTAGTGCTCACTTAATGAGAACTAACCTAGGTCTCACTCAACCGGTCCTCACACAGTTTTTTGGCTGCTGGAGCTTTTTCATGTGCAATTAACAGAGTTACTACTTGTGCAACTCGTTTCAGAATGGAACTGAAAAACAAAATCACATGTGGAAAGTAGCTCAAAGTGGAACTGCAAAACTATACAAAACTGAAAACCGCAAAAAGTTGCATATGCAACTCAGTTCAAAGTTGCATGTGCAACTCAGGTGAAAAAAAATAACTGCAAACTACGTGTATTCAACCCAGTTGCACATGCAACTCAGTTCATCAAAAACTGCAACTTGAAACTAGCAAAAAATCACTGCCTAAAACCCGAGTTACATGTGCAACTCAGTCTAAATAGATCTTCAACTTGAAACTGGCAAAAGAAAATCATTTCTTGAAACTCAGTTGCATGTACAACTTAGTTGGACAGTAAAATGTAAACTAGGAGAGAAAAAAACACTAGCTACTTTCAACTTGCAATTCAAAAGATAGGCAAAAAGCACTAGCGAAGATTTTAAAAAATGACTAAGAAAAACATGGCCGACGAAGCACCGGTCCTTGCGGTAACAAAACTACCCACGAGACACCGGCCGGCAACCAAAACTAACCAATCTTATTATTGCCCAAATCGCAGCGCCAAAGATCCAAGGGCAACCGAAGTGATTGAACACTAATCTAATTCTCAACTGAGTGAGAAATAGCAGAACCGTTAAATTTTTTGCGCAATAGAAATTCCAGTCTCCCTACATTATGATCCATGTACAATAGGAAATGCACCGTATGTAAAAGCGGAAAAACAAAATCTCAGAAGCCTACATGGAACGACATACAGAGCGATGTAAGGGCATCACCTGATAGTATGTCTGGTCTGAAGTCTAGATAAAGACCGAAACAGTATTTCCTCCACCGCTTGTTAACTCAATGGTGGGTGAGAATCTGGATGTCAATGGTGTTGAAGGACAGGAGCTGAATGATGGTGAAAGGACGGTTGTCGTCAGTGACTATGGGTATTCCAATGATCCTTTCTTCCTTCTCCTTCTTCATGTCGTACATGTAGACGTGATGGTCCGAACCTTTTTTTTTGAAACGGAAAAACCCAGCCTCTGCATCCAGTGGATGCACACGGCTTAATTATTAAGCAATCATCCAGTATCAAGTGTTTAACACAAAATTATTACATCTCAGGTGAACTCCAGACTGGCTACCAAGATGAGCCAACGAAATAAATGGAGACTACACATATTGCAACCTCCTAGTATGATGCCACCAACCCTGGCTGAAGATAGCCCGCACGACCGCCATCAATCGTACACACCCTATATCCAAGCCTTCACGCTGCCCTTCCGGCGATAGGAGCGACCATTGGTGAATCCAGTTGGTGGCCTTGTGTATAACCTGCAAAAAATGCCCAGCTTCCATCCTGTTAAAAATCACATCGTTTCTGCAATTCCAAATCGCCCAAAGAAAAGCACAAATACCAATACGTATTCTAGCTTTTAGTTTTCTATCAATCCCCGCTAACCAATCCCCAAACAAATTGTTAATTGATAATGGTGCTTTAATACTGAAAGTAAAGTGAATCAAACGCCAAATACGTTTTGCAAATTCACAAGAGATAAATAAATGTTCTAGAGTTTCTTGATGACCACAGAAAACACACTTTGAGCAGCCTACCCAATCCCGTTTAGCCAAATTATCTTTTGTCAACAGTTCCTTACGATAAAGGAACCACATAAATATTTTAATCTTTAGTGGTACTTTTATTTTTCATATGTATCTTCGTAAATATTTCGTCACCTCATTCATTAAGTCCTCATAATAAGACTTCACCGTAAAAATGCCAGACGTGTTTAGCTTCCACTTAAAATTGTCAGGGCTATTAGAATTAACTATATTCATTAAGCGTTCAACCAAATGCAACCATGCGTCCCATTTATCCCCTGTGAGCGCTCTTCTGAACACAATATTTGGATGATCATTCCATAAAACATGTGAGACATAAACATTTTTATGTCTGACCACATTATAAGGGTAGGATACTGTGCAGCCAAAGTAGTTTCACCTAACCAAATGTCCTCCCAAAAACGTATGGTATGACCATTACCCACCGTATGTTGAATCCGTGTAAAAAAAATCAGTTTTTACTCTCATCAACCCTTTCCAGAAGGGTGAGTCAGTAGGTTTCACATCCACCTGTTGCAACGGTGAATCTTTAATATACTTACTATGTAAAATCTCACTCCACACGCCCTCTTCTGTAAGGAGTTTGTAGAGCCATTTGCTTAGTAGACACTTGTTCTTAATCTCTAAAACCTCAATACCCAAACCCCCCTGATCTTTGGGTCGGCATATTATATTCCACCGTGTTAATCTATATTTTTTCTTCTTTTGATCACTTTGCCAGAAGAAGCGCGATCTAAAGAAATCCAATTTTTTCCGTACCCCAACAGGTAGTTCAAAAAAGGATAAGAAAAACATAGGTAAACTCGATAGAACCGAATTGATAAGCACCAATCTATCTCCATAAGAAAGCAATTTTCCTATCCAAGAGCTCAATTTATTTTCAAATCGATCCTCAATTGGACATCATTCTTTATTCAATAATTTTCTATAATGAATTGGGATACCTAAATACTTAAAGGGTAGCATACCCACATCACATCCGAAAATATGACGGTACTCATCCACATATTGGACTGCATCCCCAAAACAAAAAATTTCACTTTTATGGAAGTTGATTTTAAGACCTGATAATTGTTCAAATAATGCAAGTATTAATTTCATATTAACAGCCTTATCAAGGTCATGTTCCATGAACAAGATTGTATCATCTGCATATTGAAGAATGGAGACTCCCCCATCCACCAAATGAGGTACCAGACTCCCAACACTATCCACCTCCTTTGCCCTAGCAATTAGGACTGCTAACATATCAGCCACAAGATTAAAGAGAATGGGAGATAATGGATCACCCTGTCTTAGTCCTTTAAGAGTTTGGAAATAATGACCAATATCGTCATTTACCCTTATTCCCACACTCCCTCCCTGAACAAATCTCGCGACCCAGTCACACCACAGAGGAGAAAAACCTTTCATCCTAAGTGTTTGTTGCAGAAAGGACCAATTAACCTTGTCATAGGCCTTTTCAAAATCAATTTTAAACAACACCCCATTGAGTTTTTTTAGTGTGAAGCTCATGAATAGTCTCATGTAAAACCACTACCCCTTCTAAAATATTTCTACCAGGTAGAAAAGCAGATTGAGTTGGTTTAATAATACGCTGCGCAATCGCAGTTACTCTATTAGTACCAACCTTTGTAAATATTTTGAAGCTAACATTCAATAAACAAATGGGTCTGTACTGCTCAATCCGAGATGCATCTTCCTTTTTCGGTAAAAGGGTGATCACCCCGAAATTCAGCTTAAATAGTTGTAACTCGGCAGAATATAATTGAGCAAACATGGGCATCATGTCTACCTTAAGCACATCCCAGAACTTCTTATAGAACTCAGCCGGGAACCCATCTGGTCCTGGTGCTTTATTAAGTTCCATTTGATCAATTGCCTCTAAAACCTCCTCTTCAGTAAAAGGAGCAGTTAAAACATTGTTTTCTTCTAATGACACTTGAGGTAGATCAGCAATTCTGCCCTCATCAAGTGATATAGATGTTTCTAACGGCGGGCCAAATAATTTTTTATAATATTCAGTAATAAAAACTTGCAGATTTTGTTGACCAACAATGGTCCCTTCATCTTGTTCTAGCTGAAATATCTTCTTCTTTCTATTTTTCCCATTGGCCATTAAGTGAAAGTATTTTGTATTATCTCCTCCTTCTTTAATATGTCTCATTTTTGCCCTTTGAGCCCATTTAGACTCCTCATCCCTTCTAAGTTTTGCTAGGTACGAATCAGCCTCCCTCTTAGACTTTCTCTCATCATCAGAAAGAATCATAGTCTCAGCTTTAATATCAAGTTCATTAATCAAGAGAATCAGTTTATCTCTCAAAATCTTATATTGCCCACTCATATTTTTAGCCCATCCCCGCAAAAAGCTTCGCAGATGTCTAATTTTATTTTGCCAAATTTCAATAGGTGAATCACCCATCTGCTGAGACACCCATTCTTTTTTAACCATGTCACAGAATCCATCCTGTCTAAGCCAAGATAACTCAAATGAAAATGTTGACCTATTTCCTCTATGAACTGAATTCCCTGAGTCCAATAACAAGGGCACATGATCAGATCCAGTCCTGGCCAGAGCCTGAACCGAAACAAGTGGAAATTTCTGCTCCCATTCAACACTTGCTAGTACACGATCTAACTTCTCAAAAGTAGTTACCTCTCGTCTACTAACCCAAGTATATTGTCTACCTGACAATTCCAACTCTTTTAGGTCCAAACTCTCAATAATGGCATTAAAAATAGATGGCCATCGTGTATTAAAACTATTATTACTCTTTTCATTAGGTATCCTCATTATGTTGAAATCTCCCCCTACCAACATAGGACGAGACTCACTATCACAAATCCTTACTAATTCAGATAGGAAAACTGGTTTTTTATCATCTTGAGCCGCCCCATAAACTACTACCAATGCCCAAAGGAACCCATCCTCCTTGGTTCGTAGGTGGAATTTAACAGAAAAATCACCTGCAACCACTTTCTGAACAGTCAGAATGGCATTGTTAAAGCCAACTAGTATCCCTCCTGATCTACCATGTGGTGGTAAGCAATACCAACAAAAATCACGACCCCCTGCTAAATGAGATAACAATCGTTGCTCGAAACTAGACCTACCAGTCTCCAAAATAGCAACAAAGTCCAGCTGCAACTCTCTAACCATCTCATTGACAGTTAAATGTTTAGCAGTATCCCCAAAACCATCGGTGTTCCAAAAAACCCCTTTCATTGATATTAATTTTTATTACAACTAATAGCTTTTAATCGAGTACTCCTTCTTTTAGGCATAGAGGATAAAATGCATTTCTTCTTACGGGATCGTGTGCTCTTCACATAATGTGCTAAAGTTTCCAAATTCCCTAATCTTTCATCCTCTACTTCATTGGCCTCCTCATCCAGAGATGAGAACATGGGCTCTTCCAACTCATTACACTCAGAATTAAGATTATTTTCAAGAAACACCAATTGTCTAGCAGTTTCCAATTTTTTAATAGTATTAATAGAATCATTAACATCCGAATTATCAGAACCCAAAGACACACCTAATCTAGATGCAAAATCAACAATATGATCATTGGGCATTAACGTAAAAGAACGCGATAGATTACCTGAGAATTTGATGTCCCGTTGCGCCGCAATCCTAGCAGCCCTCTCCGAGATAGGTGTGTCGGCGTCAGGTTGTGCACGCAACCGTGCACTGGAACGAAGACCCGCACTCCCCGGCTCCGGAATCCCTCCGAATGCCACAACCTCCTCCTTTGAAGGCACATGATTAGGCAGCGGAGTAGGCCTAGAGACCTCCATATGCATCGCATTGCCTTCAGCTGTGATTGATGTAATTGGTACTGCACCGTCAGGAATCCTCACCGAAAGCGTTGGCGCCACGCTAATTACCCGTGCCTCAGCCAGCTCGCCATCAGTCGCACTGCCCATGTGTCCAGGCACCACATAGCGAGTCTTGTTCGTCGTCTCCTTGTCATTAGGAACCATAGCCCTAGCACTCTGCAGCGATAGCCTAGGGCTGGTTGCCCTTGGGGTGACTGTACCAGTATGCTGCGGCAGCGCAGCAGTTGGCGGCAGAGAAAAACGCTGCCGTGGAGACGAAACATGCAGGGAGCAGGCTGCCGTCAGCTTCGACAGAGGGCTGCTGCTCTGCGGCAGAACAGTAGCTGGCGGCAGAGAATTAGGCATTTCGCTGCCGCGGCGTGCAGAACCATCTGCCGTCAGTGTTTCTGTTTTCTGCACCAGAGAACGCGGTAGGGAATGAGCAGGTAAATTTTCAGCGGAACTCGAGTGTGTAACAGTGCCCACCTCATTGTGCTGATCGACACTATCATGTTCAGAGATAACCCCCGTAGGAGTAGCCATTTTCTCACTTGTATGCTGGTCTACCGAATTGAGGAATACAGACCTCAACTCATCTCTAGCATGTTGGAAGGATTTCAATACTAATGGGGAGAATACCACCCCTGTTCTCTTAGCCGTATCACCACCTGGGCCATTAGAGGATGTATTTTGAGTGTCCATAGGCTCATCAGCCTTGTTCTCATTAGCACCCGAATTATTGAGAGAAGTATTTGCTAATGCATCTGTAAAATCATCCAGAATACCATCATCATCATCATTCTCCGTATTGGGTTCAGTCATCTCCACATCCTCCTCTATCGTAATGTCCTCTCCCTCAACCTCAAAGGTGAGCTCATAAATACCATCGTTAATAAACATCGGATAGTTGTGAGGGATCTTTGTGTAGTCTAAACAACCAATTCTAATGCGCAGAACTCCATGTGTCCGAGTGTAAGGCATGTCCACCTTAGATGTTTTGCCAAGCATAAACCCAATGGACCAAAGAAGCAGAAAATCCTCCAGACGATCTTCAGTTATCCCAGACACTCGAACCCAATATTCCGGGAGCGTATCAATAGGCTCTATCCTCCGTGTCCACGAGTCAAAAACCATCTCACAATTGCTTCTCGGCACTCGAAAAGCACCAAATTTTTTTAATCTCTCTAACTCCACTTTAGACGGGAATTGCACTTTGAAAATGTTGTGTCCCTCCTGAGACACTCTCCAAATAAAATTTTCCGTGGGCACCAACCTCTGTAACTGAGTTATGATTTGAGGAATAGTCATCTCCCCCTTAGACACCACAATTGATGCCATCTTCGCATTGATCACCTTTGGTTTATAATTTTCCGAAAGAGGCAAGCCAAAAAAAGTCAGCTCATCATGGGCGTATCCATACATAATTGGATGCGGTTTTGGAGCTGCCAAAAGTGGACAATTGGTAGTAATATGCTCCACTGCCTTACAGATGTCACAAATAGGAGCTGGACAATCATTCAGCAGATGTCCTGCTACTCCACACCTAAAGCACTTCATCCTATCCACTTTGTTTTTCTTTGGAGCTGCATTTGATACTGCCGTGGCTACCTGCTGGGCCGTCACACGCTGCACATACTGCTGCTGCACCACAGTACCCGAAGCCAAGTTACCATTATTCCCCACCGTGGCATCCTGCTGTGCCACCGCAACAGTCACAGGTGGCTGCCTTCCTTGCACCCGATCTTGTGCCAATTGTTGATCATTCCTAGTTCCTTGCCCAGCGGCAACCGGTACATACCACGGCTGAATCTGCCTAGGATACTGACGGTAACCCTGGCCTCCCCGTCCGCGGCCAAACGGGCCTCTGCCCTGCTACTCATAGCGCTGTCGCCCTCGGTATCCTCCTTGGTGGTGATTGCCTCGGAAGGGCATGTTACCCCGACCAGCACTGAAAGCAAACACCTCCTGTCTCTGTCCGGCCGCCACAGCAGCCTCGTTAGCCTGACCACCCACAATCGAACCAGCAGGAACATAGGGCACCCCTGCCGTCCCGCTAGCCTCTCCAGCTTCGAAAACTCTTGGTTGGGCTCCACCGCGGCCAGTGGCGGCGAAATCCCCACCAGTCCGACCTCCGCCTCTGTTCGCCATGACGATCGAGGCGTTCACGGCGGCCGATCTCCTCCAGGTAAAACCTAGGAGCTTACGAAGTCTGGACCCCTCAGGTATCTTTGATCTCGCGCATACCCTCCCGCATCGTGCATGGCCCATGCAGCCTATACGATCCGGATTTGGGCCTGCGTTTTTTTTCGGCCCGTAGCGAAACAAATCACCGTTCCGATCAGAACCATCGAATTTCAAATGTCTGCTCGCAGCCGAGCTTCGCCGCCGGCGAACTTCTGTCCACGGGAAGGGACTATCCTCCAGAGGGAACGAAGATGGGGGGAAAGGAGGCAGCTTCAATACCTTTGCACGAACCGCCGTCGACGGAGTCTTAACCGGCGGCGAGATTGGGGAAGAGTACTCCAAAGCGCACTGCCGCTGATACATCCGCTTGGCCATCTTCTTCTCAAACCTGCGCAGATCAGAAGAAAGCACCAAACCAGTACCCTGATCCGGCGTTAGGCAATCAGCTAGGTAAGAAGAACTCACCGGAGCGATATCCTCCCCCTCTTCCGCATCGGATGCATCGGGATCAAGATCGGCCAGCGCCCAGAATCTGCCTCCGACCCCTTGTGATCTACTCCCTGAACCCGCGATCTCGCCCTCTTCGAGTGCATCAGCACGCCTCCGTTCGAAACCAGCCGAAAGTACCGTCGATGGAGATGCCGCGATCTCCCCCTCTTCGAAGTCATCCTCTTCTCGTTGCGTGGAGACCAGCGCACCCTCCCAGAGGAGGCTCGCCTGGCTCCCTTGGCGGTGGAGACACCGGAGTCACCGATGTGGTCGCCCCAACGGTCGCCTTAGCGTCCCTCAGGGTGCAAGTCATAGCAGGCACGAATACTTCGATGGTCCGAACCTACGCCTTCCATGTAATAGATGGAGTCGGGTTCGATTGTGGGGAACTTGTCGGCGTCAACACACAGGCACCTGCCATTGCCGACGAAGATGGCACGTCCGCCGATGTCCTTCACAGGCCCGATGAGCTCATTATTCCCATTGGCGGCGTTGATCTTGAAACTGAAAACGTCCACGCGGTGGTGCCGCAGGACGATGGCCAACGTATCTCCGGCGGATTCCACCAGGAAGGTGCTATGGCCGGGTTGAGTCATCATAGGGTGATCGTGAGGAAAGGCCAACGACGTCATCGTCAGATCATAGACACCGTTGGCCACAGCTTCCCGGACCGGAGCATCCATCTTCACTGTGTACTTGACAAAGCATTGGCTATCAGGATCAGCCCTGTACAGCTCGCCGGATCCGCCACAGAGCACGAGGGTTGTTGAAGAACCGAGCACGGCGGCGACATTCTCGAGCGATATGTTGGTTGGCAGGGACGCTCTGAAGCGGATGGAGCGGCCCGTGAGAGGGTTGAGAACGCGCAGGCCTGTTTGACGTGAGGTTTTGTCGGCAAGGACGAGGAAGCCGCCAGCAGCGGGGGCCACGACGTAGTGGCTGCTGAGTAGGTCCGCCATCATGTCCCTGCGGAGGAAGCGGCCGGTGGCGGTGTTCAGCAAGAGACGGGCGTCGCCATAGGCGTCCACATCCATGATGATCCATTGGCGGGGCCGGAAGCGCGGGTCCGAGAAGTTTCCGGGGTCGTCGGCGGCGCGGCGCCAGTCACGGCAGACGGCGCGAATGTTTACATAGCAGTCCACGTCGTTGCTGGCAAGGAAGGAGTCAGCTATATGGCTGACGACGTCGGACGGCAGCGAGTCCCAGCACACGATTTGCTTGGCCGTCATTGTGTGATCGTGACGAAGATTTAGCAGGGCTACGAGCGAGTTTGCTTGATTTGCTCGGTAATCCACGATGTAAGTTGAAGTCGATCGTGAACCCTTTTATATAGCCAAAATTTCAGAATTCAATCGAGAATTGATTTACATATGCGGATCGGACCCGCTGTACGCAATAGCTGGCACGTGATGGGAGGCTAGTGGTAGGTTGGTTAATATCTCTACTATATAGTTTCCGCTAAGGGCTGTGTACGGGTACGTCCTAGGGAGCCAATATCCGCATCAATTAACTATGAAAAACCCGGTCATGTTCCTTGGCCTGGGCCGGCCCCATCATTGTACGTGGGTACGCAATATGTGTTGTGGCCGGATTATGTAGATTACATGTGCACACGCCCCTTGGTTTCCTCCATGACTAGCATGGACTGGTTCTCGAACGTGACTCCAACATATACAAGCTCACGGCTTCAGAAGCTGACTTGGGGACGAAGGAGCTGGCCGGAAGGAGAAGATTGCGTCCATGGCAGACAAGTGGCGGTTGGATATGGCCGTCGAAGAAATTGGCAGCTCTGTCTCTGTTTATTTACGTCAAACCATAGAGTAATCCAAGGCATGCTATGTAGACAATGTCTTTGAACTTGCGGAGACTTGATGAGACGACAATGTCGGTCGGCGCCGGTGAGCGCGGCTCAAAGAAAGCTCGCTCACGAGCGGCATAGGAGGAGGGTGGCAGCGCCGATGTGTAGATTTTGAAGAGGGAAAGCTATGGCTGCACTTGTACAGTATAGAGGAGGGAGCTTGTACGGTGGGACACCGTACAAGCTCACGAGCAGCATAGGAGGAGGGTGGCGGCGCCGATGTGGAGATTTTGAAGAGGGAAAGCTATGGCTGCACCTGTACAGTATAGAGGAGGGAACTTGTACGGTGGGACACCGCACAGCCGCCTTGCCGTCGCCTCGAGAAGGCATCACATCGCCTAACTCGATGACGCTTCTGGACAGTATGGTTAGAATGTAAGCCATGGGAGGCCGAACTTTACGTTGTCTCCGACATCTTAGTACCCTCCCACCAGGTTCAACTAATCAATTAGCGCCACAAAGACAAACATTGTTTGGGAGAGATGATTACCATGTGGTGGAGAAAGACCGCCCCTTTTTTTTATTACTGGGAGCCTCTTCGGTTTTTAGCAAAGACTATCCAAATGTTATTTTGCATGTAGGGATGCATGGGAGGAACTCAACAATTACATAACTCGATGACGCTTCTGGACAATATGGTTAGAGTGTAAGCCATGGGGAGGCCGAACTTGACATTTTCTCCGCCATCTTAGTATCCTCCCACAAGGTTCACCTAAACGATTAGCGCCACAAAGACACACATTGTTTGGGAGAGATGATTTAGCATGTGGATCGCCCCTTTTTTATAACTGGGCGCCACTTCAGTTTTTTAGCAAAGACTATCCAAATATCATTTTGCATGTCTAGACATGCATTGGAGGAACTCAACAATTAGATGTGCAAACTCACATGGATCAATCAAGGTCAAATATTTAAGAAAAATATGTAACACTTCATCCGACACATGTGTTCACACTTTAAATTTACGTGTGAACATCGATCTCTCTTCTCTCATCTATCATCCTATTTATTAGTTTGTTTTTTGTTTGCAATCCATATTTTCTCATTGCATGTATTATATTATAGAAATGATAATCTAAACTATTATCACCCACAATCAAGGTAAACTCCGTTGCAACGCACAGATATGTCTGCTAGTAGTAGTAGCAATCAGCCGCGTCTCGTTTATGGACCGTGCCCAGGGTAAGTAAAAAAAAGGGAACGCTCTGTGTAGGTCGCCCTAGAGTTCACCAATCCTAGGTCCCTTTGTGTGCCATTAGATCAGCATCTACCGGCCAGAAATCAGCAAAACGTGTTTTTACATTTAACCCCTTCAGTTTTTTTGGATAAAGTACCCGCAGTCCACCGCAGCCCCACTTAAGCGAAAGGATATATCGCGTTGCCCCTGATCATCTCGATAATTACAGCAAAACTGTCATTGCAATAAATTTACTAGTATCGCAACAAAAATTATTGCCCTCGTGTACAAAAAAAAAGTATTGCAATAAATTGTTCCAAAACAAAATAAAAAATATAAGTAATGTTACATAAGAATAGTTAAACAATGTGTTTATTTCGTTGCAACAAAAAAGTTCAAGCAATTCAACAAAAATCGCAACCTATTGCAACAAAAAAAGTTATTTGCATCAATTAAAAAGTTGGTTAGCAACAAAAATAATTTTTCACCGTTCCAGTTGCAACAAAAATTATTCCCCATTTTAACAAAAAAGTAAAACGATAGCAACAATAATATCACTTGTTTACAACACGTGAAGGAGTGCATAAAAATATATCATTCCAATTGAATTCTAAACACATATACGCATCTCTTACAAAATCATCCAGAAAAACATTGCAACATCTCGCTTGTGATTTCTCAGCAAAATGCGTGCAAATTTGTTATAAATTTTTAAGACGTAAGCAGCATCCATAAAAAATGACGAAACACTTAACGTATACATGGCTGCATGTAGTGGGCTCCTGAAAATATATTCTAACTCGAATATTGTTGCTAACTGGGCCTAGCGGCCGGCCCAACAAGGCTTCCGCGCGCGAGAACAACAAGGGACCTAGAATTAGCTAGTCTAGGTCCCCCTAAACAAAGCGTTTTCCTAAAAAAAATCTATCCACTAGGATTTATCATCGCTTCACACACGTCCGAACCGGAGTCGTACTGGGGTGGAGTACGTAATTAATTTGCCTTTGTCGTATAGAAAACAAAACTGAACACATGAAAGCAGGCCTTGGGAGCTCCTTATTTTTGAAGTATTTCAAGAATACTTCAGTTTCAACAAATATTAAAGTATTGAATACTTTAAGGTGTTTGGAGGTAGCAAAAAGTGTAGTTTTATATACTTCAATATTTAGAAAAACACACTATTATTTAAGTATATAAAAAAGAGGGTTGGGCCTCTTTTTCCTAAACTGGAGTATTGGTTTGCTAGGCAAGGAAATATTGTGGTTTTCGAAAACTTTGGTTTTAAAAATACTCTGTTGCCAAATTAAAGATATCCCCAACATGTTGTTCACGTGTCCTAGTAATAATATGAATCGCTAGACATATCCTTCAAAAATGTGTTCGCTTACCATTTCACCGAGAAGAGACACTGATCAAAATGAATAGCTCATAGCATATTTTATTCCCCGTGTGGGTTTTCTTCCTCCAGCGACTCTTGTGGCAACGAGTTCCCGTTGGTACCGGATTCTGATCTGACCATGGATTTCCGTTTTCGGCTCGCGAGATTCCGAGTTGGACTCCTCATCCGCTTCCAAGCTCAAAGGGTTGGCTTCCGTCTTCTCTTAGGGTCATTAATTCTGTATTGTTGTGGCTATAGGTTTGGACATCTCGCCAACGTGTCGTACGTCTGCTCCTCAAGCGCAAACGACAAGGCCGATGGATGGTGATAGGAAGGCGATGGCCAGTGTTGGCGCACGGAAGAAAGATGATACAGAGGAGAAGTCGATGTTCACCGGCGGCCACAAGAGTGTAGGGCTTGATTCCTTGTTCTATCTTGGAAAGAGTGTATTGCTATCTTTTCTTTGTTAGAAAGTCATTTTTTAAAAATTTGACCATATTTATACATAAAACGCAAACATTTATGCTACCAAATTTGTATCATTTACACATGATGAAATATACTCTCTCTGTATGAAAATGTAAGATGTTTTAGCATTTCTTTTTGTTCTATATGTATTTAGACATGTTTTAGTGCAACATCCATGTGAACCTTGCACTAAAACATGTCTAGATACATATGGGACAAAAAAAAGGGCTAAAACATCTGACATTTTGATACGGAGGAAGTATTCTAGTCATATATTTATTTAGTTACATAAATATTGTTATATTTTTGTATAAATTCGGTCAAATTTAAATATAGTTTATCTTTCCATAAAAAAACTGTCAAAATACACACTTTGTGTGAAGGAGGGTGTATTTTACATTTATGTATCCGAGTTATACACAACAACAAAATGAGCTAGCTTAGCTGAGAGTGAGTTTGTAGCGTTTCATTTTCAAATCATGCACTAAGGATTCTAGCGTGCAAAACTCGTTCAAGTTTAAGATTTGAGAATCACTTATAGCTTCTTTCTAGAGTGTAAATTATCTTTAAGAAAAAGTAAAGATAAAAGACTTATGACCATACAAGAGACGAGAAGTAATCAACCATTCAACCATGTGCTCTCCGCCACATGCCAACAACAAAATTAATGAAGAGTCATATTTCCAATTTAAATTTCCATATTCAATTGCATTTATTTGTGAAACATTATATGTACAAGCCTGGCCAATCAAATGTTATAAAAGACCCGAATATAAGAGCAAACATGGGAGAGGCTATAACGTGAGCGAAAGGAAGGAAAAGGGGACACAAGTTCTCGCCACGTTTCAAACATGATTGGGACGGGGACAAGAAGATTACCAAGTCTTGAGGTTGAGAGGTGTCAGGAAGTTCGCCGTCACGATGGGACTGCATTACAGTAGTGTCGCACTACTAATTTGGTAGCGGTGCAATGATTTAGTATGTTATTAGGGTCCTTAGGCACGCTTGGCGTGATAATCTTGACGATACTTCAGTATAATTTCGGTGAAAATCACAAACTTTCGGTAACGACGGATGCCGATGAATCCGGCGTACTCATATCACAACTCTCAAGGGCATCTAGTAAGGTGGACAATGTGACGGACTCGCACTCTGATACCAGATGTAACGACTCAAAATACTACTTGAAATAGAAAGGTTACCGTGATCTTTTTGTGTACAAAGGTTGGCTCGAAGGGCCTAGCTGCTTATATTTCGTCGGTGGGGGTACATAGCGAAGAGGACAAACAGAGAAACAAAAATTACAAACCAGTCCTCAAGAATTACAAGGAGCACCCTAAAAAGCGTCCCGAAAACGCGATCAGGTCCTTGGCCTCCGCCACCGCGATCTGGAAGCGAAATACGGCCATCTCGAGAGCCACCGGGGACAGAACCACTTGGGGCAGAGGAGATGTGGGTCGCCGTCTCGAATCCACTGTGGGACCTCCCATCTGGAGGAAGAAGGGGCGCCATCTTGGGCGCAAGGAGAGGCTGCCCTTGCAGCCATGGATCACGGAGGCGATGTTGTGCCGCCGTGTGATGATCTCCTGATTGCAGCAGTTGTGGACTTCGACGCGGCCACCTGAACGCCGAAGAGGAAGCAGCAACCTTCACCGCCCGTCTGTTGGCTCCATGCCAACCAGAAAGAAGGAGAAGGCCACGGCAAGCTCTATCAACATCCAGGCCAAAATCAACCCCCAAAGGAGGCCGATCTTCGAGCTTATTCAGTCGGGAGGCAACAACTCCCTCACCCTCCGCCCACGCCTCCGACCACCGGAGCACCGCCGAGAGCAAGGAAGTAGGAAGCAGCCGGCAGACGCAGCTCGGTTGCGCCAGCCAACGAATCCCCCGCGGCATAACACCGAAACTCACAGAGGAAAACAAGCAACAGCAGAAAACGAACCTAGCTACTACTCTGTACAAAGCAGGGAGCCACCCTAGCCCATCTCGACACCGGCCAGCGCTAACGCCGGCGGCGGGAGAGGCCGAACACGGGGGAACACAAAGGACTCTCAAAACGGGGGTCCGCTCGTGTACAGCGTGTGTTGACAAGTACAAGGACTGACAAAGGCTCACGAATAGTCCTCAGTTACCGTGATCTTTGAGATGAGCAAAGAAGAACTAAACTACACCAACCGTTTTTTTTTTGGAAGATGTTTTATGTGTCTAGATGCCGGAAGAAGATGAATTAGCCTAGTGATTAACCAAAGGTGAATTAATAAACAACTAGTTGAAATGCCCGTGCGTTGCTACGGGCTATCTAGATGATTTTTTTCCAGTAATTGTTATGTATCAAGAGGGAGATCAATTGTGTAAAATGATACTAAATGATAACTGACAAATCTTTATTTCTTACCCAACTATACAAGAAATAATATACATCTAAAAAATGAACCTTGTCATGCAATATATGTATATATATATGTAATATAAGTTTGTATTCATCTAATTCAAAAAATAAAGAATTTGTTTTAATCAAATAAAAGATAAAATTTTATTGGGATTTCAGCATCGGGTCAACATTTGCCAAGTTTTAGCTAAGATGTACTCCCTTTGATCCAAACTATTAGGAGTATACCTATATTCAAAAGTCGGTGTCTCCTTAGTTTGACTAAGTTTATTAATAAATTTAAACCAATATGAATAGATGTACTACAAAAGTTATTTTTGTACTCTATTATTAAATATTGCAAATGTTGACATTTGGTTTATTGTTCGTAGAAACTTAGTATTTTAACGATAATGGTAGATTACGGTCACCCGTGCCCATGGGTGATTCGGACCAACACTCTAGCTATCGAAACGAGCCTCAGAAGGGATGTAATATGGCGCTCGCGATTAGAAACAATTGCGGTAGCTGAATTATTTTTTATTAAATGAACAATTTGGTTATTTTTTTTAGCAAAGTAATTGGAAACAATTGAATGAACATGTATAGAAATTTGGTTATTTTTTTAGCCAAGTAATTGAGGTAGGTGAATTTTTTTTGTTATTAAAACCGAAGACTAAACTAAAATAGAGGATCGGCGATTTGGACTCCCTGACCAGTGAGGACAGTCTAAATACTTTTCGCTACAATTTTTTTTTGTGTGTGTCGGTGGTCTCTCCATTCTTCCCGATCCCCTTTCTAGCCACTCCTCTTTCTCAGTCCCTACCGCCACCTCCCCGTATTTCTCTGCTGCAGAGCCAGCGAGCTCCGCCGCCACCGCCTTGCTCCGCCCATCCCCTACCTCGGTGCTGCCTCACCGACGACGACCTCGACGAGCTGCGCGGCTGCATCGATCTGGGCTTCGGGTTCGAGCCGGCCGCCGCCGGGTGCCCGGCGTGCGGCGAGGGCAGGAGCCGCCTCGTCGAGACGCTGCCCGCGCTCGACCTCTACTACGCCGTCGCCGTCAAGGGAGGCGGCGGCGGCGCGGCGGAGGGGTGCGCCAGCCCCTGCACGTGCGGCGCCTCGTCGGAGGCGTCCGAGCCGTCGCCGATCGGGAGTCCGCTCTCCATACTCTCCCCAGGTACACATACACACCAAGCCATTGTCAATCTGCCATCATCGTAGCGCTATTTTCGATCTGTAGTTTCGATGAACAGACATGCTTACGAATTCTGAAATTTATGTTGCTTTCTGTCTGTATACCAATACTTATGCCGAGTGCAGATAGCCTTACACTGCCCAAGCACTTCAACAGTCTGCAAGAACTTTTCATGGAGCTCCCTGCTCCATATGAACCGACCCGGCTTCTTTGGATAGCCATGTGCTTTGGACATATCTGGTTCTTCATCCTCCTCAGTATCAAACCCGTCATTTTTAGTAGATAATGAATCCATTCTACCTTGGGTTTTCTTTCCAATGCTTGACCCTTTAGGTAGCACCCTTGTAGACCTGTGTTGCAATGCTTTGTGCAACAGACTATTGATGGTTTCAGTGTCCAACGGCTTGAGAACATTGAAGCATGATCCTAGGTTCATACGTTCAGAGACTGCCTCTACATGATCATAAGCACACATTGCTGCAACCAAGAAACAATACACTTACATTAATGATTTTGGATGGCGGAAAAACTCCTAAAACAATACAGCTCCGAATACAAGTACTTACTGACGAGAGGCACTTTGAGTGCATTCAGGATGTGGTGAAATAGCACCAAAGTGTCCATCGCTGTATTGCGAGGATGAACTTCCGCTACCACCAAATCAAGCTCCTCATCCTTAGCAACCCCTCTTTCAATTGCATCTAGGGCTTCAGCTGCTGTTTGGAAGGGCAGAACTATGCAAAGTAAAAGTTAGACTCAAATCTTTGGAGAGTAAAAAATAAAAAACCATGTTAGCATGTAAAAATATTGCTACATTAGTATTCTAATCTGCACTTGTACTATTGCAATAAGTATATTCTAAGAACTAATATAGTCTATAGCTACTTGAAGCAGTGGGCGCAGGTGGTGGCGCTGTCCCTGCGCAACCGTTCCTGAACCACGAGCTCCGGCGACACCGCCGCCGCAGTTCCAATCTTGCATCCGGAGGAGGGAGGGAGAACATACTGCGGTGACGATCACCTCGCGGCCCCCTACTTCCCTACAGCCACCTCTCTGCGTTCCTCCGCCGTTGCGCCCGCGAGTTTCCGCCGCCACGGCCTTGCTATGCCTACCTCCTACCTTCGTCGCCGGCCTCCATCCCCGGTAGCCACCGATGACATGAGGTCAAGCCACACCTTCTGCTTCCTCTGCTTTTGCACGTATTTTGATTTCACTATTTCTTTTGGCAGATATTCTCGTGCTCTCTAGTCCTTCTTTCCTTTTCTGGTACTGATTCTTGTTGTTGTATGCTGCTGCAGGTTTACTCAGCTTCATTCAGCTCTTGGTGAATTATGACAGGAAAGCACGATTCTTCCAGGTTAGTAACCCGGGAAGTCTTACTATACTTCCGAAATCATAATCTTTGCTTCATGGTTGACTTTACAGTTGGTTTTGTTTACTAATTTGGTTGAGCGGTTGAGCGGTTGAGCTGATCAGCTCTTGATGTGGACAACTTATGGGGAATGTCCATATTTTTTGTTACCTCTGTTTGTGCAAGAGATTACGAGTACACACAGTAACACAACCTCTTAACTTTTCTACATTATTACATTCGTCCTTTCCATCTTTAAGAGTCAAAGTTAGCTGAACTACTAACCGTACTGTTCTTGAGGAGTGTTCTGATGTGTGTAATTAAAAAGGATAATACCGAAGATATGATTATTGTCCGGTGGATATACCGATGAAATAGTAGTGATTATTATATGATGGGTGAATTGTCGAGTTTGTGCATCTTCAGATGAATTGTTGTATATGTCTGAATAAGAAGCAACTTTGTGTAGTTGGTCATATATCTTATTGTTGCTAGAGCTCACTTGGATCATAATCTTTGTTCCCATCGGAGTTATTTTCACTGTAAGTAGTATTTACATGCTCCAAAAGATAAAATAGAGTATGGATGTTGCAAATCCTCACGTAGCATAACAAATATGGCAGCATGGAGAAAAATGTAGCAATTTAAGCATGTGCCAAGCATCGCCCAGTCCCTAATCTTTATCAGAATATACCTCTGGCTGGATCGAGTGTGCGGTCATAACAGGGTTAAACAAACAAATCAGCTCTGGTGTCCCATTTCGTTCGGACGGCTTCAAGAATTTCCGCGTCGTCGCACGGAACGCAGCGCGTGCGGTACTTACAGATAGAATTCTCCATTACTCTTTGCTATTTTATAGCATGATGTTGCTGCAAACGATGCGGAGATTTACAAAATCCTTTTATTAGATTGCATAATGAATTTTCTTATCTGGATTGGTGAGGCTTTCGGAGCATCGTTTGGACAATGGGTGGTTCCCATCCCACCATGTTGTTGTTCATACTCACTTCAACATAAGTTCTTGTTCCGTGGAAAACAGGAGGATTTCGAGCTGGCGGGGCTTCTAGAGTGTGAAAAGAAGGACGACTTTATGTGAAACTGGGATGGACACCGTCCTTTAAAAAAGAGGTGAGAATTTACCACCAAAATAAATATAGTAACTGGTAACCTATGGGAAATATGAATATCACTAATCTGGTCTTGGGGCCAGCGGGATGGTTAAAACGGCTTGAAGCTTTGAATAAGTCATTGAAACCAAACCATGCTTTGATGTTCTTTCGCATGACCTGTTTTGTCTGTATGTGGCAGGGGCTGAAAGTAGGGACTAAGAAGCAGAAATATGACACTTAATTTGTCATTTTCTTAAACAGCCTCAGTATACTGAGACTTGATATATTGTGAGTCGGGTATTGTGGAAGTTCAAGTCAGATTATTCTTACTTGATGATAATATCCCGTGATCTCTTCATCCATGAAGGTAACTTTCTGACTAAACTTTCCCCTGTTCCCATGAATCTGCTAAATATGTTTGCAACTGTATCATTTCTTGTTATTACAGTCTCTATGAAAAAATGTACTTTAAAACGCACACATAATTATCATTAAGGAATCTGCTCTAATCCAGTCGAGTGTGTTCAAGTGCTAAGTACTTCCTTGTAGACTATGTTCATCGTGGTCGTTACTAAGTTCTCGGTTCTTTTTCTCTTCTTTGAATTCTTGGTCTTTTCCTTTCCATTGACCTTGATGGCGAGGATCTTGATGTTCCTTTTCGCGGTGGCTCTGGACAACGCGACGTACAACTGTCCGTGAGAGAATACCGGTTCTGGTAGGTACACGCCTACAATTGGTATGGTTTGTCCTTGCGCCTTGTTGATCGTCATAGCAAAGCTAAGCCTGATCGGGAACTGTTTTCTCGTGAACCTGAACGGGAATATGTCACTGTCGGACGGACATAAAGGTATCCTAGGGAGAAACACCCTCTGCCCAGCATGCTGTCCCACCACGATCTCCGCATCGATTGCGTTCCTCTGGAACCCACGGATGACAAGCCTTGTGCCGTTACACAACCCATTAGCTGGGTCAATGTTCCTCAGCAATATAATAGGGCAGTTCATCTTCAGTTTAAGCGCGTGCGGGGGCATCCCAGTAGGAGTCAGTGAGTTGAGAAACTCTTGAGTATAGTAGCCATGCGGATCGTCCTCCGCACTATCGAAGCTATGGTAGATGACCTCGTCGCCCTGAAAACGCTCTATCATGCGCATGTTTATTCCATCGACGTTGTCGTTCTTTGTGGAGAGAATTGCTCGGGAGGTCATGTAATCTGGATTTTCCATGTTTTGGTCTAGGGCAGGAAACACATGGTCAATCAGCTTCTCTATGTCAGACGCGTCGCCTGTAGATGGCACACAAATATCTTCTGGAAGCTGGATGTTTCCTTCGTCATCAGTTTCCTCGGTGCCGTTACCTATCCTCAACAAGTAATCCGCGAACCACTGGTCGTTTTGCGCCCTCATGTTCTTTACGAGCCTTAGTTTGCGCATGCCCTTCCATAGTTTCGAACTCCGTAGACTCGCATCGATTATCTGACCTCGTGACCCTTTCCTCACTACCGGAAGCACCTGCCTGAAGTCTCCACCGAACACGACGGTCTTGCCCCCAAAAGGTTTGTCAATATTGCCCATGAAAGGTTTGTCCGGGCTTTTCATGATGTCGCGCATGCTTTTGTCCAATGCCTCTACCGCCTGTCGTTTCGTCATGGTGGCTTCGTCCCATAGTATGAGTTTAGCTTTCTCCAATAGCTTGGCAGTCCCACTCTGCTTAGTGAAGCTACATGATGCCCCTTCTTCAAGGTTTAGTGGGATTTTGAACCTTGAGTGGGCTGTCCTGCCTCCAGGCATGATTGAAGCTGCGACACCTGATGTCGCTGTAGCCACTGCGATATCCCCCTGTCCACGAACCCTTGCGAGCAGTGCCCGGTAAAGGTATGTCTTCCCAGTGCCTCCCGGACCATCGACGAAGAATACACCTCCTTTTTCGTCATCAACAGCCTTTAGTATCTCGTTGTAGGCTAGCCTCTGCTCGGTGTTTAATAAGTCTGCCAAAGAAGCGTCTTCCTCGTCAACCTTGATGTTGGTTTCTTCAATTACCTCCCTAAACTCGCCTCCAGTGTTATCATACGTCTCGTCAATGTGCGGAAGAGGGAATGATTTTATGTCTTTACCCATGGATTGTAGCATGCCCCTGATATCAAGCAACACCATTTGTTCCACCGCTTTTTGACACGTGTTGTTTCGCCGATAGTCGTCTGACATCGCCTCAAGGTGTCGATCCCAAAGACCACGCACATCGCTAGGTTCACAGAATACCAAGATCGTTGCAAAGAGCCTCCTAAGTGAGGCTGGCATGGCGAACTGCTCCGACTCAGTAAGACACTCGTCGAGCGTGTTGTCGGCCTCGATTAGACCCCTCCTCTCCGCGGCTTCACGGAAGGTATCACATAGCACACCATCAACGGTTCTTAGGTCTTCAAAGGACGTCGATCCTGGTACGTGGTTTAGAAGCACTCTAAGAAAGTACCGCTCTCCCTCGGCGGGATTGGCCGTCACGATTCGGCCTACTTGGTGATCCCTTTTCCTTTCCTTCCAGTACTTTGATTGCTGCCATGTGAACCTTCCTGGAAAGTCCCTATAGAGAATATCTCGAGCCCACTCGTGCTTTTGGTTAGCCATGAAATACTCGGTTAGCATGGATCTGTGCTCTTGGGCAGCAACATCGTTCAAGTTGTCTCCCTCTTTGAACGTGACTCTTTGCATATTTGGAAGATGAAGAGGCAGCTGTAGTACAGACGGGTGGCACTCACATAGTTTGAAGCCAAATATCCTCCACATGGCTTCGGGTGGAGTAATCCACCTTGCATCAATGTATCTCTTGATCTCGTCAATGTTACCATCGGCGTCAGGCTTGTCGATATTGAATGAAGTTTGATCGTTTCCCTTGTATATGTACTTATATAGGTACTTGACAGCCTTTATGCTCGAGCACACTTCCACATTGATGTGGCAGTTGAACATGCGCAATAGGAAAGGGTTGTAAGGAACAACCCATCTATTGTCGAGCATGGCACGGCGGACCTTCGCCGAGCGGCCATCCTTCCGTCTCCGATAAATGGGGTATGAGTCCTTTCCCTGTATAGTGGTCTCGTTGAACGCCCGTGGGTACCTACACTTGCATGACCCATCCTGCATGCACACGTTGTCTCGCTTTAGGACACCGCATGGGCCGTGCATCATATGTTTGACGACCATGGCGTATAGCTCTGGGTATTTATCTTTGTCCGGGAGCTCAGCGGATATGAGGTGGTCATACTGTTCTGGCACAACGAGCTTATAATTGGAATCCATTATCAATAGGAAATGGGCATGCGGTAGGCCCCTTTTCTGGAACTCGACCACATAGACGTACGCCTTCACAACGCCTAGGATGTTCTTCTTGGTCAACATCTCCTTCATCTTGTCGAGTTTGGCCTTAAACACTCGGGCCACAATATCTGGCCGGTCTTGCGGTGTTTGCCCTGGAAGCAAGGCATCTTGTATCTCCTCCCAGTTTGGGTTGCATGTCATTGTCAAGAATATGTCAGGCTTGCCGTATGTCTGCACCAATGCCATGGCATCCATATGCCTCCGCTTCATGTCTCGGAAGCACCCTTGGAAATTCCAGGGTAGAACAATCCTTGTTCCAATAGCGCTTGCTCGAGTCTCTCCAGCCGTAATGCTATCGACAATGCCTTTATATAGATCAGCGCGTATCTCCGGCTGGTGCTTTCTAAACCAATTCAACCTGCAGCCCTCGATCTTTATGTACATGTCCACTGCCCACTGCTGTAACAGTCTCCCTCCATGTAGTATGGGGTTGAATATGGAAGGACGTGTTTGTAGACGATAACAGTAGTAGTCCCTGACGGAGACACATAAATTTCCACCTCCCTCTGCGTGAAGGACAATAAAAAGAATAACATTATGAAACATAAGTGAGTTTAGAAAAGAAGATATAAGTACCGCAAGTAGAAAAAAGTATTGCAAGTATCCCAACCTGGATCGTTGTCACGGTCTGCTCTTGGTAGCTGTGCAAGGTTCCAAGGTTTATTACGTTTAGGAATATTTGGATGCCAACCGAGTTCCCCCTTCGGAAAGAAGAGGGGATACGAGAGCGGGTCATAGCATCCTTGGGTGGCTTGTATACTGTGTCTCTCATTATTGTTACCATAGAGTATAATGCTGCGCTTGAACCTGTTTTCTGGGTTGCTGCCCTCGACCCAGATCGCAGCCACCTCAGACGATGCTGGTGTGTTATATCTCCGTTGGTCTAGCTTTTTGTCGGTGTTCAGTTCTATACGGTAGTCCTCAAGGTTATCCTTATGGGCGCCCAAACTCCTAAACTGATGGGAGTAAGGGTTTGCTCTCATTATGTTCACAACCTTACGAACGACCTCTTGGTCTAGTTCCTTCGTGGCATCCTTGCGATGGATCAGGCTGGGATCGTCGTCGTAGAAGTAGAGTTGTAGATGTTCCGGGCGAGATCCTGGACCGAACGAATGCAACTTGTGGTACAAGGAGCCTTGTGCTCGGAATGTGTAGACTCCGGACCTCATGTTCGTGCAATCATTGTCGAGATTGACGCCAAGGGTTGTAAACGAGAAGTGGCCATTGAAGAATCGTATGCTCTCCCGAAAATGTCGACAATCCGCATCCATGCTAGACCATAGCCTCATCAGCTCCGGGATAGGCACTGTTTCAGCTAGCTCGATCTGTCCGTTTCGACAACAGAAACCGGGGGTCTCATTCTCAAATTTCTTGGCATGACAGTGGTTGCAGTCAGGGACTTCTTCTAGTATGTGAGTGCTATCTGGGAGGTTCGAGTACACATAGTCAAAAGGATCGATAGCAGCCTCGCCAGATGTGTCTATCCGTGGATCAAGGTCCATGTTATCAGCGTCGGAACCTACATGCATATGATGTCACATCATTATGTTCATATTTACTTGTAATAGACAATGTTGATTGAAAGGTTGGCATTTGTACCTTCGAGGTCATGCATGTAGCACTCCTCGTCTGTTAGGTCGTTGGGTATGGTATTATCGTCCATGATACCATTGAAGAAGGCCTCCATGTCGCCTACAACATTCTTGACTGTTAAGTACAATGCACCCTGCCATAAATAAGTTTTTAAATATCGATGTGTTACCGTCGGTCCTTGTGATGTACTCCAGCGTGCTCGTTGGAAATTTTGTTGCAGTTGGGCACGTTGGCAAAGTTGCTGCATTTGGGCACGGCATCGCGATGGATTCAGCGCACGGGGTGTTCCTCCTAGTCGCAGCTTTTGCCCTGCGTCGAGCCTGCATTGTCGCCATGTCCTCTTTAGTTATGGTACGTCGCGGGGCTGCTCTTCTAAGCGCGTTAATCTCCTCCCTTTGCTCAGCCGTCAAAGTATTTCGTTGAGCTCTTTCACGTTCACGTCTTGCTAGATTATCTCTGCTTGATCTTCTACGTGCATTAATCTCCTCTCTTTGCTCGGTCGTCAAACTATTTCGCCGAGCTCTATCACGTTCACGTCTTGCTTGATTTTTATCTTCTGCAATATTTACAATTGGTTTCCTTTGATCTGCCATTTTGACCAGGGATGATGTTGAGATGGTAGGTGAAGGCAATGGATCATCCAAACCTCCTGATTCCGAACATTTTGCTTTTTTTGCTGGCCGTTTATCAAATTCCTCAACAATGACTGTTTCAAAGTTGTTTTCCATAATCTGCAGTCACAACACAACAACACAACAATAGTCATTTGAGGAATTATATTTGTGCTGCAGTATTCTCGAATTTACCAGGTTTTCTGCTTATGACTATCTTGTGTAAATATACATGTTCGAGCACTGTGCATGAAAGCAAAAGAGATACACGACGCTGCACTGTTGGGAGAGAAGACAAAGCTGGTTGGGCTGCATCCCCTATAGCAGCACCACAAAAATTATACAGTACGGTAAGCAACATGAGTAGTTTAAACTTTCGCCAGCCAATTCACTTCATGTTTATTTTTCCAAACTACTAAAAGCAACTTAAAGGACTACATGAAACTAACCAGAACTACTACGATGATGGAAATGCATCTGGTAGAAACCAAAATGAAGTATTGAGTTGTGCACCGTGTATCGAGTAAACAATAAATACTATCCATCTTCCTTGTTAGCTAATTTTTTGTGCAACAATTGTTCAGAACCAGTTTTTTAAATAGTAGGTTGGCCTAGCTTCCAAAATTTGTTGGTTTGATCGTTTGAAGTTTAACCGTGGAAGCCTATGTACCAACGTTTGGAAATCTGGCAACATAATGCCCAGTTTATCCGATTGTTTGAACTTGATGCCTTCTTAATTTAATTGAAGATCAGATATGTTAATAAGATATGACATGTATCTGTCTCGTTTGTTTCATACAGTATCGAAATATTGATTGTACTATTTGCGAATTTACCAGGTTTTGTGCTTACGACTTGTGGTGTAACGAAATATTGATGCCTTCTTAATTTACAGGATTTTCTGGAGTTGCATCGGTGTCCAACACCTCTCTTCTCTCTGCTGGTGAGGGTGGCTCTGTTCTTGGCTCGCGTGTGTTGTGGTTCCCGCTAAAAACAGGGGAGGCAAGGAGCGAGCTGGAGAGTGTGGGAGCTCGGGAATGTATAGGTTTCTTGTGCAGCGCCAAGGGGGAGGAGGAGGGAGGTGGCTGACAAGCAAGCGGCTGCGGGGTGCTCCGGGGCATCCGGTGGCGGAAGCCGGCACACGTTGGCGGTGACGGGGAGTGTGCGGGGTCCATGGGGGGTGGGGGCACGGGTTCGGGGGTGAGAAAAGCGGATCGCGATCGGGGGTTCCGGCGCTGCGATTGGCCCCCAGGGATTTCCTGGGCGCGCCCGGCCGGAGGGAGGCGATGAGGAGGCGGATAACTCGCGGTCGCTGTTCGCGCCCTGCGCGTGGCACTGACCCCAGCCGCAAAGGGCACCCCCGCCCCGCCCCTGTCCTGCCGTGGGTCTTCGCGTTGCCGGATTCCGTTTCGTTTCTGCGTCTTGGGCCGTGCATTCTTTCTCGGTTGATGGTGCGTGCTGTGATTGATATTTACCGGGCTTCGCTTTAGAGGAAATTGCACATACAGTATCGAAATATTTATCTATTTGTGCTTACGACTTGTGGTGTAACGAAATATTGATGCCTTCTTAATTTACAGGATTTTCTGGAGTTGCATCGGTGTCACGAGGTGATTACGATGAGGTAACAGAAGTGAATCAAGCAATTGAAAGCGTACCTTCCGTGGATCACTGGTGGCCGGATTTTTTGTGAAATCAGGTGAACGGCAACAAAGCGGGCGTGTTGATACAATTGGAAGACCCTCCCATGTTTATAGGTGCCAAATCGATCCGAGCCGGTAGCCGGTAGGAGACATACCATGTACTATATTCGGGTACGATACGGACACGTACCATGTTGTAAACTCACGCTACCTGTGTGCTTGGCCCAGACAAGCGATCAGCGTTACCTGTGGGCCTACCTGTGGGCTTTTTTATTTGATCCATCGCTACTGTGGGCTTTTTTATTTGATCGCAACTGATAGGATCGCTACGACCTACCCGACGTACCCGACGTACCCGTACGGTCGTTAGCAGTTATTATGTAGTAGAGATTAGTAAAGGGGATCGGAATTAGGAGGGAGTAGACAATAGTAGAACTAGAATCTACTACTCCCTCCGTCCATATTAGTTGTCATTGAAATTGATGTATCTAGCATGAAAATATGTCTAGATACATTCAGTGACAACTAATATGAGACGGAGGGAGTAGATCTGTAATTCTGGTGGACTGCAGCTCTTCTCAGGCCACTTGCCGCACTCATTGTGGCTGCTTGTGGGCTTGCCTTTGTGCTCGCATGTTGCAGCAGTAGCTGGCTTTACTCAGTTTTGTTGTCGGATTGGCTCTCTGCGTGTGCGCTGTAGCTGGCCAAGATACGTGGCCTGCAGCCGTGGCAATTCCTTGTGTGCAATAAATTTTTTCCAGTTTTTTCTTAATTTTTGTGTGTGGCTTTCTATGGTTTCCTCTGCGACTTCGCCTGCTGGGGATTAATTTGGATCTTGCCTTTCTAGCTGATGGAGTGGAGGCGTTCTTTGGGTGTGGCGACTTCTTCCTTCCTCGGTGTCGTGCGCCTCCTCCCGGGATGTGCTACTTCCTGCAACCTCCGCCAGCTAAGCTTGATCATCTCGGGCGCCCTCCCGTGCTTCGTCCGGCCGAGCTAACGGTGCCCTCCTAGAGCCGCCCCCATCCTCCATCCCATGCTCCCGTGTCGTTCTCGGGAATGAACGTTCGCGCCTCCCTATTCTTCTCCTTCGTCGGGGGACAGGAGCATCGGTGGCCCATCATGACAGGTAGACGGTGCCCTCCTGGATCAAGGCATGGAGGCCTGGTTCCGACTCCATCTCGCCGTCCTATCTCATCTTCATGAAAGGTTCCATAAGGACAAGGCCGACGCATACTGTCACCATTGAGGGCTTCTTCGACCGGATCTACTGTTTAGTTTCATAAGACGAAGATGCCATATACTAACATACTGATGTGGTTAGATCGTCAAAGTTTGGGGTCTCAGCGGAATTCATTGATGGCATTATTTCAGTTGAGTTGTCAAATATAGATGCTGGTTCTTTGGCCTATGTTTTAAATCTTTAATTCATTCATGGTGCATGGTCTGAGCTCGCGCGAATTGTTGGATTTGTAGGGTTGTACCATATTGGATTTCGATCATTGGTCTTGATATTTTCAATGAGATTTGTTCAAGTTAAGATACATGTAGGCTAGAAATCTTAAATTTTAGAATGTTTAGTGTTAAATCTTACAATCAAAAATTTTATGTTTGGATTTTATTCAGAAGAATGCTCGGCCAAAAAATTTTGGGATATAAGGAATGCTTAAATATATTGTTCCAAATACATGGAATGTTGATATGCTCATGATTCTCTTTCTTAGGCATATGGCCTTTCATTTACCAAAGGTAAATATTCCTTGGCTCATGAGATAATATTTTTGTGTTTCTTGCATCATGCATGCATTCCGGAACATGTACTTCATTTTTTGTTTTGATAGTTGTTAGATGAAGTGTTGGTCTTTGGATAGATCGTGAAGATCTGACATTCATTGAGAATCTTATATTTACTAATTGGAGGCACCACTGAAACCTCCACGTTAATCTACATCATCAAAATTAATTAATCCGTTAGATCTTAATTATGCGGTTAGGATGAACTATGCGGAACTTAAACGTAGAGGGCGTAACAAATAAACTGGCACGACAGTCTGACACCGAATCTTGAGTTTAAATGTGTCTAGATAAGAAGAAGTAAAAAAGAAAAAAAAATGAGACGGTTACAACTTGGACTCTTGCTTAGATCGTGAGCATACCAAGTTAGCATTGTATATGCAAAATAATAAGAAACCCGAAACACTAGACCTACGGAAGGATTTGTTACGGACGTGTGCTACGGAACTATGTGTCGGCTTCTAATTTGGTCACACACCCACTTGATTTTCACTCGGGTCCCACTCCCTGAAAACACCCACCTGATTCCGTAAGATTACTTTGTAAGTTTCTTCCGTAGGTGTAGCATCTCTCGAAAGAAACAGGGAGACAGTTATGATGGTGTCCTTGGTTGTTGTCCCACCAGACGCTTCCAAATTATTTTATTGCCGAAAGAATAGTCCCGTCTTCAAGCAAGCCCAAGAGTCGGTCCTCCTTCACCTCTTCATGTGTTCTTCAATCAACTGAAATCCATCAAAGAATAACACAAGAAGATCCAGCCTCCCCAAGCTCCTTCTTCAATCTCTCAATAAATAACATGGCACGATCCAGTCTCCCCAATCTGAATCTCCAATCTCCCCAATCCAGTCTCCCCAATATCCGAATCTCCAATCTCTAAATCTCTTCAAATTTCAGGTCTTGCAACGGAGGATGGTTGAGGGACGCAGTCAAGCTGGAGTATCAGAAGGCGCAATGCTATAGTTACAGGCAGTAGACGGGCACGACGGCGGGAGCTGTCAAGTTCGTCTGGGAGGCCCTCGACAGTTGGCATGGTCGACAAATATAGGTACGGCAGGATAGTGTAGAGTGTTCTCCACATGGCCCTGAATCCATAGAAATAGAAGAGGTGCACTTCAATTCACTATGAACTGCTCAAGGCGTCTCTTTCTCGCTTCTACTGGACGAGATGTCCATATTTTCTCTTGCAAGTTAGCTAGGCTCAGCCAAAGTCCTTGCCTGCAGGTTCTAATCGTAGTGAGGTTTGCCCGATTAGTCGGCTCTGGTGTCACGCTTCTCCTTGGGTCTCAGTATCATCCCGATCAATTTGCCACAGCTGCCTTCAGTTTTTCGCATCCGACCTCGGCGAGTTATGTCGCTGGCAACTTCTGCTAGAGGGGTAAGTCTGCAAAATAGAGTTAAAATCTATTTTGTTCATCCATCCGACTTGCTATTTTATAAATTTTATTATTCTGAATTTCCAATTAAATTGAACTATATCAACTTAGTACGTTATAGTGACAGGCCTGGAGGATGCGCTACTTCCTTATTAACTAATCCATTGACGCCCTGCTATACCATGGCAATTGTCGACCTATTCTTTTCTTAAATGCACGAGTATGATTCAAGTAATAAGGGACAAACATATCTAAGCGTAGAAAACAGAAAGCAGCGTCCTACTCCTAACTTATCATTCTTACCGATACACCGGCCTGCTGTTTTTTTAATTAATATGTATGCTTAGATGATGGTGGTTTTATACCGAGAACGATGCAGATTACAATAATTAAGTGACAAACATATCTTACCATGGATCGTCCAAGCTTTTCAGCCTTATCGATGTATTGACCTGTTGTTCTTTACATTTGTATGCTTAGATAATGGTGGCTTTATATTGAGAATAAAGACGTGTTTAATTTGACAGATTTGAAGTATTAGCAGATAAATGAGTACCCTGTCCCCGTTTTCACTCCTGAAGTAAAAAAATATATGACTGCTATTGCAACTAGGTCACGTACGTCATATTTTTTCTTAAAGTGTCTTTTTTTCTTATTAATTGGTCATATTGGTATATTTAGTTTTACTTATGGTGCTTCTGCTTCTATATAGAGGTTCCTGATATTTTTCAGTATTGTCGCACTATCTTTATTTGTTACCATGCTTATTTTGAGCTTTCCATTTTCCCTAACTTTGAATATTTCAGGAAGGAGACTAAAAAAACAAGTGTGCTTATCGATATTAGCAATTAGTTTTTCTGAAGAGAAACCGAGTCGTTTTCTTTATCAATCATTCTTATGTCACAGTTTGCATTGGGAGTTATATTTTTTGACGTCCAGACAGTATTTTTGTGTTTGGATAGCTGGAGCATGGGAAGATAGTATGCAGTTTTACATTTTTTACCACTGATCCATTGATGCCCTTCATAGTTTGTGGTAAAAAAGTAGATATATCTAAAGGACGCCAAAGAGATAAGTAGCATCACTTGCTACTTACTGACTGGAACAGAATGAATAAGCCAAGGTTAGGAAAAACATAATAAAGCTATCTTATCACGCATCCTCTGTTTTCAAAAACTTTTCAAAAGTCGTCCTGAGATCACAAATTTTTGTTTTGTCCACTCTCTATTCATCCTGTATATCTCTGTTATGGTGTTTATTGGTTGTAACTATTAGTCAGTTTAAAAGATTGAAAAATCTCTTCATGATCTTTAGCTAATATAGAAGACATAGAAACCTAATCTATAACAGGGTCATTGTTGAGGAAAGAAACAGAGCAAAAGCGACATGCAGCTTGGCTGATGGCAGCGAGTTACACAGGTCGTATGAGGTGTGCTTGCACTAACATGTTTCATGCCAGCTGGCCTAGCTTAATAATTTATTTTTGTAAGTCCCACATTATGTGTACAGTTGTATGATATGTTTTCGTGAAAGAGGAAAATACATCATTGTTATATGGTGAAGACTTCGAATTTCTTCAAATTTTTACTTGAATCTGTCAATTAACATGAAACACTAAAAAGTTAAAAACCGGAGAAAGCAAAAGTAGTTCTCGCCTTGACATGGTATTTTATTTTCGATTTCTGCAGCTTGATGTCGAGACCCTGGAAGAGGCACCACTGGGGTGTGGAAGCCTGAATGAAGGGGAAAGAGAATGGCGACCGGTCAACCTCCACGGCCAGGCCTCCGGATTTATGGATTTTCCATCCGCAAGCTGCTTCTCCTCCACGACTCCCACTTCCACAACTCCCCGCATAGCAGAAACCAGATCGAACAGAGACATCGAGGACAACTCAAAGAGACGAGAGAGATGAACGGGTGCTAATGGAGTGTTCGAGAAAGTGATTCTTCATTTTGTTTCATTCAGTAGAGAGGAATGAGGGGGTGCTAATGGAGTGTTGGAGAAAGTGATTCTCCATTTTGTTTCATTCAATTGAGAGGAATGAGGGGATTGGGAGACGAGGAGTTGGTGTGTGTACATGGTAGACATGCATGAGTGAATGGATAATAACATACTAAATGTAAATTTATTTCTATAGAAATACAGTATTATGATTTTTTAAACCCAAGCACATGTACTGTCTGCCGAATATAGCAGCTTTTGAAATGTAAATACTTCAGCTCATAGCCCTAAATATTGACATATTTAAAAAAATGTAAGTTAGTCATATGAATCTAAAATAGACAATGGGCACACATGTACAATCAAACAAATTATACTGAATCAAGCGGTGATACTTAGGGATACTGATAATGGGTTGCGAATATAGAATATAAACGAAGTCAGCAATTATCTAACATAAAAATATATTACAAATGAATATTAAAATTACCAGTTTGCTACACTGCTAATGGGTGACAATAAAAGTCTAACCATTAGAATACACATCAATATAGACAAATCTCGGTAGCTCCTATTTTACATACCCACCAATATAAATAATATCATATAAGAATATATGTATAGCAAATATAGTAAACATAACCAGCCCGTGCAGGTGCACGGGTTGATGACTAGTAAAAATAATAGAGTTACATCAACATTGTTGAAATAGAGCATCCCAACAGTGAAGCCACCTCTGAGACAAAGGCAACAACAGAAAGCAAGAATTCAGTTCTAAAGCACTGACTTGTGAACTCGTGATTTTAGGGTTGGTACTTGGTAATCTTCTAATACATTTTTTATTCGCTTCAAGGACCATAGTCTCGTAGTAATTTTTAGTATATGGTGATGAGTTGTTGCATTTTTATTTGTGGACACCAATATGCGGATGTAAACTTCATGCAATAATTTCACAATTATAGTCTTTTTGAATTCGGACAGCTTTAAGTGCCATAAAATGTCAAAGATCATTTAGTGCCCATGTATCATACTCCCTCTGTTCGCTTTTATTCTACATTTCGGGTCATGATTTTGTTCGGAAATAATCTACATCCTGGATGGTCCCCACCCTATTAATTAAGAGGAGAGAGAGGCCATGCACCATGCATGCGTATAGATTGGCCAAATTATATAGAATTTGCATGCATTGCATTAGTTTAGATTGGTTTAACCAATAGGGTGATTTGTTTCTTGTGAGACCTATAATTATGATGCATAGGAGCTTGTGCAAAGTGTACTAATAAATGGTATCCTAATTTGTCTGAATTTTTCTAAGATGTAGATTAAATCCGAACGGAGGGAGTATTTTTGAATCAACTGATCTGCTATATAGAATATTTGACTATGCTAATCTACTTTTAATTACTAGAATTGTTATTTGCTTTGTTTCCAAGATGATGTTAGTTTTTTTATAGTTTTCTCCACTTCCTATGCTTAATTGGAATTTTGATAATGTAAATTTTCAAATAACCATTTTACGGGCAAATAGCCCCTATGCTACGTCGTTGAGGCGAATTGGATGGACAACGACGTCGTTGGCTAAAATCGCTCTTCTGTGATGTTTTTTGGTGCACAAATAGCCCAGGGGCGACATGGCCTCTAAACGTAACTGATCGTTGATGTTATTGCACGATGGACCCACCACTTATCCAGACGAGCACGGGACAAATCCAACTCACCGCACTGCCAGACCGACCTCAACGCAGGTTGACCCACCACTTATCTACGTTAGCTGGGACCCACCTCGCCACTTATCCAACTCACCCGCGGGACCCACCTACCACAGCTAGACAGAGCCGCACCCGCGCCCGCCCGCCCGTGCCATTGCTTCCCATTTCCACAATCTTCCTCTTCTCCAGCGACGAAGGGCGGGCGGCAACGAGAGATGTCTAGCTCTTCCTCTGCCTCGCTGTCAAGATGGCGACGGTATGGTGCAGTGTTGCTGACAAGGTGCCCTAATTGCCCACGCCTAGATCCTCTTAAGCGGTTGTTCACTAAAACTGATCTGAATGTCAACCTTGAGCGCGAGTTTGTGAGATGCACAAGCAAGAAAGTGGCAGGAAGGGATGCGAAGATTAGTTTTGGTACCTTTTGCTCTAATTTCTCCCCCATTTCGTTTTTTCTCGTCGAATTTGGGATTTAGGGTTCATGTTGATGTTTTTAGATCTTGAAGAGATGTGACCATTTCGAGTGGATGGATGCGTATATTGAGAGGCTTAAATTCGAGGGCTACATTAATTCGAACGGGGCTGCAACCTAGGAGCTAAATTTGGGGTTGCCGCCGCTTGCGGGGGAGAAATTGGGGGATTGAGCTGTGCTGACGACGAAGAGTGCGCGCAATTCCCATGCTAATCTGCCCGCGGAGTCCGAACTGAACGAGGAATTGAAGAAGACGAAGAAACATGTAAATCAGATGGTCGATTTGCAGAATTAGGCAAATAGAATTGTAGGATGATTTTATGGTTGTATCGTTATGTTTTACTTCTTGTTCATCTTTCGCTGGAGAAGCCTTGGCACAATTTGTAGTCAGTTTGAGCGCAGAGGACGCGATCTGTGCGCCATGCCAGGTTCGTGGATTGTTTTGATTTTGTCTACTTGAATTGTTGATGTCAGTCTGAACTCTAAAATCCAACACTTACCATTTTTTTCAGTTAACAGCTGACCAAAGTTCAGCTCGTGTAAAAAAAAGGTTAATGGGTCGACCTTTAAGAAAGAACCAAACAAAGCCTACTGTGGTGATGATTTCGTCTACTTCAATTGTTGGGCCGTGCTACCTAAGTAAAATATCTCTCTGTGATAATGGGCTACCCAATATTTTTGTTTATAGCATGTAGGCACCCATATGCTTTCAGAAAAAATGTAAGCACCCATGTTGAACCTAAAATGTGTTTCTTCGACAAAAAATGATCTAAGACACAAATGCTTCTTGTTTTACTTTCCACCCTTTTTTGTTCATGGAACTATGTTAGTTGTTGGGCATAATAATATTTTTGATACAATGGAATAAAAGTGAAAAAAATAGATGGTTTTAGTAGAGAGAGTAGTTTGGTTGTGTTGTATCTGTGTTTGGTCCCAAATTGTGCTCCAAAAACGTTTGTGAACTATCGATGGCTCCATTTCTTCGGAAGTTTACAAAAAAAGATGGCAACATCAATGTTTTCACGAACCATAATATATATTAGGACGCATAATAGATAAATATTTTATTATCACGGACATAGCCCTTATAACTTGGGCACTCCTAACATAGCAACACGAGATGATAAGGGAAACTAAAATAGAACTTGCACCATCTTCACCCCGGGATCGCTTCACCAACATCTTCACCTTCTCCGCCATCTTCTTGGGGCTCCTCATATCCTTGCTCACTCGTCGTCGTCAAAGTTGTAGGGGAGGCAGTGCATCTAGTCACGATTGGGGAAGATGCACTCAAAGTTGGTGTAGATGTTTTATGTTGTGAACGCGATAAACTCACAACCACACCAGAAAACTTGCCCGAGCAGCACGTGCGCATCGAACACGTTGGTGAAAGTGACCGTGAGCAGCCTCACTGTCGTGGGATAATCACGGCAGATGTTACCAGGGGTAACTGATCTTGGGGCAAGTCGACACAGGCGTTCGGGAGAGGGTTTAGCTCAAAGGAAGACATGATACAACTTGATCTGACAACCGGCAATCGAAGTCGCCGGATCTCTATTCTCGATACAATAACTCAATTAGGGTTTACACTGGATACTCGATACCACTCGATATTGCTAAGGTTCTCAAATCTCTGTCTCAACCTATACCCGGGGGTCGGTTTATATAGCTCCCGTACCCCCTAACTTACTTTACAAGGCACACCCGGGTCCTACCCAGACACGGCGTGCTAACCCTAACTTTCCTTTACAACACCCACAATCCGGGTCACTAGGCCCACAAGCTTGGGCCTCCACAAACATCTTTATCCCTAGCCGTATCCTGCTCACTGTCTCTGGGCCGGGTTATTCCTCGGATCTTGGCATACCGGGTTAGCATCCCCCCATCAGTAGTCCCCAGAATAGCCTGGGCTTCACGGATCTCCTTGAAGCGCTTGCTATTCCTGAAAAGATATCAATCACACGGGCACATGGAAACCGGGTTAAGATGTTTCAACATCCAGCTAGGCCTTGCTCCTTGGTGGCCATGCGATAATTCTGGTTTTTCCCTCCAAACACCTTGGTTCAAAACTTCTGGATCCAAATCATAGTAGCAACGCCAAGATCCTATGCTTGACAGTTAATCCCATCATCGCGGAACGAATCCCCTTCTTTCTTTATCCGGATGCTTTACTCAATACTAGGCGCATATCTCGCAAGAACTTTAAATTAATAGCCGTTTTACCCCCACAATTCCCGGCCTCCACTCACCGAACCGGGCTTATCCAGTCGCACTATAAAAAAGCTCCTTAGGAATGACTCGAACCCTAACGGCTCATTTCCCCCACTCCATTCCTTTCTCCTCTTGAGCTCTCTTTCTTCCTGAGCGCCACCACGGACCTTCCACGCACGTCACCGGAACCCATTGCCCGAAGGCTACGCTCCGCCACCGGTCGCTCCGCGCCACCGCCTAGATCCGCCGGCGAATTCTCATCCGGCCCACCAAGAACCGCGAAAGGACACCAGGCCTGCGCCATCTGCCTCCGCAAGGCCTCCCTCGGATCTCCTCCGGTAAGCCTTTTGCATTCATCAACTTCCCCCCGCAACCTCTGATTTTTTCCTCAGATTAGATCTAGATCCGTCCGCCTCAGATTTCTTGGCTAGACCGGATTAGGCTACCCATAGTCTCTTTTAGTTCGCACAAAGGATAAAGCGCATACTCCAACCAACTCGCCTACTGCCCACAATCATTACCTTCGCCACGAATTTGAAAATAAAACTTCCAATCTAGGCTCGTACTGCCCAAGATTTCCGCCCCTGCATCAATCACTCGGCTGGACTGCTTCTTTTTAATCCCCTTTATTCACATTTGGCGCTTAAGCCACCGCCCATCGTTTTCAAAAAGCTTCTTTACCATTTATACCCCATAAATTTCTCCATAATACGCGATACCCGGAACTTCCGAGCTTGACTCTACGGGCTAACACCCGGATCTCCTGCCATACCTCAATACCATCCGGCTGATACCTGACCGTTTCATAACTTCCACGTCTTAATCTTCTTCTTATTTGATGCCTTGCAGGTCAACCACATGGCTCCCAAGAAACAGGTGAAAACCCCAACCAAGACTAAAGCCACCAACACCATTTCCGCCAACTGGGGGCGGTCGATGGTCACGAAGGCCAAGTTGGAGGAGCTAGTGGAGCTGGGAGTTCTCCCTCCTCAGGAGGATATCCAATGGAGGGTGCCGGGTAAGGAGACCCGGCCCACCCCTACAAAAGACGAGGTAATCTGCTTCGTGGAACATGTGACCCGGGGTTTTCGCCCACCCGGTCATCCTTTTTTCCGTGACATTCTTAGTCACTATGGCCTTCGCGTCTTCGACATCGGGCCCAATTCCGTGCTAAATATTACCCACTTTATTGTCCTTTCTGAATCCTATTTATGCACTCCACCAAACCTAGCTCTTTTTATCGAGCTTTATCAATGCAAACCATGCCGCGAAAGCGGTGATGGGGCGCTTCTCACTTGCGGCGGGGTTTCGATCCAGCGCCGCAAGAACTCTCCGATGCCATCCCTCACCCTTAATTCTCATGTCAAACACTGGCAGCTTTCTTATTTCTACTGCCAGGACACTTCCCCATCCGGCCAAAAGAAACTGCCGGGTTATTCTGATGGTCTTCTTGATATCTCTGATAAATTCAGTGCCTTTGCCCCTGACTCAGATAGGGAGGCAATCCAACCTCTGCTATACAAACTCGCCACTCTTAGAGCCCAGGGCCTCATTGGGCTCAACCTAGTGAAGACCTGGGTCGACTTCAGAATTCAACCCAACTCCATCCGCACAAAGCTGATGTGCGAGTATTCTGGGGAACCTTCTGATCCACTACGATACTCTGACAACATCTTCGCAGTCGGCGACACTCTCAAGACCATCAAGGGTTTTCTTACGGAGAAGCTCGAGGTAATCCGGAACATATCCGGGTTAGAGCCCTTCACACTTGAAAACCCGGCCCCCCCAGGTAAAAACCCGACTCTGACGCCTTTACTTTCGCTCTTTCCACTTGATGCAACTGATAACCCGTACTTTAACGCCTTTCAGGATGATGACGACTTTTGGAACACCAACACCCCCCTAGCTCCGAAGGTCAAGAGGAGCAAGAAGCTGTTCACTCAGACGAAGGTACTCTCTGAGTTTTACTTGACTCGTTTGAACTCACCGTAACCCCTTTATTTCCAACCGTAACCTTGATGACATTCAGAACAAGAAGATGACGAGGAAGAAGATTCGGACGGCAAGGTAGAATCTGCCAGTGATGAGGAAGAACCGGAGCCGGCAACCAAAGCCGGATCTAAAAGAAAAGCTCAAGGAGCCACCTCCAAGGTTTCATCCCCCTTCACACATTCTCTTTATATTACCGTAATGATATTCTTGAACCTTTCTTGACGTTATTCCACTGGTCAATCTTGAAGGGGTCGCCCACGCCTAAGCGCAGGTCGACTCGAAATCACCCGGGTAACGACGCCCTTAACCCGGGTTCTTCACCGCTCCCCACTCGGCAAGCTGGTACTTGCTCTATCTTTTCTTGGTTAGCACAGTTTCCTCAAAGCATTCTCGCATAATATTTAACTTGACATTTTCCAGCCTCCCCCGGGTCTGACGATGGATTTCCTTGTGACTTTGCGGTGAATGCCGGGTAAAATCCCCTTCCAGATACTTTCCGATACTTTGTCATCTTTTCCTGACTGCATATTTAGCTGCTTTGTAATAACATCTACAGGGCCACGGTCGCTGTCAGCGATCAAGAGGATTCGGAAGATAAGGGCCCGGGTAAAGGGAACCCAGCTGATAAAACTGCAACCGCGTCTGGCAATGAAGAACAAACATCGCCGACTAAACCGGACCAGCAGGAAACCGAATATCTAATTGCTTCTCATGCTAGCAAGAGAAAGACCACCGCCTTAGGTGCAGAAGGAGTGTCGGATTCCAACGTGCAAATGACCCGGGTTCCACCTCCTTCTAAGAAGAAAACCTCTTCTAGGAAATTCCAAGGACCCGGGTCCTCTGACACGACTAAAGATACTTTCGAACAATTGATGGACAAGCTTCTCACCATGAATGCTTCGGAGAGCGAGACTTTAGAGCGCATGGCTGCAGAGCACCAGGTAAGAGCGCTTGTTATCTTATATTCCCTATCTAGTCCCCAAGTTCCGAGTATAACTTGCAAAAGTTATGCTTGGTACTTCTCACCATATTTTTCTTGCCATAACACTCAACTGGTTCTTGCACCCTTTTACACTTACAGGCGCATGTAACTCGGTGTGATGAAACCTTGCTGAAGACTGAACAGCTCCTTCTTGCCGAGATAAAACGCCGAGAAATCCTTGAGGATAATATGAAAACTTTGAAGAAGGATGTCTCCAAATACAAGGAGAAGTGCCTCGCCGCTCGGGCCGATTTGAAGAAGTTGTCGGATCAAGTCTCCGATACTTATCAGATCTTACTTAGTAAGTGTTTGCCTGCCGGCTAAGTTTTGGCCTGCCGACTAACTTTTGCCTGCCGACTAATTTTTGCCTGCCGACTAATTTCATACCCGGCTGCTACTGATACGTTCTTGCTTCTGTTTCCACTATAGGTGCAAACCTTGCAGCTCCGGAGGAAGATGCTATTGTCAAGGTTAGGACCCTGAAGACTGTGCTCCGGACTTTCTTTGCCGGCACCAAATTTATATTGAATGCCATTAATTGGCCCACGGAAGCCTATCCGGGTGAAGAGAACCTTGTCCAAGCCTGCTCCACTGTACCCGGATGGATTGAACTCTGGAAGCGTTCGTCCTGCCGTACTGGTATAGTGCGGGCTTTGACCTTGGCCAAAGCCTACTTTCCGAAGCTTGACCCAGCAAAGATAATCTCCGGGTTTCCTGAGTTCAAGGCGGATGGCGCCAAATTTACGCCTAAGGATTTCAAGGCCATTCAGTCGGCTGTGCGCCCCTCTGCCACCACTCTAGCCGATAGCTTGAACCTTAATACACTAATGGCTGCGTATGACGCTGATGACAAGATTATCACAGAGGAAGCACCCCCGCCCGTTGACCTCTTGGAGAAGTGGGCTGATTACTCAGCTAAGAAGAAGGAGGCAACTTCGAAGAGGGAGGCCGACTTAAAATCAGGGCCGTCCGCCTCTACACCGTCCGTCCTTCCTCCTATCCGCCCTGGCGCGGTGAGTCCGGGTGGCTCTGCCAAAAAAGCTAAGAAGCAGGTCCAGGAGCAAGACCCGGAAGATCGCGCCCAGGAGGCCGAGTAGAGTAAGGATGTCATAATACCTTAGTCACATGGGATCTTTTTGTTTGAGCTATTTTATTCTGTTAATGGTGCGCCTGTGCACTTCTGATACCGATGCAAAAGCTTGTAATATACTTCTATTTGGTGACATATTTTCGCGGCTTTCCTAGCCTTTTGATAATCATACTTTTTGCTGTTCTTCTGAACTTGTTTTTGATACCCATCTCTCTTTTTAGCTCCCTTCATAAGACTCGTTTTTTTTTCGAGACCAGGGGCTTTGATAAGTGAAATTCTCTTGAAGTTCCCAAGACTCGGATGATAGGGCCGTTTTGAACCTTGGTATCAAAGTGGTTTGTTTCTGTTACGAAGTCCCCAGTCCCCATGACCCAAAGGACGAGTCATGAGGGTGTGGCCTTTCTCAGAGGACAAATCATTCCCTACCAAGGCAAAACCCTAAAACCATCTCATGTAAATACTGAAGTTATGCTTGATAATCACTGAGTTTCCGGCTTATCAGCCTTGTACTCTGCATAAACTTGTGGTTTAGATGACCCTTTTGACTATCTTATACTATAAGCCGGCTTTCGCGTGGATACCATGTTGTTACATCCATACGAGAACAGTGTCAGGCAAGTCCCATTGGGCTTCATGGCTGATTGTACTCGTAAGCGAACGAATCATGCCACTTTAGTGCGAGTCACATCAAGCTTAAGTAAGATAAGTCAAGAAAATTTGGCTTCTTTGCCCAGTCATAAGATTGCAGCCGTGCTCGTTTGCGAGGAATCGGCCCTTATAACTTATAGCTATCTATGCCGGGTCATTCGGGTTAGTGGTTGGTTACCTGAGCAACCAACCCCCAAGACCTACATGCAATCGATGCTTTTGATGATACTGAATTATCGATGTCGAATAGATACTACTTACTTGTGATAAAGGCGAAAAGACATAGGACTTGATAACCATCTCTTTATTGATACCAGAAATTTTGGGTCAGCAGGCCGCCTCATTAAAAACCTTCCAGTCCCCTTAGGTACCCTGGGTAGGAAAAGAGCGCGTCTGAAACCTGCCGCCCGTTACATTACTCAGTTCTTTGTAAGCACTGGTCCTGACCCGGCTTGACCAATGCACATCCTCCATAAGTTGAACTTTTTCCTGATGAGTACCGGGTTTGCCAGCCAACCCGGGTGGGGTGTCTCCATGACTTTGCTGGTTGTTGGCGGCCGTGTAACTTCTTCCTTTACAGCAGACTGCTTGGGAGAGTCAACTTCGATTAAGGCCACCATTTTAGCATCTTGCGTGACCTTGGACTTTGCTTTTTCTCCTTCAGTACTTGGCTTCTTTGATGTAGTTCTGTCCTCCGGGTCTGCTTGAGACCGATAGTGCTTGAGTTCTTCCTTTCTGCAAGCTTGCTCGGCCATTGCTGCATCTCCTTCGTCGCATTCAGCGGCTATGTCTCGATTTCCGTGTATGGTTATAGTCTTCTTGGGACCCGGGATTTTTAGCTGTAGATATACATAACACGGCCTAGCCATGAATTTGGCATAAGCCGGCCTTCCAAACAGCGCGTGATAGGGGCTGCGTAATTTCACTACCTCAAAGGTGAGCCACTCAATTCGATAGTTATCCTTTGATTCTCCGAAAGCTACCTCTAGTGCGATTTTTCCCTCGGGGCATGCTGAATGACCCGGCACTATTCCATGAAAAACTGTTGAGCTTTTTTGCAGTTGAGATTCCTTGAGACCCATGCGTAGGAAGGTTTCCCAATACAGTATATTGATGCTGCTTCCACCATCCATTAAAACCTTCTTTAGCTCGTACCCATTAACTTGCGGTGCGACTACTAGTGCCAAGACTCCTGGGTGTTCCACTCTTTCTGGGTGATCCCTTCTGCTCCATGTTACCTCCTGTTCTGACCATCTCAAGTATCTCGGGACGGCTAACGAAACTGAGTTGACCGCTTGCTTCAGTATCTTTTTGTCCTTGTTAGATCCTCCTGTGGTATGCACATGATATTGACCCAATTGTTTGGGGTTAGCCTGGAAGCCTCCAGCTCCCCCTTGGTTGTTGCCCTGGTTTCCAGCTGCCGGGTTTCCGGCTGGGGGTGGTCCATTGCCAGGGTTTCCACCCGGACCTGGCCCTCCTCCTCGACCTGTACCTCGCATAGCCCTGTTTACTTCTTCGTTTTTCCATCTTTGCAAGTCGGCGCACTGCTCCAAGGAGTGGTTAGCCGGCCTGCCGTTCCTGCTGTGTTTTGGGCACGCCATTCTGAAGATGTCCCAACTATTACTCGGCCGGGGCGGCCCTTGGTAGTTTCCTCCGTTGTGATTCCCAGTATTGAAATTTCCTTCTGCTCTGGGTCTCGAAGACCCGGCTTCTGTATTGGCGACAAACTCGGAGCCTCCTTCAAAGGGGCGCTTGTTCTGACTACTTCCATTGTTTCCTGACGCTGTTCCGTTGCCGGTTCTTCCATTACCGCTTGTGTTTGCTTTTGTCTTCTTGTCATCAGCTTCTTCTTCTGTGGTATCTGTCGCAGCGTGTTTGTTGCACGCATCCATCAATTCTCCCATTGTGACTTCTGACGCATTTCGACTGGACTTCATGCGAGTTAACTTTTGCACTAAAGGTATATACTTGCATGTTTTTGCCATGGCTTGTAGCGCATCCTTGGGCTGGATGTCTGTGGATGAGTGAAGTATCTCCATAACCCGGCGCACCCAACTGCGCGCTGATTCTCCCTTCTTTTGGACGCATCGCTCTAGATCATCAATGGTGAATAATTTCCTGCAGGTTCCGTGAAAATGCTTGATAAACGCGGTCTTCAATTCCTCCCAAGACTTGATCGATCCCTCTGGTAGATTGGTGAACCACAATTTTGCTGCTCCTTCGGACATCATCAGATACATGAATTTGGCTTGGAGGTTCTCGGACGCGTTGCGGATTGACATTGCCATCTCGTAACTGCTTAGCCACGTTTCGGGATCCATGGTTGGCTCATAATTCACTACTTTCCCTGGCTCTTTGAACTTTTCCGGGTAAGGTTCAGCTCTAATATTGTCCGAGAGACACTTGGGCCCCGCAAGAATGATTGAAGCCGGCCTTGCCCTGGAAACGTGTGATGCCGCGGGGGGCGCGTCTGGGCGCTGTGCTGCGGGAGGCCCATGCGCTGCAGACCCGGCCGCGGCCCTCCGAGCCCTAGAACTGTCCACGACGGCCTGTGCTGCTGATACTGCCTGGGCGCGGGGAGGAGGCGGCATTTGCTGCTGCTCTTCCCTCCGCCGTGCCGAACTCGTTTGTAAATTCCCTTGCTGCTGGCTGACATATGGCGTCCCGTGCATTCCGCTTCTGTGATCCGGGTAATTGGCTTGCTGCGCCACCGCAGTGTGCAACAGCTCGATGGCTTGCCGAGTCTTCTCTGCATGGGGCGACTCTCCCACAGGTATTTGATTCAATGCGAGTGTCGCCGCATATACGTTGTCCATAGGATTGTTGTAGTGGCCGGCCGGCGTGCGGAATCGTGATGGTGGCGGCGGCAGTGGATCGTTGCCGGTTGTGACTCTAGTTTGCGGTGGGGGTAACCCGGTCCGTTCATTCGCCGGACGTGCCGCTGCTGTTGTCTGTTGGGGTGCGGTTCCCTGGTTCACCACTGGTATCGGTTGATCCTGAGGCGTGATGAACAAATTAGCCGGATTAATAACCCCGCCCGTTGCTGGCAACCTGGTGTGGTGCCTTTGATGTATCCTGGACGTTTCCTCTCGAAGCCGGGTTTCCAACGCGTCTAGCTCGCGCCGCCGGGTGGCCATCCCCTGTCTATCTGCTTCCACTTGCCTTCTTTGCTGTTCCAATGCACGACGAGCCACGTCCAGATCTCTAACACGCTCTGCCACGTTTTCTGGGGTGATAACAGTGGCGAGGACTGTAGGATCCAAGATCAAATTATTATCGAACAGGGCCGGGTGACGCGGATTCGAGGGACCCGCCCCTGGTGTCCGATTGGCTTGAAACCCGAACATGTTGGCGTGTTGCTCCTCATCTGCCGCGCGACTGGTGACCGATGCTGACTCTCCATCGACCCGGGTCAAGACCGGGTCTCCGTTAACCGCGCCCTGTTGCTGGGCCACTGCCCCGACTGGTGCCGCGGCTGTGTTTCCTTGGTTAGCCGCGGGGGCTGCATAGACTGCAACTCGGCGCGCGATATCCGGTGTAAATTCAGGCTGTTCCTCTTCACCGTTCTCCTCATACCGGTTTTCCAGTAGATCCAGGATAGACCCGGTGTCATCTTCTCCTTGGACCCGGTCGCGTGGGGTCCATGCCGGCTCCTCCGGCTGTTCCCACTCCGCGATGGGTTCTTCTGCTGGATATGTCGTTCCCGTTGATTCTTCATCATCTGATCGGATAGACGTGGCTTTTCCTGGCATAGAATCAGATCCAACGTTGTCAGGGACCGAATTGGAAGCACATACCATACCGATGAAGACGTTGATCCGGCCGATTGTTATGACGGATCCGGTTTCGAGGTGATCCGACTCCGGCCCCCAGCCGGAATCGTTCACCACCTTTTCTCCTTCGTGGTCGATGTAGATCTCGCCGATGACAAGATTCTCCATGCCCTTCCGAGCTTCTCCCGTGATGTAGACACCTTTGGACGCAGGCCCCACGGTGGGCGCCAACTGTCGTGGGATAATCACGGCAGATGTTACCAGGGGTAACTGATCTTGGGGCAAGTCGACACAGGCGTTCGGGAGAGGGTTTAGCTCAAAGGAAGACATGATACAACTTGATCTGACAACCGGCAATCGAAGTCGCCGGATCTCTATTCTCGATACAATAACTCAATTAGGGTTTACACTGGATACTCGATACCACTCGATATTGCTAAGGTTCTCAAATCTCTGTCTCAACCTATACCCGGGGGTCGGTTTATATAGCTCCCGTACCCCCTAACTTACTTTACAAGGCACACCCGGGTCCTACCCAGACACGGCGTGCTAACCCTAACTTTCCTTTACAACACCCACAATCCGGGTCACTAGGCCCACAAGCTTGGGCCTCCACAAACATCTTTATCCCTAGCCGTATCCTGCTCACTGTCTCTGGGCCGGGTTATTCCTCGGATCTTGGCATACCGGGTTAGCATCCCCCCATCACTCACGGTGACGCAGTCTATTGAATAGTTTGGGGTGAGGCGTAACATGGGCCATGTGCCCGGTGGGAGGTTGAGGTGGCAAAGCCGGAGGCGAGGAAGTCCGCGCCAAGCTCGACCTTCCCCCTCCACCTCGAAATCGCCCACACACGGAGGGTGTCCTCCATGACAACGCCGGTCGGGAAGCGTCTCTCCGGCACCGTCGCCGGCCGACGGAACGTCGCTCGGGTGAACTGCATCTTGGCTAGCGCACGCTTGGAGTGCTCCGAGATGCTGCCGATTTGCTTGTGGTAGAACTTGAGGGGCAAGGATGGATGTGGCTTGGGTGGATAGAGGAGAGGAAGAGGGGCGTCTATATAGCCGGGTGGAAGAGGAAGAGGAAGAGAGGCGTGAGATTAATCTCACTATGTGTCCTTCGCGTGTGTACTGCAAGTCTGAATCGAGTGTGGTTTTGCCCGTTCGCAACAGAGTCTGAAACGTGGTTAATTGCTCCGATGCGACTAGTCAGAGCGCCGCTCTGAATCGCTGCGAGTTTTAATGGCCGCGGTGAGATGTCTCAATGGAGAGAGAACGCGACTTTGCATGCGATCTGACGTGGAAGGCCTAGGTCATGCATGGCATCGCCGTCGCTAGGCCACACATGCATGCAAAAGCAGCCCAAAATCTACAAGGATGCGTTGGATGATGGGCCAACGAGTGTCTCTTCGACCAACCAATCAAATCGCAGAACGAGAGTGTCGCGGGTCGCCGTGGCTCAGCCGATCGCAACCATCCACGCGAGATTCCTTCTAGAAGGCGTCGATTCAATAGACCAGGTGAAATATGTGGGTTTTGTGAGGGTTGACCAAATTTCAAATGAGCATAACTCATGCAAAAAAAAAATACATATAACAGGCTCCCATAGTCTTCTTATGTCATATAGTAACGAGAGAAAAAAATGAAAACATGATTTATATACATTATAACGAATAATCCTTCACTAACATGTGATAACTCGAAAAAAGTAGTAGAGATTTCAAGAGAATTTTGGAAATGAAAAGTGTCAAAACCTCACCAAAGCTTCATTTTGGAGTGACTAAGAAAGATCCAAACTTATTTTCATGTTTTAATCTTGTTTTATTTACTGTTTTTCTAATAAAACTATTATTATTCAAAATAAAATAAATAATATGAATACTCATCCAATAAATAGTGAGGCTTTGGAATCAGACTATATATGTCGAATACAAGTCTAGGAAAAATAAAAACATGATTTATATACATTATAACGAAGAAGCCTTCACTAACATCAATATGCACCAAAATGAGCTACAAAAGAGCCCCAAAGGTAGCCCAAACAACCCCATTTCTAATCCTGTCATTTTTTCGACCGTCTCCAAATGATCTCAAACTCTATAGTTAACATATATTGCACTAATTTAGTGTCCTTGACCAATATGGAGTCATTTCTGAAAACATAAACCACTTCTCTTCACACATTCATATTGAAGCATTTCCTGTTTAATATATATCTAGACCATATTTATCAGTTGGAGCTATTAGTACATGACAAACTAAGACCATGTGCACTGGATTTTTTTTAAAGTTTTTTGAATATTTTATGATTATTTCAAAATCGGTCAAACCTAAGTTTGACCAACATTCAAACATCAAATTGAAGCTTTGGTGATTTTTTCAATTTTTTAAAAAATTTCAAAACATCAAACCCTCTCTCGCTTCCTTGAACTCTCTGCAGCTTCGTTCGTGGTAACTCAATTTGTGTGAAGGATTTCTCATGAAAATACTCATATACCAAGTTTTTTCATAACTATGTCATGTAAAATGACTATGTGCACCGTTTTTATGTTTTTCCTATTTATTTTTATTATTTATGCTCATTTGAATGTTTGGTAAAACTTTGCACAAAACCGTTGATCGACTCAAAAACAATTTTTTTTATAGCTATGTCTTGTAAAATGACAATGTGTGCTAGTTTTATATTTATTTAATTTTTTTGAATTAATTATGCTCAACCCTAGCTCATTCCATTGATATCGTGAACGTGTGAATATTGGATATGAAACGCGGATATAACAAGTTTTATATTTTTTTTATAGCAACTTAGTTGCATAACTAGACCATGTGCAATGGTTGTATGTTGTTTTGATTATTTTTTTGAATTATTTATGCTCAACACTAGCTCATTCCATCGATAGCTTGAATTGTGTGAATGTTTTTCATTTAACTATGGATATAACAAGTTTTAATTTTTTTTGCAACTTAGTTGCATAAGTAGAGAGTGATCGAAAGTTTCATATTTATTTGATTTTTTAAAATTAATTATGCTGAACCCTAGCTCACTGAAACCCTAAACCCCAGAAACACCGTATGAAACCCCCCTGCTCTGATTGATGACCAAGTTGAAGCAAACAAGTGCATAATAGTTTGAAACATTGCAGATTCAAGCATAGCACAAAAACAATGAAAAAGTTTGTATTTTGGTTCAACATTAAAATTTGGTTGGAATTTAGAATTCAAACGACATATTATTACAAATAGCATCACATCATAGCACTTATAAGTTTCCACTTTAGAACACAATTGCCATATTATTACAACAACAGTTTTTCACAAATCACTCCAAATCTATTTCGTTTGCCTCTTCTTACCACACACTTTCTTCTCCTTACCGCTCGATTTCTTCGAATTCTCAACTTATACAGCAACCAACTTGTTGATGCTCCTGGTTTTCTTGCCAGGATCAGTAGGCCTCCCCACAACACGGCCAAATGCATTCTTCACCTGATGCATCTCCTCAACAGCAGCAACAGTTTCAGTTTGCACATTAGGAACAAGTTCAGTTTGCCCAACAAGGTCCAGAATCGGCTCCTGTATATGCAAGTATACAGCAGGGGCAGTGTGCAGAATAGGGTCATGTGCATCGAAAACAAGTTCAGTTTGCTCCTGTGCATCGAAAAGCACTTTAGTTTGCGCCTCTATAACGAAAACAAGTTTAGTTTGCTCCGGTGCATCCAAAACAGGTTTAGTTTGCTTCTGTGCATCAAAAACAGGTTCAGTTAGTGGACTAAATCTTCTCTCCTTTCTACAACCAGTCAGTCTTGCCTTTTACATTGGCGAGCATTGTTCAACAACAAGAGGTGGGACTTTTTCTTCATACTTTCTCCTGAAAAAATAAATCATATCACTTGGTTAGATTTTAAAAAACATCAAAAAAAAAGAAACAACACACATTAACATTAACATACTTTGGCCTTTCCGGAGTGTAACGAAATTTTGGTGAACCAATTATATGCCCAAGTTCCTCACACAACTTACATATGTTTTTATTACTTTTTAAGCCGTTTTTGGATTCTCATCTTTATCATTTTCCCTTTCTTACTACTCCCACCTTTCTCAAACCATGCTTTGAATCTGCTCTGTTTGGGCCTCCCAGCCTTTCTTCTAGTGATGGGTGGACATATAAAAAATTCAAAGTCCACCTCAGGCCACCGCGATTGGTCTGTCAATACTGGAATTGGAGTAGCATATGCATCCCTGAATCTTTGTACTTAGTAATACTCATGCAAGTATGGGTGCATATTTAACTTGGGTCTATATGCCAAAAATAAGTATGGCGTGCTCACATGGTTTCCCAGTGTGTTGCCACTCTTGGCAAGTGCATGCATGCAAATCAGTGTTGACAACATGCCTCTTGCTAGTCTTTGTATCTCTAACTTCAGCACCCCACAATGAAGATTTCTCAACAGATAGATGTGAAATATTTTGGCTCCTGTTGACTACATGTTGTACCACTGCTGGTAGCTTATCCCCTTGTAAAACATCACCAATTCTTCTTCACAATTCCCACAAATTCGTGATCATAATCCTGATTTGATCCACCATGTCATGCATAGGCAATTCATTCAACTCCTTCACCTTGTTGTTGAAACTTTCTGCCAAGTTATTATTGATATGATCACACTTGATGGCAGTATTAAAACCTGACATGTACCCTAAAAGAGAATGTAGATGTTCAACCATGCAGAAAAATCATTCTCACCACATGTTGCCATTATCTTACCAAGGTGATAGGAATATGTCTGTGTGGTGTAAGATCTTGCGGCTGGCCACATGCGCCCAAATTGTTCTCCTCTGATTTTTTATCAAATTCATCCACATATGGCCAAAGCACTCCCTCTTCTCAGCATGGGGGAAAACATTCTTGACTGCATTTTCTAGCCCTTTGCATGCATCTGTGTGCATGGCCAAAGATGATACTGGCCCTATGCATCTTTTGAGCTGCATCATGAACCCTGTCCACGATGCCTCTGTCTCTGATCGTAACATTCCAATGGAAATAGGAAACATCCAGTTGTGTCCATCTAGAGCATTGCATGCTGCCAACTGACCATTCGACTCTCCAGTAAAAAAAGATGAGTCTATGCTCAAATATGGACGACACCCCGTTTTAAATCCATCGATGCAAGGCTTTAAACACTAAAAAACTTGCTGAATAAACCTTGCCATCCTCTTTTACCTCAGTATCTATCTCCACCACACTGCCAGGTGACCTCTTCTCCACCTTTTCTTTAAAGTTATACAACATCCTAAATGTGTTTTCCCAATCATCATATAATGATTTTATTGCCCTTTGTTTTGCCTTCCACACCGTGGTATATTTCAGCACAATAGGCAGTTTTCCCAAGTCAACTTTAAGTCTCTTTGATGTAGTATTTGGTGTCTTGGATAAAATAAGAGTAATCTTTTCAGTAATCCAAAGCTGTGATGTCATCCTTGAAACTGTCTGTGAGCTGATAATACAAGTATGATGATTTGGGATTTGATTTACTCTGATTGTACTTCCATCAGGATGTCTTCTAGCAGATATGTACCACTTACAAGGATTAGCACCTCCATCATAACCTTGGTACCTAGCATAAAATTTCTTTCGAACGGTCCACAATGTCTAGGGCTCAAACTCATGATTTACTGCATAGGTTCTGAAACACATCCTAAACTCATCCATGTTTGGCCACAACGTTCCCACTTCAATAAAGGGTTCTCTTTGTCAGACATATTTACCAGCTCATTGTCATCTGCATCATCCACATAATATGTAGCAATTTGAATCATATTCTTTAGGATATCCACATCATCTTGAGGGTTTGAACTTGTGTTAGCACGAGCAGGCTAAGTAGTGTCCTCTTTCTCCTTTTCTCTGTCCTCAACTGGAATGCCAAATAATTTGGCCATCTTAGTGTCAGCTATTGGTGCAATGATCAAATCTGTACGTTCCTCTGATACTACTAAATTCCAATCGATAGAAACAACCTCTTCAGCACCATTTATTCCCTCTTCTTCATCAGCCATTTCTTCACCTATTACTGTCAGTTCAGATATCATCGGCAACAACATTTGATTTTTAAGAAGTGAACCTTGCTCACTTTGTTAGGGAAGTGGATGTACAACCTAGCCACCCAGGTTCAAGTCCTCACGGATGCAGATTTGGGTTCTTATTATTTCAAAAAATAAATCGTTGTAGGGGCTTCCCCTACCGCATTCCTTAAAAAACATTTGCTTTTCTGCAACCGACTCATCATCTGCCATCTGTGAAGCCTTCTTTGATTGCACATAACCAACTTTGGAATCGCGTTTCAGATTAATTAACTCCGCCCAAAAAGTTGCAGCTTTGCTTGTCCAACCTTCTTGTCGATCAATTCCATCAACCAGATCTTCCCCATCCTCAATTCTCACATAACAACCCTTCCCATTGTCGAACAGTAGCAGTGCCACCTCTTGATTTGGACCCCAAACAATACTCTCCCCAATTTGGTCTACCAAATTCTTCACGACCCACTCCTCCATGCTCTGTAATTCCTGTGGATCAACATATGTACACTCGACATACCACCGAATACATGTATCTCTCTCAGTGTCTTGGATGTTGATGGTGCAGGAGTGCACTCGTTGGGAAACCCCAAGAGGAAGGTATGTTGAGCACAGCAGCAAGTTTTCCCTCACAAAGAAACCAAGGTTTAATCGACCAGTAGGAGAAAGAAATCACTTCTGGAAGTTGAAAACAGCTGATGTTGGCAGAGCGCACTACCAGGCTCAGCAGCAACATGGAATCTACACAACACAATCACGAAAAAATTGAGGTCGTAAATCTCACCGGTTTTGTTAACACAAAGGATTAGATGTGTAGTGTGGAAAATAGTACTTTTTTGTAGTAGATGAAAAGAGAACAATGGTGGCACTGAATGAGAGGAAAAAAATAATTGTAGTAAACAAAACAATGGTTGAAGTGGTTGTATTATCGGTGTAAAGAAATGGACCGGGGTACACAGTTCACTAGTGGTGTCTCTCCAAGACAGATAGATAACATTTTTGGTAAACAAATTACAATAAGATGATCTTGATCATGATAGGCAGCTCACAAGATCTAAACATCAGGCATAAAGAGGAGAGAACAACCATCTAGCTACTGCTATGGACCCGTAGTCCAAGGATGAACTACTCACGCAGCCCTCCGGAGGCAAGCATGGTGATGAAGAGGCCTCCGGTGATGATTCCCCCTCCCGACAGGGTGCTGGGGAGAGCTTTAGAACCCTCCCGAACTAGGGTTGACGATGACGACGGCTACGAAACTTTTCGTGGATGGAGGCTCTGGTCTTTAGGGTTAACCCGAGGATGAGCTTAAATAGGCGACAGGGCAACGTAGGTAGGCGGCAAGGGGGCCCACACCACCTGGTGAGTGGCCAAGGGTGGACGCACCCTATGGTGTGCTGGCTCTAGGACCCCCCTCCGGGTTCCTCCGGACTCCGTGTACGTGACAGATTTCTAAGACCCTGGGGTTTAGTTTCGTCCAATTCTGAGAATATTTCCAGAACAACTTTTCTGAAACCAAAAACTGTAGAAAATAGGAAATGGCTCTGTTTCATCTTGTTAATAGGTTAGTCCCAGGAAAACCATAAAACAACATGGAACATCAGAAATTACAGATATGTTTGAGACGTATCAAGCATCCCCAAGCTTAGTTCCTACTCGTCCTCAAGTAGGTAAAACGATAAAACAAATAATTTCTGAGGTGACATGCTACCAATATAAATTGAACATCCGAATTGTAAAAGCATATGGAAGCTGGTATCATAGTACTTTAAATACATACATGATAGATATAATTCTAACAATGAAACTTAGACATCATTTTGCATCATGAAAGGTAACACAAATAAAAGATCATGAATAATAATGCACTTGAAAGTTATACTTTTGTTTCGAGCATAAAGAAAACATACAAAGTCATATTTCGCTTGTACTTAAAAGTGGGGAAAAACATAAATGCCAGGACACCTTCAATGTTCAAGTGGATGACTAGAAACAAATAATTTGAGAGCAAGTAATAACATATCATGAATCAATCAACAATAATATTTAGGACCGATGCACATTAAACTCAGAATGGCAACTACGCTCTCTTAATTGTGCATAAAGTAAGAAGATGGAGACTCAACATAAAATTAAAAGAAAGGCCCTTCGTAGAGGGAAGCAGGGATTAACTCATGTGATAGAACTTTTATTTTATTAAACAGGGGTATTGAAAACATTTTTTTGGTGAGGTGTATGCTTATGTCAACCAATGGTAATAAAAAACTTATCATAACTCATGCCAAGCAAGGTTTTTAGACCTTTGAGAGAGGTTTCCATTGTTTATTTAGTTTGACACTTCCCCCCACCATGCTTTTCACAAACCAGGGCTAGCCGTGTCCACGGGTTCCCACCAACTTTCATCAATTCATGGGGAAGTGCCTTTTTGGTTATATTAGTTGGCACCCGCTCTCTGCAAATTTAAATGAGCACGGATTCCATACTCCTTGGGTGAAAGAGGGAGAAGACCTTTGCTTGACATGAACTGCAATAAACTTTAAAAATACTTCCTCAAGAGGTAAAACAAGAACACAAAACAGGAATAATTTTGAAAGTTTTAAAGGTAGAACATGCGAAATTTACTTGGAGTGGCGGTTAAATACCACATGTAGGTAGGTATGATGGATACATTTGACAAACTTTGGTTTTGGGGAGTTGGATGCACTAGTAGAGCTCATACTAAGTACAGGTGGAGGCTACCAAAGACTTGGAGCGACAAATTAAGAGAGCAATAATGACCATAATGATGCATAGCGACAATTTTTTTATTAATCAAAGCATAAATGGTATTAAAAGTAAAAAACTAAATGATCATAGAGGGTATAGGTGACAGGTTTGTAGCCATAAACATGGTGTAAGCATGCTCCAAGTCAACTAAATAAAGCATTCGAAGGAGAATACCACAATATTATGCTTCAATGTGATAAGAACAACTCATGATTCTTTAAATGGCACATTAAACACTCTAAGCTATTTGAGACAAGTCATGCTATAATAATAACTACTAAGCATAGAATTAAAATAACGTCCAACATGACATGATAAAGTCTAGCCACAGCCTATACAAGCTTCTTTTTGCACCGTTATAAGCACAAAATATTGTTCTACTGCTTTCCAACACCAATCATTTCAAACTAAACAAAAACTCTCCATAAGATATAGAAATGAAACAAGAGAGTACAACTAATACTCTACTACAGCTAACATCTCTGAATAGAGATGCATGAAAAACATGAGTTAAACAGGATTTGCAGCAGCTAGAAGAAAAACTAAGAATACAAGTATGGAAGAAAACGAGTATTCATATGACAAAGCGGAGCGTGTCTCTCTCCCACACAAGAATGATGGGTTCCAACAAGTTTATTGCAGCAAGGAAAAAAAGGAAAACAAAACAAAAAACAAACAAATGCTCCAAGTAAAGTGCATATGATGTGACTGAATAAAAATATAGTTTCACTAGAAGTGACATGATAAGTTGCTGATGAAGAAGGGGATGCCTTGGGAATCCCCAAGCTTAGACGCTTGAGTCTTCTTGGAATATTCTGGGATGAACCATGGGGGCATCCCCAAACTTTGGCTTTTCACACTTCTTCATCACATTATATCACTCTCCTCTCTTGACCCTTGAAAACTTCTTTCACACCAAACTCAAAGTAATTCTCATTAGAGGGTTAGTGCACAATTAGAAACTCCAATGTTCTCCTTGGACACAAACATTATTAATAAGTTTTGAACATTAGCTACAGTCACTGATGTTTTGTGGAGCAAAGAAATCCACTCAACATAGTAAAAGAGAGAATGCAAGTAAAAAGGCAGAATCTGTCAAAACCAGAACAGTTTGTAAAAACACATTTTTTCGAGACACTTACATTGCTCAAATCGAAAAACCCAGAACTATAAAAGGTTTTGGAAATATCTGCGGATTAAGCACAAAATTTTTTAGGTCATTTTGGTCTATGTGTGAATTTATATGAATTTAACAGTGGAAAGTAGAAATCTGTTTCCTGGGCAGAAATCCAAATCTAACTTCAAGTTTGGCACAACAAATGCGAGAAAATAAAGATACAAATGAGTTGCTACAGAAGTAAAGAACACCTTTACTCAAAGAAAACAGAAGAAAACATTGCAAAAATAAAAACATGGGTTATCTCCCAAGAAGTTCTTTTCTTTAACGCCTTTTAGCTAGGCCCAGAAAACAAGAATCAAGTATTTTTCAAGTGAAGAAGCATCCAAATTGTAACTTGTTCTAATAATAGAATTAAAAGGCAACTTAATTCTCTTCCTAGTAAAGTGTTCCATACCTTTCTTGAGTGTGAATTGACATTTAATATTCCCCTCTTTCATATCAATAACAACACCAATAGTTCTAAGAAAAGGTCTTCCCAAAACAATAGGACAAAAAGCATTGCATTCAATATTCATAACAATGAAATAAACAGGGACAAGGTTATTGTTAACCATAATAAGAACATCGTCAACTATTTCCAAAGGTTTGTTTCTAGCATTATTAGCAAGACGAACATCCAAATAACAGTGTTCCAAAGGTGGTAGATCAAGCATATCATAAAGTTTTTTATGCATAACAGAGATACTAGAACCAAGATCACACAAAGCATTGCAATCAAAATCATTAACTTTAATTTTAATGATGGGTTCCCAAGCATCATCTCACTTCCTAGGGACAGAAGCTTCATGTTTTAATTCTTCTTCTCTAATTTGTATGAGAGCATTTGTAATATGTTTTGTGAAAGCCATATTCATAGAACTAGCATTAGGACTACTAGAAAGTTTTGTAGGAATATAATTACTTCGGATATATTGCAATCATCAAAATCAAGATCGTTTTTATTAAAGGTAATGGGACCATTCTTTCCCATATTTCGAAAAATTTCAGCACTTTTATCAGGAACAGTTTTAGCGGTTTCAGGAAATTTTAAACATTTAACAGAAGAAGTGGAGGTATTTCCAACACAAATTACTTTACCATTAATAGTAGGAGGTTTACTAGCATGAGAAGCTTCAGTTTTACTAGTGGTGGTAATAGTACAAACTTTAGCTATATTATTATTTCTAGCAATTTCATCTTCTCTTTCCCATCTAGCATGCAATTCAGCTAACATACTAATATTGTCATCAATTCTAACTTGGATGACATTCAAAGTTTTGATTTATTTAACATAATGAGGCATAACCTTTATTTTAAGAAGATCAACATCAAGAGCAAGGCTATCAACTTTAGAATCAAGAATATCAATTTTGCCAAACTTTTCCTCAACATATTTGTTAAAAGCAGTTTGTGTATTAATAAAATTCTTAAGAATGTTTTCAAGATCATAGGATACAATTCTATTGTTGTTGTAGGAATTACCATAAGAGTTGGAATAACCATTAACATTATTAGAAGCCATTATTAGAAATATATGGCCTATAATTGTTTCTACCAAAATTATTCCTATAAGCATTGTTGTTGAAATTGTTGTTTTTAATGAAGTTCACATCAACATGATCTTCTTGAGCAACCAAAGATGCTAACAGAACATTATTTGGATCAACATAATTTTTACCATTCACAAGCATGGATATAATAACATCAAGCCTATCACTCCAGGAAGAGGTTTCTTCAACAGAATTTACCTTCTTACCTGGTGGATCTCTCCGAGTGTGCAATTCAGAACAATTTATCATCATATCATCAAGAAGCTTTGTTGCAGCACCCAAAGTGATGGATATAAAGGTTCCTCAAGCAGCTGAATCCAGAAGGTTTCTTGAAGAAAAATTCAGACCTGCATAAAAGTTTTGGATTATCATCCAAGTAGTCAGTCCATGAGGGACAATTCTTTACCAAAGATTTCCTTCTTTCCCAAGATTTAGCAACATGCTCATTATCAAGTTGCTTAAAATTCATAATGCTACTTCTTAGAGATATAATCTTAGCAGGAGGATAATATTTTCAAATGAAAACATCTTTACATTTAGTCCATGAATAGATATTATTTTTATGCAAAGATAGCATCCATTCTTTAGCTCTTCCTCTCAAGGAAAAAGGAAACAATTTAAGTTTAATAATATCTCCATCTACATCCTTATATTTCTGCATCTCACAGAGTTCAACAAAATTATTAAGGTGAGCAGCAGCATCATTAGAACTAACACAACAGAAAATTGTTCTCTCATGACAAGATTTAACAAGGCGGGCTTAATCTCATAAAAATCAGCAGTAGTAGCATGTGGAGCAATAGGTGTACTAATAAAATCATTGTTGTTTGTGCTAGTAAAGTCACACAACTTAGTGTTCTCAGGAGTACTCATTTTAACAAGATTAAAAACAGGATAAAAATAACAATTAGAATAAGAACTCATTTTTTTTGTGTTTTTATAAATACACGCAAACAAGAAAAAATAAAATAAACTAAGAAAAACAAAAACAAAGTAAAGATATTGGAGGCGAGAGACTCCCCTTGCATAAATCCCCTTCCTCCCTGATAACGGCGCCAGCAAACATCTTGATGGTGCAGGAGTGGAGTCGTTGGGAAACCCCAAGAGGAAGATATGATGAGCCCAGCAGCAAGTTTTCCCTCAGAAAGAAACCGCGGTTTAATCGACCAGTAGGAGAAAGAAATCACTTCTGAAGATTGAAGACGACTGATGTTGGCAAGGCGCACTACCAGGCTCACCAGCAACGTGGAATCTACACAACACAATCAACATACTTTGCCCCAACGAAACAATGAGGTTGTCAATCACACCGGTTTGCTAACACAAAAGATTAGATGTATAGTGTGAAAAATAGTTTTACTTGTTTGCGGTAAATGAAAAGAGAACAACGATGGCAGTGAATGATAGGAAAACAATAATTGCAGTAAAGAAAACAGCGGTTGCAATGGTTGTATTATCAGTGTAAAGAAATGGACCGGGGTCCATAGTTCACTAGTGGTGTCTCTCCAAAACAGATAGATAACATGTTGGGAAAAAAACTTACAGTAAGATGATCTTTATCATGTTAGGAAGCTCACAAGATCTAAACATGAGGCATAAAGAGGAGAGAACAATTTCTACTTCTATGGACCCGTAGTCCAAGTATGAACTACTCACGCATCACTCTGGAGGAAGGCATGGTGATGAAGAGCCCTCCGGTGATGATTCCCCCTCCCGGCAGGGTGCCGGGGAGAACTTTAGAACCCTCCCGAACTAGGGTTTACGATGACGGGTGCTATGGAACTTTTCGTGGATGGAGGCTCTGGTCCTTAGGGTTAACCTGAGGAGGAGCTTAAGTAGGCGAGAGGGCAGCATCCGTGGGTGGCCAGGGGGCCCACACCACCTGGTGGGGCAACCAAGGGGGGGCGTCACCGTATGGTGTGCTGGCTCTAGGTCCCCCCCTCCGGGTTCCCTCCGGACTCCGTGTATGTGGCAGATTCTAAGACCCTGTGATTTTGTTTCGTCCAATTCCGAGAATATTTCTAGAACAACTTTTCTGAAACCAAAAAATAACAGAAAACATGAACTTGCTCTATGACATCTTGTTAATAGGTTAGTCCCAGGAAATCCATAAAAATGGCATAAAGTGTATAGAAAACATGTAGCATATGACATGAAAACAACATGGAACATCAGAAATTATGGATGCATTTGAGACATATCAGACGCTACCATCACCTAGTTTTTCTTTACAAGGAAAGAATTCGACTGTAAAGGCGAAGGTAGGCGCCCGCGCAGAATCTCCCATGTTTGTCAATGGAGGGAAGCGGCAGTGAGGTACTGTAGGGGCCGGGCAAGGCCCAATTCGAGTTCAATAACAGCTAGAGAAGGGTGCATTACCGATTATAAGTATTGTCTCCTCCCTTCATCTTAGCTCATTCACGGGCACACCACAATCTAGATTTTCAAATTGGCGGGGGAAACATAACATGAGGCCGGGCCACAGGTGGGAACGGGGCTAGGGTTGAGAAATTCCTCACCAGCGAGAGCTCCGCCGCCGTGGAGAAAGGCACTCCACCGCCCCGAGAAGAACCTGCCGCCGCTCCCGGCGAAGAAGAACAGGGCGGCGCCGTCGAGCACGGGAGGGGGAAGGGGCTGGTGAAGATGTCGTACCAACTGAAGTGGGTCCCACCTGTCGGCGCAAGTAAACCCCTCTCCTAACGGGCTGTCCTAACCTAAACTGAGTCCACGTTAAAGAGCCAGACTGTCGTTTTATCAGTTATTCCTGTCTGAGCTATTTCCACTCGACGAAACGTTGCAGAAGAGCGATTTCTGCCAAAAACGTCGATGTCCATCCAATTCACCTTAACGACGTCGCATTGGGGCTATTTGTCCCCATTTTACTGGAAGTGTGGCAGTTAACATGATATGCTCTTTCTACTTTGAGGTTAGTGTACAAGAAGGAAATCATCTTTCTGGGTATTTCAACAGGATTTGGACTCGCCGAAAATCGTGAAGGTCGAATCAACATGGGAGAAGAAGGTTATCGTCTCTTATGGTTTTTTGACCCTTGAGGTTCTATCAATTTGTGATTTACATGTTCCTCTAATTTGGGAAGAAGGTTGTCAATCTGACCAGCATTATAGCATGAATAGTCGCTACTGATTGCACTTGATGGAATAGTAGTTGAACTGATTTCTACCTTATAGAAAATAGTCGAGAGACAAATTCATCTAATCTGTAACCCGGGCAAATAACCCGCCTCCTCATCCCATCTGGCGATACCTATTTTTAGCCATTGGATCTCCGTGCTCGATGATGTATATTTCCCTGTGGTGATTCACGATGAAATTAACATATAAGTTTTCTCTTCAAGTGGTATTCTATTGAAGAATGAGAAATGTACGTAATCGTATGTTAGTATTTTTTTTCGAATCGATGATAGGATTCTCACTAATCAGAATAAGAATCACCGATTTCCTTGATTATACATCACCTAGGTCGGCTTAATAGCAGTGTCTTGGAAAACCATCCATCAGCCCCACTGGTAGAAAAAATGCCTTCCATACGCCCCCATCAGTCCCCAAACTTTGCGCACCGTGACTAAAGGGGTTTTAGTCCCGGGTCGGGAGGAGACCCGCGACAGAAGGTCATGCGTCGTGGGTTGGGAAGCGCGTGGAGGCGCGTGGAGGGCTTTAATTCCGGTTGGCGTGGCCACCCGGGACTAATGATCCACGTCTCCTGGCCTCCCTGCCTTTAGTCCCGGTTGGCGTGGCCACCCGGGACTAAAGATACAAACTGCTTGCCTCCTGCGCGGCAGTTTTATTTCGCGAGCGAGAGGCAGAAGGGCGCCATTGCTACAGTGCGCATCCGAGTCTCTGTTTCTTCTTCTCTCTTCTCTTCTCTTCCTCTCTTCGATCTTCCTCCACCAAGCACCCATGGATGAAGTTTGGAAAACTGTCCGTGTGGCCACACCATGCGGCAAGAGTCTCGACGTGGCCTACACCAATAATTGCGAGAGGCTCCCCGGTCTTCTTGAGCATTTCAGCTATCTCTATGAACAAGCCGATGAACACCATAGGTTCTTCGGGCTTGATCTAGAGTATACGGCGGATCAACAGGATGTTGCCGTCATCCAGATTGCGCTCAAGGAGTTCGTTTTGATCTTCCAATGGTCAAGGTAACGCACACGTACAATCTTGCATTTTCGATTTGTTTGTTGCATCTGAAGAATACATGTGTTGCAACATATCTAACACGTTCTATTTTTGTTGTTGCAGTAGTTCAAAGGATTCTACGGCCCTTGTTGATTTTCTTGTCAACAAGGGGTACGACTTCTGCAGTGTTGACATCACTCAAGACCGGCAGAAGTTGATGCGATTGGGTATTGTGATACCTGAAGATCACTACATTGATCTTCAGGATCTTATCCATTTTGATGATTTGTGCGGTCACAAGACCGGGATGGCTTCGATGGCAACCGCCTTCATCCACGCCGACTACAGAACCATGAAGTCTGGTTTCCCCTCCAAGAATCACATGCGTTGGGGGAAGAACCCACTGGACCGGATCAACCTCAACTATGCAGCCATAGATGCATACGTTTCCTACGAGTTGTTCCGCATCTACTCGACGGAGCTCGAGTAGATGGTGTTTGTACCGCATCTTGCGTTCGATATATGCATGTAATGGATATATATTAGTATGTAATGGATATTATTTCTATATTAATTCGTAGCTATATTATGTCAAACACACATTTCAAAACAAACAAACAAAAACACATCAAGAAAACAAACAATAACACATCAAGAAAACAAAACAGGAAAACTACCGTTTCTAAATTAATCTAAGCCATAGATGCATACGTTTCCTACGAGTTGTTCCGCATCTACTCGACGGAGCTCGAGTAGATGGTGTTTGTGTACCGCATCTTGCGTTCGATATATGCATGTAATGGATATATTAGTATGTAATGGATATATATTATTATGTAATGGATATTATTTCTATATTAATTCCTAGCTATACTATTTCTATATTATGTCAAACACACATTTCAAAACAAACGAACAAAAACACATCAAGAAAACAAACAAAAACACATCAAGAAAACAAACAAAAACACATCAAGAAAACATATATCTAGTCAATACCAAACTCATCCAGTTGGATTTACTTTAAAATACATTTTTGAACTCATTCTAAAAATAATAGAAGAGCCTACTGGTCTTTTTAAGATTTTAAAATTAATTGGTATTATTTTTCTTAATTTTTATATATATTATTTATATTTTTAAGATTTTAAAATGAATTAGTTTTATTTTTCTTAATTTTTTGATATATTATTTGTATTTTTAAGATTTTAAAATGAATTAGTTTTATTTTTCTTTATTTTTTGATATATTATTTGTATTTTTAAGATTTAAAAATGAATTAGTTTTATTTTTCTGAATATTTTGATATATTAATAGTATTTTTAGAAATAATACAAATTAAAAAGTTAATGTTTATTTATTTATTCAAAATTATTAATTACATCATTACTTTTGTTTATTAAAAGATTTATTTAAAATTCAAACAATAAAGAAATGTGCCATCGACCAACATGTTAATAGGATTGATATGATACTACTATCACATACATGCGTACGAAACACTTGGATGCGGGACGGGATGGAACTCTGAAGTTAAGCGTGCTAGTGCTAGAGTAGTGGGAGGATGGGTGACCGAGCGGGAAGTTTAACCACGAGTAAGTAATTTGACTAGAGATAATTGTAGTTAGACACTAAGCAAATAATACAAATTCTGAAAAAAAAAAGGAGTGAAAAATAATTAGAAACCCAAATAAATTAAAGAAATTACAAAATAAAATTTAGTCCCGGTTCGTGTGGCCAACCGGGACTAAAGGTCCTCCGCCCCCCGGCTCACGCCATCCGCCCACGTGGCCGGGCCTTTAGCCGCGGTTCGTAAGAGGCGCGACTAAAGAGGGGGGCCTTTAGTCGCGCCTATTTAGTCAGGGTTGCGCGGCCGGGATTAATGGGCCTGGCGAACCGGGACTGTAGGCCTATTTTCTACCAGTGCCCACCGCCAAATCCAGAACAAGATGGACCAGCATCGAAGACTTTAAGAGGTGTGAGAACATAAGTAGAAACATATATGACACAACAACAATATCATTTCGCCCAACAGGCAACACCGGGACACGGCAACAACATCATGATGACACCCGCATGCCATCTTGTAGGTAAAGAATAAACTCAAAATCATATTTTTTTTTAATGAATTGGCGAACTTCACAAGTATGTGTGTATATATATATTATTTGTACATCAATTAAGGTGATTGAACTTGACAGTAAAGATACATATCCAACTAACCTTTTTTTCATGGGTTGCCTTGTGGTTTTTCAATTTTTTCTAGGCAAACCAATTTACTTATTTCATTTTGACTAAAAAACATACCATAATTATCCCAAGCAGAATCATTCTCTGCATACCTCAAACTGAATCCTCAAACTGAATGTAAAAAAACTCACCATTGTTTTTATTCTTATCATTTGATGAAATGAATGTTTTCTCTATCCCATGTTATCATCATTTGAAATAAACCTGATTAAGTCCAAACGGATAGAAACTATGGAGTACTATTTAGCCGGAAGTATATGAAAAGGCAAAACATATATCTACAAATCTATGTAGTGATCCGCTATTGAGTATCTCAAATTTAAAACAATCACTTAGCTAGATATACTATATGTTCATTGTGCACCTGCTGTTTATGTGGAATGATGATGACTGTTCAACTTTCTGATTGACGAGTGCGCTCCAGAAAATGGCTGCAGATTTGATAGTGTCGCCTCGTGCGCCCTCAGAGTCATCACCAATTCCAATAGTATTACGCTTCTACTCTTCGCCAATGCTCATATTGACATGTTATTTGCATGATTTCTTGGTGTTTTTCCTGATGGGTCATTAACTGAATGTGGAAAAAGCTCTATGTTGCTTTGTAAGTATGTAGTTCTATGTGCATGCACCGCAGATTGCGGATGCGGCATATCCGAATTGGAGTTTTCGACGGATGATTGTTGGCTGTTTGACGTCCATCGGCAATCTTCGGTTTCTTCATGTTCCTTATCAGTGAAAATCATCTTACCCCTATTTTGTGTAGCTAGGCAAGCGAGTCATGTAATGTTTTCGTATGATCTTTAATATTAATATAGGTAGTCCGTTGAAAAAAAATGCAAACCCACCACGCATGCCGCATAGTGTGACAATGCCTTGCAGGCGGCAAGGCGAAACTCGCATGCTTGTCTAGTATCAATGGTTCCTTGTGGACCGCAAGAAACGAAACGACAAGATGTGCCTTGGTGATCAACACCGCCAAAACACAATGCCATAAACAAACCTTAAATAAGGATACGGAGACCATAATTGGTGCATCCAAACACACCCATTTATCCGCACTTTTCTTCAAACCAAAACTTCACTGGCCATACATGGCTAGGGCCCTTGAATAGTGCTCATAGGCACTTCTGTCCCAACCCTAGCCGAATTGCCCGATGTGCAAAGCCTGGCAGTGGATGATGGCCGCGGACTCCCCTTGCTAGTTCGTCCCACCACACTGGCGATTTGATCCGGTGGAGCCGGCTTATTATTTGATGATTTGTTTACCGAAAATTCATACTAGTACTATAGATACAGACTAACCCGGTTTATTTTTTATGAAGTGTGGGCCCCATGAGGTGTAAAATATTTGTGAAAGAATTATTGGGCTCATTTTATAGAGTTCGTCGTGCACGAGCACGTCAGGATGATGCAAACAGATTAAAATTTTGAATCGCCGTTTGAAAAACACGATCTATCATACGTGTACAAAGCTAGCAGACTTTCCAGTCCATTGGCTCAAGTGGAGTTATGCCATGCAGTGCCATATATGCATGGATTCCCACGCCCAAATGAAATAAAGGACAGAGCTAGCAGGCTTTTTTTTTTTGAGATTTAATGCTGCGATTTTATTACGGCCTATCCAGGTCCAGTACGTTCTGAATACAATCCGGGTAAGTTCCCAGCCATCTAATACAACTCTTATTATCACAGCTACTTTTAGCAACTAAATGAGCCACTCCATTGGCGCTACTTCGCACCGTGCGCACCGAGAAATCTTCAAAGCCCTTCAAGAGTTTCTTGATGTCTTCCACCAGCATACCATGCATATGCCGAGCGGTCTAGATCCTCCGACTTCAGCTTTGCTGCAACCCCTGTGCTGTTCGTCTCCAAAACTACTTTCTCAACCCCCTTCTCCTTCGCAAAGATCAAAGCTTGGCAGCATGCCAGTAGCTCTGCATGTTCAGCATCTCCAACCCGAGGAAAAAACGGCCTACTATGCCAAGGCATGAACCGTGGTGGTCACGCAAGACCACACCACCCCCACCGTTATTATCAGCCGAACGAAACGCCCCATCAGCGTTTGCTTTCACCCAGTCTTCCTCCGGAGGTAGCCAGCGCTCTCCCCTCGAGGCGGATATGACCTAGGCTTATGATGAACATCTAGCCACTCCTGCATTTCCTCCATCGACCTTCTGACAATCAATCTTGGATCAACCATCTTCTTTGTCTCCCGAGCATCATTCCTTGCCATCCAAAGATTGTACACCATGCGAGCTAGCAAGGCCACCTGATCGTCCGTACCTTTCCCAATCCAGTCTAGCAGCCACCCTTTTAGATCAGAGTGGTAACTGAGATTACGTGGGGGCACATCCACGCGTACAGCAACTTCTTCCTGCAAGTAGTTCCATGTCGAGGCTGAGTGAGGGCAGAACCAAAACCGATGAGCTAAACTCTCCTCCTTGTCGCACACTAGACATGTAACACCGTCTTTTATCTTCATATGCCTGAGTTCAGCGCCCACCGCCAGGCCATTCTCAATCAGTCTCCACAAATGAACTTTCATCTTGTTCGGCACCTACGCCCCCCATACTGCTAACCAACTCTTATGATGATCGCATGTGGAAGACCCGCCCGCACCCCCTTGTTTATCCACCTTACATTGCACCGCTAGATGGTATGCCGACTTGACGGTGAAGACACCGTTCTTAGTATGATTTCATGCCAGCACATCGTCCACTTCTGCTCCCCCAACCGGTATGCTTAGGATATCAGAAACGTCGGGCTCAAGAAACAGTCCACGTACCTTATGTTCGTCCCAAGCATTACCCTCGCTGTCCAGCAACTCATCGACATTTGTTGGCCTGTCTGTAAGCTGACACCCCAGTGGGTATTGCGCTCCCGACCTCGGAATCCATCGATCTTCCCAGATTTTCACTTGCTGACCATTGCCCACTCGCCACACGAGCCCCCTCTGCAGCAAGTCTCTCCCATGGAGCAGGCTTCGCCCAGTAAACGAGGCTCGTTTGGGGCATGTTGCTGACATAAACTCACCATTATTGAAATACCGCGCACGCAGTACTCTCCCACACAGCGATTCCGGGTTGACCAGCAAACGCCACGCCTGCTTGGCTAGTAGTGCTTGGTTGAAGCTCTCATAATCCCAGAATCCCTGCCCTCCTCTTCCTTTGCTTTTACACATTCTCTCCCAGCTAATCCAGTGCACTTTCCTTTCCCCATTTTTATCTCCCCACCAGAACCTTGAGGTGACCGAACTCAGCTGATGGCACATCTTCTTGGGGAGCATAAAACAGCTCATATTGTATGTTGGAACCGCTTGGATGACCGATTTGATGAGCACACCTTTTCCCGCCTTGGAAAGACCTTGGCCCTTATACCCTGCCGCCTTCCCCCAAGTCCTCTCTTTAACATGCTTGAAGGCCCCTTCTTTCGAGCGACCAACCACCGTGGGCAGTCACAGGTAGCTTTCGGAGAGGGCTTCACACGTTATGCCCAGCAACCCCTTGAGCTCATTTTTCTTAGCTTCTTCGCATCCTTTCCCGAAGAAAATAGAGGATTTATTGAGGTTTACACGCTGACCTGAGCTAATTTCGTAGTCATGAAGAATGGACCTCAAAGTCTGCACACTACCCGTAGTGGCCTCCGGGAAGACCACACTGTCATCCGCGAACAGGAGATGAGTGATGTGAGGACCTCCTGCTCCGAATTTAACCCCACTAATCAGGTTTTCAGCTTGAGCTTGTTTAAGCAGGACCGAGAACCCCTCCACACATAACAGAAATAGATACGGGGATATAGGGTCCCCCTGGCGCAGTCCTCGTGAAGGTGTAAACAAATCTGAGAGGCCACCATTCAACTTAACTGAAAACCTTACCGAAGTAACACACCGCATAACCATCTGAACCCACGCCCTAGAGAAGCCAAGTTTTAGCATCATTTTCTCTAAAAAAATCCACTCGACCCTGTCGTATGCCTTCATCATATCCAACTTGACCGCACACGAGGGCTTGTTCTTCCTCTTCTGTGTCCTAATTGCATGCGCACACTCGTATGCAATAAGGACGACATTGTCCGTGATCAGTCTGCCAGGGACAACGCGCTTTGCTCCTCTGAGATCAAAATTGGCAAAACCTTCTTTAAGCGATTCGCCAACACTTTTGAAGCCAGCTTGTATAGGACGTTGCAAAGGCTAATCGGTCTAAATTGAGCTAGATTATCCGGGGAATTAACTTTAGGGATGAGCGCCAACACCGTATCATTAAAATCGGTGGGGGTGTCGTTTCCGGCTAAAAAATCCTTAACTGCCTTGCATACATCCAATTGAATCAATGCCCAGTGGCGTTGGTAAAACAAAGCTGGCAGGCCATCCGGCCCAGGGGATTTTGTAGGACCCATTTGGAACAGAGCAATCTCAATTTCTTTATCCGAAATAGCAGCAGTCAACATAGAATTCATTTCAACAGAAACAAAAGAGCCAATGCGGTCTAGAATTCCCTCCATATTCGTTGACCCCTCCGACAAGTATAGGGAGCTATAAAAGGCCAGTGCCATAGCTCGCATCTCCTCATTAGTATCACACTTTCTGCCATCATCCTTCTTCAGGTACCGCACCGTATTTTTTCTTCGCCTGTGCGAAGCACGGTTCTGGAAGAATTTAGTGTTCTAATCCCCCGCTCTCAGCCACTCCTGCCTAGATCGCTGTTTGTACATCAGTTCCTCTCGCTCGTAAATAACATGCAGCTTCTTTTCCACCTCACGCACCTCTAGTGAGGAGCCCGTGGTTAGCGCTTGACTTTTTGCTTCCTGAAGTGCATGCCTTAGCTTTTTAATCTCCTGCCTAACCGAGGCAAAAACTTCCACAGTCCATTTCTTCATATGTGTTGAGACCGCCCGCAGCTTGGCCCAGATACCATTAATACTTGGGGCATGCCCACGATTCTGATCCCAAGCCTCGGCTATCATATCATCGTATTCCTCGTGTTTGCCCCACATCTCCTCATACATAAACCCTCTCGGGCCAGTACGACTAGCGGACCTATCCTCCGCTGCAACTCTGATTAGAAGCGCCGTGTGGTCTGACTCCTCTGTCGCAATATGCTCAACGTTCGTCGCCGGGAACAAGTCGAGAAACGTGCCCGTGCACGTAGCTCTATCCAATCGGCATTCTACATTAGCCTCCCCCTCTCTTCTATTATCCCATGTGAAGGGGTAGCCCGAAAACCCAATATCGTGTAGATTACAGTCCAGTAGACAATTTCTAAAATTCATCATTTGGGTCTCGTTACGCTCATGCTGGCCGCATTGTTCTTCCTGCCTCAAAATTTCATTAAAATCACCCGCACACAACCAAGGGAGGTCATCTTGCGCACGCAAGTATCTCAGGATCTCCCATGTTTTGCCTCTCAATTCTGTTCTGGGCTCGCCGTAGATTCCAGTGAATCTCCACGTCTGATCATCCATTGTAATTTTTGCATCTATGTAGTATTGACACCAAGGCCTAACAGAAACATCAACACCATCCCTCCACCACAGAACCATCCCTCCTTCTTTTCCTTTCCCTTCCATGCACACACCATGCTTGAACCCCAAACTCCATTGGAGCCTCTCCATAGCCTTCTTTTTTTGTTTAGTCTCACTAAGAAATACCACCGCTGGATTGTACGACCTACATAGGTCCCTAAGTTCGCCTACAGTCGGGTCCAAACCCAAACCACGGCTTTTTAAGGCCAACACATTCATTGTTCTCGGCGGCCCTGCCTCGCAGGGTCCGCCGTTGGCTCTTCTATTCTGTCAAACACCGAGGTGTGCTCCTCAATCCTGTCAAAAACAGAATTTGTTTTCTGTCGCTTCTCCGAAGTATCAGAGGTGTCCTCCCCTACAACCTGGACAGGCACCGGTAGCCAGCCTAGCTTGTTGCCTCTTTTCTTTCCGTATGTATCCAGTGGTACATAAACCTGATCATGCTTTGGTGCAGTCTTTGCTTTTCTTGGCTTTTGCACAAACGTGCCCCCCTTTGGTTTCTTCTGTTTTGTGTCCATTGATTGCTTCCCCGCAGCCTTGTCATTGTCCCCCGCCCAGTGGCGTTCAGAAGGGCTCGTAACCTCTCTTTCTTCATGCCTCTGTCCGTACCCGCCAGTGCGAGACGAACTAGAGTGAGCAAAGCTCTGTGACGGATTTCTCCTCGGAGGCAAGTCTTGAATAGAGACCCCTCCCATATATCTTCCTTCAGAGCCCGCCGGCCTAGAGCTGTAGCTATTGGAAGACACAGCCGTTCTAGCTAGCGGTGGTGGTTTTTTGTTCTTCCTCGGTGACGCCCGTAGCCATTCTCCCCACTGTTTAACTTCATCATCCACTGCTCTGCACTTCTCCTCTAGATGCACTAGACGACCACAGTCAAAGCAGAAGTGAGGAATTTTCTCGTATTTGATATCAAACCATTTGCCCTCTGTATCATCAGCAGATTCTTTCAGGCTAACACCGCGAGGTAACGGTTGATTAACGCAGACTGCCACCCGGATCCTCAGCTCCTCTCCCCAAGCTATGCCTTCTTCATCCACCTCCACAGCAATAAATTTACCAATCCAGCCACCGATCACTTCACCATAGCATCTATTCATCATATCCATAGGTAGATCCCGAACCCTAACCCACATCTCAAGTGTATCAAACATCATATCCGATGGAAGCTCGGCCCCATCGAAATCCTTCAAGAGTACTGCAGTGAAATCAAACTGACATGGCCCGTTCCTCTTGACATGTTTCCAATCTCCTTCAGACCCAAATCGAACCACAAACTGATTATCCCCGATCTCCTTGAACTGTGCCCTGTGGTGCAATCCCCACACACGCTCCATTGCCTTCTCCAAAGCCGAGATAACCAATTTGCGTGGAGTGCAAACCTTGCCGACCATAGCCCACTTAGGTCGCGGCACCGCCGTGGAACCGAAGTTCCCAATCACCAGCCCCGCAACCTCCTTGTCTGTCAGCAGCAACTCACCCATCCGGGTCGACAAGCTCGCCGCCAGATCATCCCCGCTCGACTTTGACGGCGATCGGGACGTACCAGATCGGCCGCCGTTACCACGTGGTGTGCCAGCGGGAGATGCCATAAGGTCCCGAGACCTCGTCGTACTCGCACGTCATACTCACACTCGCACTCGGCCATCTGCGCTGGGATCTCGCCGTCGATAACCTAGCCAGCCGCCGGAGTTCACCACCCTTCGTTGAGGAAACCCTAGTGTCGTTGTGATCGCCTCCCGATCGCCCTAGCGTAACTCCCGCTCGTTGGTGGACCCTTTCCTCCTATCTGCTAGCAGGCTTTCTAGTCCATTGGCTGGGGCAGGGTTCCGTTTCAAAAAAAAAATGGCTGGATCCCTTTGCATGAGATAGCTATAAAGCGGTGTACACGGCAAGCTGGTCGCATTGGCCATGTCACGTACGCCAGCTTGTTGAGATAAGATTAGTTCAAAACATCACACGATTTCCAATGAACCGATCGAATCCGACGTGACCGACAAGCTTGACCAGCGCCTATGTAAAGTCGGCAATCTCGTTCGCCCACAGGTGAAGCACACACGAGCATGGCTGCCAGGCTGTATAGAGAAGCACATGTACACCCACTCACACGCACGCCTGAGGGGGGCGAAAACATACGCCCCAAAACGCTCCTCCTCGCGAATAAAAACACGCACAAACTTGTCGATTCTGCGCCTAAATCGCTGCAACACAAAGGGCGATCTCGAGGCAGCGTAAGTCACACCAGATCTATCCCTTTTGATCTTCTTTTATGGAGAAAATGATCTATGGCGTATGTATGTTCATCACCGCTGGTCGACCTGAAAAGGACAAAGTGCCAAAAGTAATATCCGTTAGGCGACAAGTTTCATCATCGAAGTGAGGCTAAAATCATTGCCCCCAATGTGTTGGGGCTGACTATAAAACTCTACCATCTAAGTGAGGCCAGAAACCATGGTTTCCTGATGATATAGAAATTCACGGCAATAATACATGAGCGAGCGCGGGATGTACCTACGAGGGTAGTTGACTGTGACTCTATATAGACGCACGTACGAGCAGGGGAAGTACCCAGCCAGAGATCGCACATGCGTAGGGAGGCAAGCGAGACCTCGTCGGCGTCTTGCTCCTTGACGCAGATCCTCTTGGCTCTATACCACACATGTCTTGGTTTTGGATCGATTCGTTAGGTGCGACAGTCACGAGAGAGACCATCAACTAGAATTACCATCTCATTGAATCGCGTCTTCCGGTAGTCATGGCGTCACCCGCGAGGAGTTTCTTCGCTGGTAAGTGATCACGTGATATATCATATTCTTCTTTCTCAAGGAAATTATTCCATGCAGTGTGCATCCGTTGGTCCGATTTACCGTGCACGTGGCCGGAAATTATACCGTCGAGGTGATGCCATAATTTATGGTTCCCCGATGAGAAGAAATCGATGACAAGAGTACATGAGTGGGCGCCAGGGGCGGAGCCAACACACAAGCATTTGGGTTCAGCTGAACCAACTAAAATAATGCTAACCTCTTTATAATTACTATCTAGTTGCTCTAAGTTAGTAGTTTTTTATCCATATATACAATAAAGTGAACCCAATGATGGAATCTTTTAGCTTCGCCACTGATGGGCGCGGAATGTCTTCTACGTGGGTGGTCGATTGCGGCTCTATACAAATCATGACGAGCGCACACGGCTAATGCCAAGCGCGAAGGACTCAAAACATAAAATTACCTTGCCTCTCCCGAGGAGGCGTGATTGATCATACAACTACACTTCTCCTCGAGGAGAGCGAAGATCATATACACAACATGGATCTTGGTCCTAAGAGGAAGTAAGATTAACATATTCGGTAAGAATCATCCCTCGTGCAAAATGATATTTTATATATTGACATTACGGCCGAGTCTCGGTTGAGACAAAGACCGACGTTTGTGCTGGTGTTCTTTTGGGATGGAGAAGCATGCAAAGGCGGATGCACCGGGCTCGAGCTGATCCAGTCTGCATTTTTTTGAGTGGTAGGGGGCAGGGCGGAACCCAACGCATGGGGGTAGGCGCAGTGTGGAGCATAATGCCTAAGGCTGGTGCCAGTGGGGGCGGTAGTAGGGGCGATACCGCCCCCCGGCGGGCGAGAGGTGGGCGAGTAGGGGGCGAGAGGGGAGAGGCGGGCGACGGCCCCGTCGCCTGGCGAGAGTGGCGTTATCGCCCGGGTACAGCCCGCGTTGGCGGGGCGAGAGGGGGCGAGAGGGGGAGGCGATAGGCGAGAGCGGGGCGAGAGGGAGGCGATAGCGGTGCTAGTGGGGGCGGTAGGGAGGAGATAGATGTGAGAGCTAGCACTATACCCCGTGCACTGGCACCGTGGCGTGAGAGTGAGGTGAGAGTGAGAGGAAAATCTGACGTGGCGGGGCTATAGCCCGTGATAAACCGTGATCCACTGGCACCAGCCTAAGTGTGGAGTGGCTGGAAGAAGGTAAGCCACATGTCGACGTCGCAACGTGCTCTTCTGGCAGGCGGGTGCGCCAAAGAACTGTGTCCCAGTGCCAGTTTTGTCGGGCGAGCGAGACGGAGGGGAGTTATATTGCTTCCTGCGTAGTACTCCCTCCGTTCCACAATGTAAGATGTTTTAGACATTTACCACATTCACACATATAGACATGTATCTAGACATATTTTAATATATGGGTTCACTCATTTTAGTATGAATCTAGACAACATGTAAACCACCTAAAACATCTTATATTATGGAACGGAGGGAGTAGTTTCATTGCTTCCGATCTTGACCAGCATGCTTCGGGTACCAGGCGAGGAAGCTTCATTCCGAAAGACAGATTGCTTCGGTCAACCAGATAAAAAACAATACCACCGCCCTTCCCCAGCCATCGTTGACCCAGCCGCAACCGTCCTTGATCATTGCCTGCAGCCGTGAAAGTGGTGACACTGACTCGAGATAATCCGACTAAACAAAACTTCAAGTATACACACTTTTGCAGGATAGAAGGGGTATTCTACATGTTTGTACCCTTAGTTGTGCATGAGTTAGTGCTAGCTGCTACATGGCAGCTATATGATGAGCTAGCTTAGCTGTGACGTGATATTGTGTTAGTTTCAAGCCTTGCACGCACGATTCTAGTGCGCAAAGCTCGTTCAAGTTAAAGGTTCGATAGTCACTTCTAGCTTTTTTCCATAGTGCAAATTTATATTTTTTATAGAAAAAGAAGATCAAATAGGGACACGTTACAAGGGAAGAGAAGAGATCAACCATGTGCTCTCTGCCACATAGCCAACAACAAAACTTGAGAATCATTGAAGAGTCATTACTTCTCATTTAACCTCCGCAATTACATTTATAAAAGACGGATACGAGCAAACATGGTGTGAGGATAGTGCAACAGTGAAAGGAAGGCAGATGGAGACAAGTTCATCGCCAATTTCCAAACATGATTTGGATGGGGACAAAAGACATTACCAAGTGGTGAGGTTGAGAGGCATCGAGAACTTAGCGGTCACAATGGTATACTTTGCATCTTAGAGGGTTGGCTTCGATCTTCTCTTCTTTTTTTTTTTTTTTTTGTACAAGATGTGGCACCGAAGTGCCGATGTTGCATTAACACGTGGTGGGTACAATTTCCAGTAAGGCCCTAGTCAACACTTGTCCTAAAGACCTAAATTCGAAGATAAGGGCCTCAGCTTTACAAAACGCACCCTGGACAAAAGATAAAAATGCAATCCGGTCCAAGAGCTTCTCCACCATAGTTCGCCGGCGATCTCCAGGCGCCGGAAGCGCCGAAATCGTAGCCCCATGAAGATCTCGAACTCTCCCATCCGGCGATGCACTTGACGCCGGCTAGCGCCCACCCACCGGGGACGAACCACTTGGTGTGTGTGCGTAGTCGAGCCCCGGCGTCTTGCGCAGAGGGCCTCCACAGCGGACGTTGATGTCGATGCGCCATCCATATGGCCTTGACTGGCGAAGGTGAGGATCACCTTGGCTTGATTCGCACAGGACTGCAGCTGAAGCCACTTGCGCCAAGTCGAGGAAGAACAACAGCTTGTCCTCCACCCCTCACCTCCATGGTGAAGCAGAAGAGAAGAAGCTCCGTTCTTCTTCAAATCGGTGAAGCAGCAGGTAGGGCAGACGAGTTTATTGAAGTGGCCTTGATCTCCTTCTCCCTCTAGGCCTGCCCGCCATGGATCAAACCTGCAGAAGAAAGGGGATCTGGGCTCCGCGTCGCTGCGAGTCGCGGAGATCCAGCCGGAGATGAGGGAAAACGCCAGAGCGGCGACTACAAGCACTAAGACTAGCGACGGCCTACATCTAGTATTCACAGGCCAGGCAACGCCCTCGAATCCACACCGGACGGCATCGCCGCCGGGGGGAGACGCGGAGCGCACCGGCAGGGGAGGGAGCGTACTGTAGACGACTCTCAAAACGACGCACCGAAAAGAGAATGGTTACCCGCAGTGCAATTGGCAGCCTTCGATCTTCTCTTCGGGTCATGTACTTTGCACAACAAGGGTTAGGTTTGGACATGTCGCTAACATGTCGGACGTCCGGCTCCTCATGCGCTAGCGGCAAGGGTGTGATGTATGGTGACAGGAAGGCGATGACGTCTGCTCGCGCACAGACAAAAGATGAGACGTCGGGCGGTGACATGGGTGTAGAGCTAGATTCCACATTCAATCTTGGAAAGAATCTGGTTCTATCTTTCTCGAAAACTCAAACTTTTTTAAGTTGATCGTGTTTAATTCCACCAAATTAGTATAATTAGAAGCGTCATGAAATATATTTTCATTATTTATCTATTTATTTTTATTGTTATATTTGTAATAAATTTGGTCAAACATTAAGATAGTTTGACATTTCAAGAAAGCCGAAAGTACACACTTTTTGGGATGGGGGAATTGTACGTTAGTTAGTGCTAGGAGTACAAGGCATCTATATGATGAGCTAGTTTAGCTAAGATGTGAGATTGTGTTAGTTTTCAAGCTCTGCGCAAGCGATTCTAGCATGAAGGTTCATCCAAGTTGAAGATTTGAAAATAACTTCTAGCTTTTTTAGAGTGCAAAATTATCTTTTCATAGAGAAGATTAATACTAGGGACGCTGCAAGAGCGGAGAAGCCATCAACCATGTGCTCTCTGCCACATACCTACAACAGAATTAAAAAGTCAATGATGAGTCATTTTTCTCATTTAACTTTTGATATTCGGTCACATTAATTTTTGAACATCAGGTGACCAAAACCAACCAATGAAATTCTACTCTAAAATACAGATAAGATCAAACATGATGGAGGCTAGTGCGAGAGTGAAAGGAAGGAAGAGGGGACACAAGTTCATCACCATGTTCACGATTTTGATAGGGGCAAAAAAAAAAGATGACCAACTCGTGGGATTGAGAGGCGCCGGGAACTTAAGTTCATTATGAATTTGCATCTCACGCATGTTGCACTACTAATTTGTTAATGGTGCAGTGATGTAGTTTGTTATGATGGATTAATTTTAGGCCCGCTTAATATGATGATGTTAATGATATTTCAGTATAGTTTTGATAAAAAAAAACTATGAACCTTCCACAAACCCGACGTCCTTTTAGCACAATTCTCACGAGTAGGTAGCAAGGTGGCCAATATTGTACACTGATACTAGACACGACTTTTACACACACCTAACCTGCTTGCATTTTTGAACTAGAACACAATTTTCTTTAGAAGATGTATCCAGTGTCTAGATCGACAGAAGATGTGCTTGACCCGGTTGGTGAGTCCTTGGAAATGACGATCTCATGGAAGCACTGAAAGCTCTTCATACTACCGAGAGATTTATTTTATAAAAGACATTTTATTAATTAAGAGTATTAAGCATTACACCCGGGCTCTGCATAACTATGATACATACATTCACAACCACACTGTCACAAAATATAAAACACATGTGAAATACTAGTACATAGAAAACTGTAAAACACCTATGAAGCTGAAGGGCCAATACTAAAATCACGCGGCCATCCACGTTGGATAAAAATATCTCTCGCAGTGTCTTTTAGTCGTGCAGACACCTTGATAAAAAAAGGTCTTGATTTTTATCGGAAGATATTAAGTAACAGTAAAACTCAACTAGATAGAAGCCCTCTCAGCGTTTTGATACTCTAAACCTTCCGATTAGCTCACCCAACGCTCCAAATGGCTCAATGGTTCACCGTGCTTAGCATGTGTTCTTTTCATGGTACCAACCCACCCATTCGTGCTGGCCCAAGCTTTAATGGGCTGCTACTCTCATGATTGAGCTAGGCATTTTCTCGTGAATTGGGCTAAGTGACTGTGAGCCATGCGGTGTTTGATGGCCCAATTTATATATTATATCTGATGCACCTTCTCTGTCCATTGCCACTCCAGCCCATTGTCGACCTTCCTGCAACCTTAGATTGATAATGAAACGTCATGTGTGCACAATAAAGAAGCTCCCATGTACCTCCCTTCGGTTACCGTGTTAATGGTTCATGGATATTACGTCTTCCTTCCGTTGCTATTTCTATTAATGGACATGCGTTTCTCTCCCTTTGCCTCCTTGTTGATCTCCTACACATATGGTCCGTGTCCACGGGTTTCTTTCTCTTCCAATCTTCCATCCGACCTTCGCTCTTCCTTTCATTAAACAGTCATGGTTTTTGCCTAGGTTGGTTTTGCATCTCACAAGTGTTTTCGTTTCTTGGCGTTTTATTTACACGTGTAACCCACGCAAATTGCTTGATATTCAGAATACTATATTCTTCTTTAGGGAATTATCGTACTCACCGGTACGATTAGAGTTTGTATATTTCCATTTTCATGTCTTCATGTATCAGATGAATTCTCCCTCTTTGGCATACTCATGAAAGCCAAGAGATCTTTGAGGCCTATAGTTGAAAAATACTTTTCAAGATATTATAGAAGGTGTTTTTAGCATGTGTTGATAATCATTACTTTTATTAACTCCCTGATGTTCATAAGTCCTTTTTTATCCGGCTTGTAATCCTACCACCAAATCGAGCAAAGCAACTGCTCAATCCGGCCAGAGTGGTCAAAGGTGTATTAGAATTATTTTGGTATTTCAATTATCCTATGCTCTGGTTGTATGGAGCTTTGGGGTGATTTAGACACCAAAAACAGCATAGCAGGAGGAAAAAATACCTAAGGCTTGCTATGTGAGATTTCAAAGTTTCTGCATCAAACTTCTTTTTATTACAAACAATTTTAGCATCAAACATCAGAGAACGTGGAGTTCCATGTTAAACTAGGACTTATCTTGTACACCGAACCTACCAAACTATGAGGTGATTCGGTTAGATTTGCACCCACCTTAATCTCTCCTGTAAATGGTTTTGGGTATCCTTAACCCTCTATATAAACACGCAACCGATGCAGAGACAAATGCATCGTTCCACGCCAAGTTTGATATGGTATCAGAGCCTCGCTCTTCCACGACATCGAGCTAGCCGAAAACCCTAGACTACCCGAACACCCACCAAGAAAACCTACCACCGGAAAACCAATCTACTACCCAGACCAAGAACACCAAGAACCAATCTACCACCTACCCAAAACCCTAGATCGATCTACACCCAAACACCATACACCAGATCACATCACCAAAACACCCCATCGTCATGGCCTCCTCTTCCTCCACCAACACGTCCCAGCCCCTCGGCACACCACCCACTGAAAAGCCGAAGAGGACCAACTATCTTCTCTAGAAAGCCCAAGTCATGTCGACGCTGAGAGGAGCACGGGTGATCGGACTGCTGGAAGGGAAGGAGAAGGCGCCGCCGAAATTTCTGGTGGAGAGGAAGGAAGACAAGGAGGTATCCACTCCAACCCGGCGTATGAGACCTGGATCCTAAAGGATCAACAAGTTTTGAGCTACTTGCTCAATTCCTTGTCGGTGGAGATCCTAGCCCAAACTGTTGGGCTGGAACACGCAGCTTAGGTGTGGGATCTGATCATCTCACTCTTCGCATCGCGATCCAAGGCGAACGTGACGCACCTGTGTGGAGAACTCGCCAACACCAAGAAGGAGAACATGACTGCCGATCAATATATTGGTAAGATGCGCGGTTTTGCTACTGAACTAGTTGATGCAGGCCGCACCGTGGATGAGGACGAATTGGTGGAGTTCATCCTCAATGGACTTAACGAAGACTACACCTCCCTCGTATCTTCGGTTAATGTCATGGCAAGCTGCTCGGTGAGCGAGCTTCATGCCATGATCTCTGCCTACGACATGCGCCAGCTGAGGCTCTCTGGTGGCGGCAACCGAGCCTTCGAGTCGTCTGCCAACGCCGCTCGCCGGGATCGGCGTGATGACTACCCCAACGCTCGCCCCCGCGCCTACAACGACAACACCCGCGGTCGGTTCTACAACGACAATACCAACCGTGGCCCCTACTACGACAACGGTCGTGGCCGTGAAGGTGACGACACCCGTGGTCGCTATGACCAAGGGAATGATGGGCGCCGTGGCCAGGCGTTCGATCACACTGGTGGTGGTCACCATGGTGACCATGGTCACCGCGGCGGATATGGTGGCCGTGGTCGCGGTCCTGGTGGTCGCTCTCCTTCACCATATCAGGACATCGACTGTCAGATTTGTAAAAAACACGGGCACCCAGCCAACGAGTGCTGGTGGCGTTATGAGGAGAGCAACGACAATGGTCGTAACACCCGCAACAGAGAAGACAAGGGCGCCCATGCTGCCTATAGCTATGGTGTCGATACCAACTGGTATCCCGACACCGGGCGACAGACCACATCACCGGCAACTTGGAGAAATTGATGATTCGAGATAGATACCACGGCAACGACAAAATTCACACCGCAAATGGTGAAGGTATGCATATTAGTCATATTGGTGATTCATTACTTCACACCCCTAATCACAACATACAACTCAAAAATATTCTCCATGTCCCTAGTGCAACAAAGAACCTAATTTCAGTCCACAAACTTGCTGTTGATAATGATATCTTTCTTGAGTTTCACCCTTGGCATTTTTTTGATTAAGGATCGGGCAACGGGGAGAACTCTTCTTAGGGGACCATGTGAAGGTGGCCTCTATCCTATCATTTCATCTCCATCCAAGATCAAGCAAGTTTGTGCCGCCACAAAGCCCACCTCTTCAAGGTGGCATAGTCGTCTAGGGCATCCAAATAAAGTAGTAGTTCAACACATTTTGAATAAATTTTGTCTTCCATATTCCAAAGATTCTAGTTTTGAGAGCATTTGTGATTCTTGTCAAAGAGCAAAAAGTCACCAATTACCATATCCCACATCTACAAGTGTATCTCATTTTCCTTTGCAACAAATTTTCTCTGATGTTTGGGGACCTGCAACTACTTCAGTAGGACGCCACAATTATTATGTTAGCTTTATTGATGATTTCAGCAAATTCACGTGGATTTATTTGCTCAAAAAGAAGTCTGATGTCTTTGATGTTTTCCACAACTTTATGAATCTTGTTGAGAGAAAATTTGAGAGAAAAATTGTTACCATGCAAACGGATTGGGGAGGGGAGTATGAAAAACTAAATCCCTTCTTCCAAAAATTGGGTATTTCACATCATGTTTCCTGTCCCCATGCACACCAACAAAATGGGTCAGCAGAAAGGAAACATCGTCATATAGTTGAAATTGGCCTTGCTCTTTTAGCTCATGCATCCATGCCTCTGAAATTTTGGGATGAGGCATTTCTCACTGCCACCTACTTGATTAATCTCATCCCAAGCAAGGTCATTAATAATATCAGCCCTTCGGAGAAACTACTAGGCATCACACCAGATTATAAGTCTCTTCGTGTCTTTGGTTGTGCTTGTTGGCCAAACTTGCGTCCCTATAACAATAGAAAATTATCCTTTAGATCTAAGCAATGTGCTTTTCTTGGATATAGTCCAAGACTTAAAGATGTCAAGTGCCTAGACATTTCCACTGGACGAGTCTATATATCTAGAGATGTTGTTTTTGACGAAGAAATCTTTCCATTTGCCTCCCTACACCCAAACGCTGGAGCTCGCCTTCGGCAACAAATCCTCCTTCTTCCTAGCCACTTGAGTCCACACAATGGGGGTGCGGATAATGATGAACCTCTGACTAATAATGCCTCACAGGTTGTTGTTCCTAGTCCTATGCAGATTACTGAAGAATCTCCGGAAAATTCTGGTGCCGAAACCACTCAAAACGGTGCAGAAAATGGTTCTGATTTTATGTCAGAACAGGACAAAGAAGACAGCACAGAATCTGAGGACGATTCCGTGTCAGGCTCCGATCCCGGTGGCGATCACGGTGAAAATCCCGGGGACGATCCTGTCCCCAATCATGAGCAGCAGCATCCATACGCGGGCTCGGGAGCAGCGTCAAGCCCCGACACGCACCTGACGCGCGAAAGCGCGTCGCGCACTGCGTCTCCCACGCGGAGCGAATCTCCGTGCGCCACGTCGACATCGCCCTCGGTCTCCCCACCTCATGGTCGGGCTGCCCCCTCGCCAACGCGCGATGCAGAAACCGCTCGCGCCACGCGTCACCCGCGCATTCGTCGCGGCCTGGACACCTCTCAGGCGACCGGATCTTCTGTGCTAGGAGATCCTGCTGCACCACCTGCAAAAAGCACCAGATTACAAAAGGGCATTACTAACCCAAAAATAATAACTGATGGCCGTGTTCGGTACAATTTTCTCTGTGTTACAGGTGAACCCAATACTTTGAGTGAGGCACTGGATCATCCAGAATGGAGGAAGTTAATGGACGAAGAGTATGGTGCACTTCAGAAAAACAACACATGGCATCTAGTGCCACTACAACATGGTAACAATAATATCACTGATTGCAAATGGGTTTACAGAATCAAAAAAAGGGCTGATGGTTCCATTGAAAGATATAAAGCTCGTTTAGTCGCCAACGGTTTTAAACAACGTTATGGTATTGACTATGAGGACACATTTAGTCCAGTTGTTAAAGCTGCTACTATACGTCTTGTGCTAGCTATTTCTGTCTCCAGGAACTGGCATATCAAACAGCTCGATGTCAAGAATGCGTTCTTGAATGGTGTTCTCGAAGAGGAAGTATACATGAGTCAGCCTCCTGGGTATGAATATGCTCATAGGCCACATCATATATACAAACTTGAAAAGTCCTTGTATGGTCTCAAACAGGCGCCGAGAGCATGGTATTCTCGTTTGAGTACCAAACTGCAGCAGTTGGGATTCAAACCATCACAAGGAGATACATCTCTTTTCATCTATAATTAGTCAGGTATCATGGTTTTTGTCCTTGTTTATGTGGATGATATCATAGTTACAAGCTCATCAACTCAAGCAATAACAAGTTTAGTAGCTGATTTAAATAAACACTTTGCCATTAAGGATCTTGGAGATCTTCATTTCTTCTTGGGCATTGAAGTAAGGAAAATCAGTGATGGCTTAGTGCTTACTCAAGAAAAATATGCTTAATTATTAACAAAAGTTGGAATGAAAGATTGTAAATCCTCAGTCACACCACTTTCTGATACTGAAAAACAATTAGCTCATGAAGGAGAAATTCTTGGATTAGATGACAGTACTAGATACAGAAGCATAGTTGGTGGTTTACAATACTTGACTGACAAGACCAGATATTTCCTTTTCTGTCAATAAAGTTTGTCAGTTTCTCTATGCTCCTACTACAGTGCATTGGACTGCAGTTAAAAGGATATTGCGCTATGTACAGAGTACTCTCACCACTGGTCTCACTTTCAGAAGTTCACCTTCTACTCTTATCAGTGCTTTCTCAGATGCTGATTGGGCAGGATGTATTGATGATAGAAGATCAACTGGTGGTTTTGCTGTTTTCCTTGGCCCAAATCTCATATCTTGGAGTGCTAGAAAACAGGCCACTGTGTCAAGGTCCAGTACTGAAGCTGAATACAAGTCTCTAGCAAATGCAACAGCAGAAGTTATATGGGTTGAAACTCTTCTCAAAGAACTAGGTATCAAAGTTGATGAAGTTCCTTGCTTATGGTGTGATAACATGGGAGCCACTTATTTATCTGCTAATCCTGTGTTTCATGCACGAACTAAGCACATAGAGATTGATTTCTATTTTGTTAGAGAGAGAGAGTTGCAAACAAGTTACTTGATATACGGTTTATCTCAACAAAGGATCAGATTGCAGATGGATTTACCAAGACACTACCACATAGAGCTTTAGAGAGATTTAAGAGTAATCTAAACTTGTACAAGTTTTGATTAAGGGGGGATGTTAAACTAGGACTTATCTTGTACACCGAACCTACCAAACTATGAGGTGATTCGGTTAGATTTGCACCCACCTTAATCTCTCCTGTAAATGGTTTTGGGTATCCTTAACCCTCTATATAAACACGCAACCGATGCAAAGACAAATGCATCGTTCCACGCCAAGTTTGATATTCCATTGTGAAACTCGAGAGGTACAACTAACAAAGGTACCCTTTTTCAGTCTTCTAGAATAAAGCATTATGTTACGTAGACTACATGTGTTAGCAGTCTTATGTTTCCCTGCCTCAGACAGATTTAGGAAACTACACGTCGTTAATTGTGAGATGGGTTACTTGAGGATACTTTTGTCAGCATGCATGTTTTAAGAATGGAAAATAGCTTATAATAAGATATCTTTCTCCGGTTTTTTTTGCTGGTACCTATTTACAGTTTCAGGATAATCCAACTGTCCAGCCAGGTGTTGCAATCAAAGTCTGGTTTAGTTTAGTGGGGTTTCTCGGGATACCCTATTATAGACGAACTTGCAATGTTAGTAAAAAATATTTGGTTCAAATGTACTACAATAGGATCGATCTGGATCAGGCATGCGCCCAATCTGGCCGAGTTGATCTTTATTAGAGGTATATACTCTTCTTGTTTCTGAGTGGATTGAAAAGAGAACTTCGCCATTATTATTCTGAATATTGTGGATATATCATGTTATAAAAACTATGTATCGAATTTCACTGAATAAGTACTCATTTACTTTATTTGTTATTCAGCTATCATGGCTATGCAGACGTCTTGATCTGATATTTTTATTGGCATGACTTCACCGACATTTATAAAGTTTCTCCAAGATGAACGGTGCAGCAACATGCACATTTGTGGTCTAGGAGACTGAACGAATGACCTATTATTTGAATTGTTATGATTTTATCAAATATCTCTAAAAAACCTTAAACATGGACGGGCGCGGCAAAGCGCGCCTTCATGATCTAGTATTGAGGGAAATGCCCCCTCATCTCTTAACTTCAATGTCATGTAGTGCCATACCGAGTTGGGACGACAACGGTAGATTTTTCCATGTTTTCTTGTGCATTTTTTTTTAATGTTGCCGTCATGTGTTGTTGTGTAGATTTTGTTTTAAGTTGTACCAGGTTATCTTTCTGTATTCAATTATATTGTATGCGAAATCTGTGTTAGGAGATGATCAAATATGTACTCCCTCTGTATCAAAATATAATATGTTTTAGCTTTTTCTAAACAACATCTAGACATGTTTTAGTGTGTAGATTTGTGTGCGTCTTATACTAAACTATGTCTAGATACATGGGTCTCTTCTATGGTTGTTGTTGATTCCTAATGATCCTTTCTTGTGTATAGAATGAGTGTATTCCTCGATATTGCGACTTTGTAGACTGTGTTATATATATATGGGATGTTTTGAAAGGAAGAAAGAGGGGACACAAGTTCATCGCCATGTTTCGAACAAGATTGGGATAGGGACAACAAAGAAAAGATTACCAAGTCGTGAGATTGATTGGTGCTTGGAACTTAGCCCCTGTTAAACAAAAATTTCTTAACTAGGTATTTTTTTTGTATTTTGGTATATTGACATGTTATCGATTGATTGATTGGTTCTACATGGCCTCACATATTTGCTGATATTTTTCTGTTGTTTGTTTGTACAAACACATTTTTTGGGAGCCTTGTGTTTTTGTCTCTCATCTCGCGGAACTAGGACATTTCTTTGATTGATAGGTCAGATAGTAAGAAAACAAGAAAATCAAGTTATAGACTATATGTAAAGTCTTTGTGTAATACAGTAGGTGTCTTATGATGAGCCACACGCGTATGAGGTTTACTCCGGCCTTAAAGTTTTGTCCCCTATCCTACCATTATATCTCCTTGGACCTTGTTGCTGGCCCAACATTTCTTGATCGTCCGCGCAATATCTTTCAACCTTACAAGCAACACAGAGAAAATTGAGTGAATAAAGCAGTCAATAAAACAACGAGACATCACACCCCGTTTTAATTTTTGCAGCAGTGTTGCCTGACATAAAAAAACCTTATGTGATGTCACCTTTCCATTGTACTACATTTTTTCCTGAAACAATGCAAGATAGACGGACTTGGTTTGTTTTATAACTTACATTTCACCTCTCCGAGCAATTTTTTTAGAAACACAGTAGAAACATAAGCGCTCATATACACGCGCATACACTCACCCCATGAAAGCACACATGCACACCCTACCCCTATGAGCACCTCCAAGAGACTGAGCCGACGGGTCTTAAGATTGACGAAGTCACCACAAGTGTCTCGCTGTCGACGGGAACATCGCCTCCCACTGAAAGAATAATTCGCCTAAATGCAACACACAGATGTCAAACCTGAGGTTTGAACTCTGGTGGGCTGGGGGTACAACCATCCTCCTAACCGTCCAACCACGGGTTGGTTTGCCCTCTCCGAGCAAATTGATACTTAGACTCTTAGGATTGTGCCTGTCACGGGCAAGTTTTGCTACATAAATTAAGACCCTGAATAGTAAAAACTGCCCCTGAATAGTAAAAACTAGACTGAGCATTCTTTCATGTTCAGTGTAGCAGAAGTATTGGTCTCAAATGTACTTGGAGATACCTTGTTGCACCTTTCCAGGGAACACTCAAGGAGAGAACCTTCGATGAAGTTAAAAAGAAGTGAACTAATCTTGTAACTTGGTCTTCAAGCCACGTTATTTTCGTGTTCTCATTGTTCATCTAGTCATCTAGAGGTTATCTCTGAACTTGTGTGTCCACCATTGCATGGATTTTTCATTGGCCGGTAGAGCGACAGATGCATCTCCGCAAGTGCCATGGATTCGTGAGACGTTTCTTTGGAGAGACCATGTATGCAGACAAAAATATTCGTCGATCAAAAAGTCTCCTTTTAAGGGCCTCTTTGATTCATAGGATTGGAGTATCAAATGAATAGCAAAGGAATAGGAATGTGAAATGATGACATGTGTAAAAACTTTTCTAGGTTCTTGTGCATAGGATTCAAAGAATGAGGTGTGAGTATATTTTTATTTTCCTATACGTTTTGCCTTGAATGTGAGATTTGTAGGAAATTTTCCTCTAAATTTTCCTTGCACCATTCCCACAAATCAAAGAAGTGAACAATGTCATTTAGAGAAAATTTCCCTGCATGTTTCCTCTATTTTTCCTCCAAATCAAATGAGCCCTAAACAGTTTATTCTGTATTTCTACACCTTTATTTTGTGAAAAAGGGTTCTTACTTAGTTGATATGATGACTGCTTGTGGCTTTGTGGATATGAAAAGTATTTGGAGAAGCCAACCACATTACATGGCATATCATTACCATGTTATTTGCTAATTCTCGGTCGAATTAGAATGGAGTCAGGACACATCCAACTCTAGCCCCATTAAATTTACATCGTGACTCGTGTGCCCCATTAGTTTTAAGTTGGGTTGCAAACATAGAAATGAGATTTCTTCATGGTTGCCGCAATTTAAAAAGATGTTCACACATTAAAAAGAATTCAAAGTTGTTAACATAGTATACAATATCATGGGTATGCCATCACTCGAATGAGAAGTAAGCTAATTATAAACTGAAGGAGAATTAGGTACACCCTTTTAACTTTACCTACTGGACATTTATCATTTCTCTCCCAAAAGAAGCATACGAAATGTATACATTGTGCCTCTTCTCGTATGAAAACAATACATATGTATTCTAGAAAAAAACATAATCGATGCAATGGAAAAGGATTTCTTTTTTCATGTCATCTCTTACAACTACGATTTTAAAGTGAATAGTACCCGGTTGTGTCGAAATCTTTTTTTTAATATAAAAGGCTATATAGCCCGGCTTTAAATTAAAAAAAACCAATCGGCCACACATTACAAGGTGTTGACGAAGAACCTCTTACAAAGCAGAAAAAAGACAAGCGCTACACAACGCCGAGCACTGGATCCCTGCGTAAAACGGCTAGCCCGAAGAGAGGCAGGATCGGACCACCAGCGAAGGCACCACTACATCTAGCACCGAGCTTGACATCGAAGAGGATCACAGGAGACGAAAGATCAGAGCCTCCAGGAGAAGACGCGCACAAAGAAGAGGAGGACGCCGAGCATCACAACGTCATGCGGAGATGGTAGCGACGAGGACCGACCCCTGCGTAAAACGGCCAGCCACCAAGAGGGGCAGGATCAGACGGCGCCACCTTTGACGCCTCCACCAAGGCGCCAGAGCACGGCAACAACTCTTCGGATCGCCGGCTTCAAAAAGGCCCCAGCTTTGCACGGAAGAAGCCATATCGGGGCAAGTTGGGCCTCAGCTCCAAGACAATGCCTCCAAGGAGGTCACGACGCAGAAGCACCGCCACCGCTCAGTCTGACAAGCACACCAGGGTTTTCACCCGGAGCAGCAACGTTGGAGGGCGGAGTGCAGCCACGACGTCGCCCACAAGAGGGAAAACGGCGCCCGTGAACGTCGCCGACGCCAGTATCGACATCGTCGGCCAAGGCTTTCGCTCGGCTCAACCCCAACTCACCCCATGTTGTGAGCCAGTCATTCCGAGATTGTAGTTGCGTCTCCAGGTCGGAATCTGGGCGAGGCCAGCACCCGCGCTGGACCTCGCCAGGAACTCCCTACACCGTCCTCCTTGTCGCCCTCACGGCAAAGAGGCACAACCAACACCTCCCCCAGGAGGCTCTCTGACAAGCCTAACGAGCGTTCACCACCCAGGGCCGCCGCCCGGCCTCCAAACTCCCCCGAAGTGACAAGCCAGAGAGCAATGCCTTGGGAACCTGCTAAAGGACGGCGCCGGCCACCGCACCAACCGCCGACAGCACTGCCAAACGTCCATGGCAAGGCATGCGGATCCCTAGGTCTGACCGACCGCGCACATGGGGATGAGGGGGACAAGCTAGGAAGGGAACCTGCAGATGGGGAATTAGGGAAGTGAGACGGAGGCTATACCCGCCGGAGCACCGCGCCAGCGGCGGGCGCCTTGGGCCCCTGCCCTGCCAGCTGTCACCTCCCGCCCAGATCCACTGCGCCCGCACCCTCATAGCCCAGCCGCGAAGTTTGAAGACCAGGCGGCGTCTCCACCAGAGAGCACGGAGGTCGGAGGGCGCCGACACAGCCGCCCACCGCTAGGGCCACGCGCCACCACCCAGCTGTTAAAACGGGCGCCCCAGCCACCGCGAGGATCCCAACACAAGGAGATAGCCTTGCCGCCACCGTCCTCGAGGTCGCGGGCTTGCCCGGCGGCCTTCTCAGGTGGCAGCGAAGGCATGGACGCAGGGGGAGGCAGCCGCAGGGCTAGGGTTTGGTCCCCCCGAGTTGCCCCCGGGGAGGAGCGTCTGCGGTGTTGAAATCTTATTCCTCATTTTTTATCATTAAATTTCGTAACGCATTGAGAAAATTTCCACGCCACAGCATTACCATGCATCCAAAATTCTGCTCCCTCCGTTACATAATGTAGGATTTTATAGAAATGTAGGATTTTATAGCGAACCAAACTATAGCTTGCTAAAATAGGCTTATTTCGGGGAGAGGAGGGAGTAAATCGCAATCAATGGCAAGATGTACACTCAACCGGACCGGGAGTACGCTAGCTAGAACTAAACCATCACACGCATTCTAAAAGGAGAAAAAAAAATGCAATTTTTGAAAAAAAAGCGAAAATGCACATCAATATCATGATATATTAATGTTTGAGATAGTACGTGGTAGATGTACACGAGCTGACTACATCGATTACAAAATAAAGTCTAAGAAAAACCATCAAATCTTCGAAAACTTAATTTTGCACTTTTTCTGAGGTAGCCGTAGAACGTAGATATCAAACCATAAACCTTAAATACCAACGGGTGTTTTCCCATAATTTTAATTTTAACCCGCAATGTCAAGACTGCAAGCATGCAAGCAACCGTTAAAGTAATCAACCAACATTGGCGAGAGTACCAACACCAGTATTGCAGGGAAAAAGAACCGAACAACCTAGTCGACGTCGCTGGGAACCGAGAGTACGGTCGCCATTGTCGAGAACGTAGCAGTCGTGACAAATATTGCAAGGACAATCCTGCTCACTGCAATCAAGAGAAAAGATCCAAAACCCATCGAGCGAAGCAAGATCTGAAGGACCATACCTACAACTTAAATCTTCCAACAACACCGTTGACACACCAAGAAGATCTCGCAGTCGAATAGTAGATCAAAGATTACTTATTGCAGACGATATCATCTACATAGATGAAGGAGACGGACACCAAACCCTAATCTAATATACTGAAATTTTAATTTTTACGGAAAACTGAACTCATAGAGAGGGTTCCTCGCCTCTCCCGACGCTGGAGGCGAGTTTTTTTTTCTTTTCTTACGGTCGGCGGTGGCGGAACTCATGCTTGGGATGGGCAAGATCTGTATGTGGACTTAGAACATGAAAAATGCACGTCAGCTGTTGGGTCAGCAAGCACTAAAACCTTTGTTGTGTTGCGCTTTTTACCAGCAGCCGAAAGCAGCACGATTAGGACAAATCAATCGTGTAACAGCGCGGAAACCCTCACGTTGTACCTACCCGCCGCTGCGCTCCGGTCCAGCCCAGGCCCGGATCCCGAAGGCTCCAGAGCCGAATCAATGCGGCGTCACACGCCAGGGCCACGTCCCCCTCACATGTCGGCCACGGGCGAGCTCCCCTGAGTGATAAGTACGCACCCGCAACGCCCGTCACTCTCCCCCAATCCACCAAACCTCGCCGCGGATCAACAACAGCACACTCACCCAGGAGCATTCCTTCGCCGTCGCCGTCGACATGACTGTGGAGGTGTGCGTCAAGGCCGCCGTCGGGCACCCCGACACGCTCGGCGACTGTGAGTACTCTGCCGCGCCGCCCCTCCCGTTCCGTACTCTCATCCATCCTCTCCGGGTGGATTCGGCGCCGAGGTGATTTTAACTAACTGATCCGCGCATTTTTTCTGTGCGATTACCAGGTCCCTTCTCCCAGAGGGTGCTCCTCACGCTGGAGGAGAAGAAGGTGACCTACGAGATGAAGCTCATCGACGTCAGCAACAAGCCCAAATGGTTCGTACCCTACGCCCTCCATCTCTCTCCACCAAATGCTCCTAAATAAAGCGAAAGCATATCCCACCGGTTTGACGAGCGCTCGTCTGGTCTCTGAGATGTTTGGGACTTTTTCTGCACTAATAATTTGGCTTAGATAGTCGCCGGTTAGTTGGTTCGCCTTGCGATGTGCCGATTTCGGTGTTGGCATGGCATGGCATGGGCGTGGCTTGTCTACCACCTCCGGTGTGGTGGATTTGGTAGATCCGGTTGCTTGTGCGAGAAATTAGAAATTCTCTCGGTCTACTTCTTCCGCACAAGGGGTTCAGTATTGTTGATGATTTTACTCCATTCTCATGGCTGTTTTACCCAAATGCAGTATCCGGACACGCTACTGAAGCATAGTACTAGTTCAGACATTTGAACCTAGCAGCAGATAGTTTTCAGAGTAATCCCAGTACCTCTTGACACGCATCATGCATCATTCGGTATCATCTCGATCCAGATCAGGCATGTTGGAGAGTTACAACTTGTTTGTTTAGGTAGACAGCTACTGCAATCAGTACAATACTACAGTACTAAACTTACTCCACTTGACTTCCGTATCTTGGATTTGGATATGGCACTTTTTTTATGCGCAACGAATCTATCGGCATATCAACCACCGGTAATATGTCACAAATTCACACACATCATGCTTGGGGAGGAGCGTAGCTTTGACAAATGAGTGCCTTGGATTCTCGACATGATCTCGGTCGACAGCCTTGATCAATGCAGCATACTATATATAACTCGATACTATTTGCAGGCCGGCTGGTAAAATATGTGGCAGCTATATGGAATATAGCAGTATAAACTAATGCAACTGTAGGCTGGTCACACGTAGGCCTTCCTAGCCACGGCCAGTAGGATGTACTCCCCCCGTTCAACAATACATGACTTCCACATATCTATATATAGATGTATCTGACACATTTTAGTGTCTAGATACATCCACATATCTTCATCTATTGTTGAACGGAGGGAGTTATGTACAAGACACTAACATTTGGTGACCGAGCAACCACAACTCCCTATTTCTAGTGAGTTTACAACTCACACTCACTTGTGTAATTTTCCTTTAGGAAATGTGCCAATATCAGTTGCCAACTATTCCCTCCGTTCCATATTAGATGACTTCCACATAGATGTATCTAGACATATTTCAATACTAGATACATCTATTTGAGAGTCATCTAATATGGAACGGAGGGAACACTTCTGCCTCGGAGCATATGCATGCCCTGTGATGCTTCTACACTTGATTGTGCATTTGGAGCTGCGGCATAATATAATAAGCCATAGAGGCTGGACCTGCTCTATTAACAGCGATCTGAAACTTTTTTATTTCAAAGTCTTAAACATGTCAGAGAAGCTGCACTGAGATATACAGACTTTGTTTTTTGAAGCATACTACGGCGGGCAAAAAGCCGGCCTGAACCCTTTTATTAAGACCAAACAAAAGAATGGCCAAAAGAAGTCAAAAGAACTTTACAAGTGCGTTAGCACAAAGATAAAAGAAAGGGAAAAGACCAATAAAAACGAGACCTAAGCTAGAGAAAATATCGAATAGCTATACAGAGAGGAGGAGGTTACAGGACCAGCAAGCTACGGCTGCATCGCGAGGTGAAGAAACATAGTTGCCCAATCTTGGAGTAGCGGTTTTAGCAGCATGTTATTGCAGCGGTAAGTCCAAATGCCTAAGTCATCCGCGCAACGTCTGAAGATGGAAGAGATGGGCTCGATCTCGTTTCTGAAGACTTTCGCGTTGCGGCGTTTCCAAATGTTCCATAGGACGCATATGATTACTGAGGAGCGAACTTTGCACATTGGAGAGCCTTCCCAAAGATCTTTTATCGAGCTACATTGGGAGACATCATCATGAATTGCTGGGACAGCCAGCCATAGCTGCTGTAGGGAGGTGCAGTGGAGGAACAAGTGGGAAGTAGTTTCAGAGAAGGGACAAAACGGGCACGCATCAGAGTCGGTCAGCCCTTTCCTTAGGCGGCGGTCATTCGTGAAGAGCCGATTGCGATCAGCGAGCCAAGTGAAAATGCGGCAACGATTCGTCGCGAAGTTTTCCCATGTCGGAGCTGCAAAGAAGTATACCTGCATATGATCAAAAGAAGCCAAGTATGCCGATCTAGTGGTTAGAGTCTTGCTGTCGAGGCGAGAGACCCGAACATCGTCTACATCAGGTTGAAGCATTAGCTGCGCTAGTCTAGATTGTAGTTCAATCAGTTCCAAAGAGGCGACGTGCGAGAGACGAGGTTTCAGTGATAGGTTAAAGCTGGCAGGAGCAGCAACGTGTGCTACCGAGGTGTGCGGTTTGTTAGAGTGCGAGAATAGGGCCGGGAAGCGGGACGCGAGTGTTTCATTTTCGAACCAGAGGTCATGCCAGAAGGAAGTTGATGTCCCCGAGCCTATTCTAACTTTGGTGATGGCGCGAAACTTGGGGAGAAAGAAAAGCAGGTCTTTCCAAAAGATCGAGTCGCTGCGATGTTGATCCCCGAGATCACGAGACCCAGACCAACCATATGAGGAGCGAAGCCAGGCTACCCAAGGGAGATTGCTGTCGGAGTGTAACTTAGTGAGGAATTTTAACATAAGGGCAGCATTGTGTGAGGTGAGGCAACGGAAACCTAGGCCGCCTTTGTCAAGAGGAGCACAACAGACGTCCCAGGCCACTTTGCATTTCCCCCCAGTTACATGTTCAGCACCTGCCCAAAAGAAAGCACGACAGGATTTGTCGAATTCTTGTATGGTGCCCACTGGAACCCTGATGGCGGAAAGGAGGTGGGAGGCCATCGAGCGCAGTGAGGCTTTGACCAAGATGGCTCTGCTGCTAATAGGCAGAAGTTTGCCTATCCAACCTGGTAGACGTTTTCTAAACTTATTTAGGTAAGGTTGAAAGGCGGCAAGGTTAAGTTTGTGAGTGGATAGTGGAAGGCCTAAGTAAGTTTGGGGGAAGGAGGCTAGAGGGCACCCGAAGTTGGAGGCCAGGGTTGCAGCAAGAGAAGGTTCAACGTGAATTGGCACAAGAGTACTTTTGTGAAAGTTTATTTGTAGACCAGTTGATAGGGAGAAAGCGTCTAGCACTGATTTGAGATTTAGGGTACATTCCGGAGTTGCTTTTAGAATGATGATGGTGTCATCGGCGTATTGAAGAACCGGGCAAGGCATATTAGGAGCCAAAGGGTGAAACAGCCTCCCCGCTTCTGAAGCATTATGGAGCAAGAGACGTAGAATGTCTACTACCAAATTGAACAGGTATGGCGATAGGGGGTCACCTTGCCGCAGCCCTCGACGGCATTGAATCCAAGGTCCCGGCACGCCATTTAGTAGAACAGCAGATCTGCTGGAGGCGTTTAGGTTGTGAATGCGTTGACAGAAGGAGGGTGGGAACCCCTTGGCTAACAGAATTTTGTGTAGGGCAGCCCAAGAGACGGAGTCAAACGCTTTTTGGAAATCTAGTTTAAGAACTACTGAGGGGGCTTTCCTACGATGGCAAGATTGCACGATGTCAGCGGCGTATATGAAGTTCTCCGAGACTGATCTACCTTTTAGAAAACCAGTCTGGTCCTGGCTGATGAGGTTTGGAATAATGGATTGCAAACGATTAGAGAGACACTTGGATCCTAACTTGACGCAGCAGTTTTGAAGCGAGATGGGCCTTAATTTATCGGGGGTGGAAACCCCAGTCTCCTTGGGGATAAGAACCAAGTAGGACATGTTAATCCTTCTTAGGTCCTGAAAGGAGTCGAATACCGAGTTTAATAAAAGTAGAATATCGTTTTTTACAAAGTCCCAATGATGTTTGAAGAACTTAGGGCCAAAACCATCCGGGCCCGGACTGGCGTTGCAGTCCATGTCCCACAGAGCTGACTTGATTTCAGGCAAGGTGAAGGGGGCCTCGATAGAATTTGAGTGATCTGTAGATAACCTCGCAGTCGTGATTAAGGAGGAGAGGTCATATGTGAAGGAGCTGTTGACAGTAGTGCCGATTAGATTTTTGTAAAAAGAGGTGAGGACAGCAATCATGCCATGATGAGAGGAGAAAGTGGCGCCTTGGTGAGAGAGGAAGCGAAGGTTGTTTTTCTGAAAGCGTACAGTAGCGGAAAGGTGAAAGAAAGCTGAATTTTCATCCCCTAAGGTACAGTCCTTGATTTTGGCGCGTTGCCGCCAGTATGATGCTCTCGAGACGTTAAGGTTGTGCAAGGAAGATTTAACGAGGCCACGAAATTTGATTTCCAGAGCCGAAAGAGGCCTGAACTCCTCTATTTTGTCGAGAAGGGATATAACCGTGTCACAATTTGTAGCAATGGAGAAGCGTCGTTTAAGTCTTCTGTGCCACACCTTTGCCGTAGATCTAATTCGTTTAAGGCGAAGGGCAAGCATGCCCGCCTGACCAAGTGATACGTGTGAAGGTAGGAGACTCCGCCAAGAGCGTAAAACGACTTCCCTAAAACCCGGAAGATCCAGAATGCAGTTGTTTAGACGGAACACGGTGGGACGGGGGACGTTCGAAGTAGCAGATAGACAGATAGGGACGTGGTCTGAGGTAACACGTGTTTTGGAGGACAGGGCAGTGTTAGGGAATTGGAAATTCCAGTCAGAGGAAACAAAGGCTCTATCTAAGCGACAGAGGATGGGAATAGGTTGGTTATTAGACCAAGTGAAGCGTCTGTCTAGAAGAGGAAGATCGTGAAGTTGAAGGTGGTCTATGGTGTGCTGGAAGCGATCAGCTTCGGCCTGGTTGAAATTGTTATTAGATCTATCCGCAGGGGACAGTAGTAAGTTGAAATCACCAATTAGTAGCCAAGGTCCCGAGATGGAGGACCCGAGGGAACAAAGTTCTTCAAGAAAAATAATTTTTTGCGTGGCAGTACAGGGTCCGTAGACGTTCGTCACTGTGAAATTACAGTCAGAGAAGTTGGATTGAAAGGAAGAGGTGAGGGAGAATTGACGTGCATGGTGAGAGGAGCAGGTCAGGGTGTTGCTATTCCACGCAGTGATGATGCCCCCCGAGGCACCAATCGAAGGAATGAACTGGAAGGATCGCAAAGACGGAGGTAGGAAGGTGGATGCTTTGAACTTGTTAATGGCTTGAAGTTTAGATTCTTGTAGGCACAGAACGTCCGGAGGATTTACAGCGAGAGCCGATTTAACATCAATACACTTTAGATTATCGCCTAGACCGCGCACATTCCAAGATTCGAAGAGAAAACAACGATTCATAAAAGAAAACACTGGTTACACCTCATAGTGGAGAGGAAGCTCCTGATACAAACTCTAGACTGGTACAGAATAACTGTTACAGACACCAAGCTGATAAGCCGTTTAACAGGGATAGCAATAACGGCCGTACAGAAATACAGAATAACAGAAAAGATGCTACGAAGACCAGGGATACAGGTGGACCTGGGGAGGTTGAAAACCCCCCAGCCTACAGAAAGGGTGGTCAACATCTAGACAGCAGAAGGCACCGCTTCGAGCTGGGCCGCATTGACGTCACAGTGGGCCGCAAGCTGCACTAGATCCTGAAGAGGGAGAGGTCAACATCTATACAGACTTTGTGAGGTTAAACTTAATCACTCCGATTTTAATCTCTATACATTGCGAGGTGAATTCGATGGCCTTATCGCAATCCAATCAGCATGTGGGTAGTATAGAATGTGCTCTAAGCATTTGAGATGATTCTCAAAGTATTTTTCCTAGTTCTTAAAAAACCCAAACAGTTGTATTGCTTTCTGCCATCTGAACCAGCAAAACGAGTGAAACCGAAGCAACTTTGTGCTCAATTAGAGCAAGTACAATAGAGTCCAGTCAGCAGGCTGTAAGCATTTAACTAATATATTTGTGCTTAGTTGGAGGAGAGAGAGTAGGAGAGAGAAAGAAAGCGGGCTCTCATGCAAGAGCCAGCTGCAGCACGTGCTCCTAGGCACTATGTGAGAGTGGCAGGTGGGCCATGCATTGATAAATTAGCACATTCTTATAGCTAACTATTGTACAAGTTAGCTATAAGTTGGCTATAGATGACATGGCATTTTCTTATAGCCAACAGCCGGCTATACTATTGTCCTTGCTCTTAACAAGTGATTCAGATATAGGAGCTCGAAACAATGGTGCGCACAAAAGCATACGTCAGCTGCTGGGTAAGCAGAGCAGGCACCCAAATCTAATCTTGCTGACCTGCACCTTTAACCAGAGAAGCGGAATTGCGGAAAGCAACACGATTTGCCCAAATCATCATGGCACACGCGGCTCACGCGCGGCCGCGGAATCCAACGAACGAAACCCTCACGCCGCACCTACCCGCCGCTCCGGTCCGGTGCAGAGGCCCGGGCCCCGAAGATTCCAGAACCGAATCGATGCGTCAGGGCCACGTTCTCTCCCCGCCCGTCCATCTCCGGCGAGCGAGCCGCCAGGCTCCGTGATAAATACGCACCCGCAAACCTATCGTCAGCCCAAACCTCGCCGCGGATTTGACAACAATCACTCGCTCCCTCCCTCAGGAGTCAGGACTGCTAGGGTTCCGTCGCCATGACTGTGGAGGTGCTGGTCAAGGCTGCCGCCGGGCAACCTGACACGCTTGGCGACTGTGAGTACTCTTCCCTGGCCCTCCCTTTAGTGCTCTCGTCCTTCCTCCCCTCGCCGGATTGGTTCGGCGCACAGCCCTGACTATTTCGGGGGCGTGTACAGGTCCCTTCGCCCAGAGGGTGCTGCTCACGTTGGAGGAGAAGAAGGAGCCCTACCAGACGAAGCTCGTCGACCTCAGTAACAAGCCCGAGTGGTTCGTCCATCCCCGATCCCCCTCGCCACTAAATGTTCCACACACTGACACGCACACGAAAAGCAAATGCTCTCTGACAGGTGTTCTGATTTGTTTGATTGATTTACAGTCCGTCTGTGTCAGACTTTCTTTACTGTTTGAGCAATTTATGCACTACTTTGACTTAAATTGTTGGCCGGTTTGCGTCTCGTGAAGTAGCCCTGGAATTTGGACTGCGCTTGATGCTTTTGATAGGTTTGGGCTCTGCGTTGTACCTACCATACATGAGTAGTACATAATGGACCTTTTCTGCTTATATTACAAAAATGTGTACATCTGATCTAAAGATACAAATATCCTATCAATATAATCTCTGCCCACGTATACCATAATAATCACATCTGATCCAAGCTGTGTACTGTAGTAACTCTCAGGAGTGTACCTGCATATGGAGCATTTGTTTGGAAGTTGCGATAAGGTGGCACAATAAAAAACAGAGATAAATTCGGTTCTGGCCAACTCGCTTGAGAATTAGAAATTCTATTGGTTTACTTACGCACTAGCGCTTCAGTATTTGATTTTACTATACTCGAAATAAAGACATAAGATAAATTTTCAGCTTTATTATTGGGCTACATTTTCAAGGCATTTTACCCAATGCACTAGGAATTATACAGTTCTGTCACTAACTAGCAATAGCCAAATAGTGTAATTTTAAAATGCCTGGACTGACAATTTTGGGGTAAATGCGCCAATATAAGTTGCAAGCTATTGCAATATCTTTTTCCCGGACACAAAGCCTTACAGAACTGATATCAGAGCATTTTTCTGCAACAGTGGGTGTAGTGTCCTCGATACAAATACTTGATTATGCATTTGACTGGCATTAAATAAAACCAATCTAAGAACAAAGCTGGTCTGCATGCATAAGTCACACTGCTCTGGATCACAACTTTCTATTTCGTAGTCTTAAACATGTCAGAGAAACTGTGCTGAGGTATCTAAACTTTTCAGGTTTAAGTAATCACTGTGATTTTAATTTATAAATTGTGAGGTAAATTTGACTATAAGACATAGTGTTATCGTATCCCCCTCACGTGGATAATTCTTATGCCGGGCTTATCTATGTACATTTGCTTGCTGGGATAGTTTTATGTGCCTATAAGCCTTTGAGATGATCCTGAAAATATTTTCCTAGTTTTTCAAACCCAAAACAGTTTCAAAGTTTTAAAATAATTAGATCCAAGATTTGCCATATGGCCGGAGCAAAAGCACTCAAGTTTAAATTGTCAGTCAAATTTGATGGAGTAGTTTGGAATTCTTTTGTTTTACTATTTGTAGAATTCTTGCCCATTATATATGCATTTTCTGTTTTGTATCTGTAAAATCTGAAATGAACAAATGGAGCTTCTCGAATTTAGTTGTTCTTAGAGTGTGCTATCTACATCATGTTTGTGGGTGGCTGGGGGGGTTTATCCCTGTTTGCAAAGTAACTTATTGTATCGACTCTTTTCAGGTTTTTGGATATCAACCCAGAGGGGAAGGTGCCTGTGTTTAACAGTGGTGATGGTAAATGGATTGCTGATTCCGATGTGATCACTCAGATCATTGAGGAGAAGTACCCAACTCCATCACTTGTCACCCCTCCTGAGTATGCATCAGTGTAAGTTTTCCCATTGGCACATTGTAAAATCCAGTTTCTTGCATTTTGAGATCATTGTTATGTCTATGGTCTTGTAAGAAGAATGTTGCAGCTATTTCAGTGATATCTTCTGTTTATACTGTGTACCTTATATGTTTGGCAGGTCATAATCATGGTCTCATCAATTATATTTCTAGAGACCTTTTGGAATCGAAAGTTGTAATTGTTAGTTTTACGGACGGTTGCGAATTACGTAGTAGTAGTACAGTATAATAGTACTAAAGCCTTTTTGGAGTAGAAACTTGCATTTGTTGTATGGTAGGTATTCATTTGTTGAGAGTTAGCTACAATAGCATCTGTCGAAGTACTTGATTTTGATAGCTTAGTGAAATGGGGAGACATAATGTTTTATGGTAGGTATTCATCTGTTTCTGTAAAAGGGGAGAACATCTTCAGTTTCGATGTTGTCCACGTTCACAAAAAATAGCAGTTTGTTTGTTGTTGTGCCATTTTTTTCTACCATGTTTTATTTGCAAATTACACCTGAATTTGGTTGTGACCTGTGACGATAACAGGGGCTCAAAGATCTTCTCAACCTTCATCGCATTCTTGAAGAGCAAGGATGCTACTGATGGTACGGAGAAGGCACTTGTTGATGAGCTGCAGGCACTCGACGAGCACCTAAAAGCTCATGTAAGTCAGCTGACACTGTTTTCAGAAGTTGATGTGGCAGTCACTATCTAAGCACTTAACCTGTCTGGATATGATTGCCTTAACGTGCAAGATGTGGGTCATTGGTTCAGTCTGAACATCTTTCTCATCTTAATCATACAAAACTTGTGTGCTAACACCATCACTGGCAGGGCCCCTACATCAACGGGGAGAAGGTATCGGCTGCAGATCTGGGCCTGGGCCCGAAGCTGTTCCATCTCCAGGTCGCCCTGGAGCATTTCAAAGGCTGGAAGATCCCCGAAACCCTAACCAGCGTCCATGCCTACACTGAGGTAAACACGAATACTGAATAAGACATAACGTTCGCATCATTCATTCCCAGAGCTTTTTTCCAGGATCGAATTATGGATGTTGTTCATCGTCTTTGTCACTCGCAGGCTCTCTTCAGCCGGGAATCGTTCGTCAAGACCAAGCCAGCCAAGGAGCACCTGATCGCGGGGTGGGCGCCCAAAGTGAACCCTCCACCTCCCTCTGCTTGAAGGCCACCCGTTGGTGTCTGTTGGGTCCCTGTCAGTCAGTAGTGGTGATGGGCAGTAGGCCTCCTCCGTAGCCTTGATTGCATGATCTGGGTTGGAATAATGCGAAGCCTTGCTGGCTGTGGTTGTTGCAAGCATGTGCACTCTCTGCGTGAACTTGTCTCCCTGTCTTCCTGGCTTGCGGGTTCTGGTGCAGCAGGAGCGCGTGTATTGTGATGTGAACCTTGTTATCTGATGAATAATGGAGATGTGGTCTGTGAACCTCTTCTCGCAATCCTGCTGAAAATTCAGATCTGTCGTGTCAAGTGTAGTTCCTGTTGGTCGCTGAATCGTGCCGATCCCTTTAAGGCCATCTCCTATGCTTTTTTCAGAGTAAGGAACATCTCCGATGCTGCATGCGTGCGTGTGATTAATCATATGGATTCCTCCTAATCTATCTCCATCAGAAAAGGTGGATGATGTGTGCGTTTGTAGGTCTCTGAACTATTCCCAGATGCAAAGCATTTGAAAATGCTGCATTGCCCCCTTTTTTTTTCTCTTGATGATCTGAAAGACGTCTTGGAGTATTATTTTTCTAGAACAACAGTTACATTATCTTGCAGAGGCAAGACGTGAGCTGAAACGATTCCGCGATCCGCATGGGTTTGCAGTTCAGCTCCCCGCCCCCACGCCGTTCTCGTGTCCCGATTTTCCTTTCCTTTTTTCCCCGCGAGATTCGCCACGCAGGAAAATTATATTCGTTTTGCACGATAATGCATCTTTATTTATTCCTTGAACGACAAAACAACTCATGTGATTGATCAATGTATTGTGTCCGTTACATCTCGCGCCAGCTAGTAGCTGGCCCATCTAAATAAAAATTAACTAGTAGCTGGCGAAATGCATCCAAAACCTTATCTAAGATTTTTTTTTTAACAGAAAAATCTCATCTAACTTGAACAGGCGAGGTGCCATCCAGTTTTCCTTTCTTTTTCTTCAACCAAAAGCAAGAGAAAAACCCATGGAGAATACGGTGCGTCCAAACATCGAGGGGGATATGAATGATCCACTGCATGTGGGCCCGCGAAACTCTATGCACCCGGGGAACTCGTGCGGGCCCGGGCGGTCAGCGAGCCACGCCCGGGGCGAAAGGGGAAAGCGGTTAAACCACTTAGCCGATAGTGGCGGTAAACGCTGTGTTAATCCTGATCCAACTGCGGTAAACGGGGCAGTCCGTAGCCCGATAGCCAAGCGATAACCCTCGGTTAAACCTGATCTAACCACGGTTTGTATTATCCAGTAATCCTCCAGCGCTATAAATACCCAGGCACCCGATCCCAGCTCTCCACATCACACCCTCCTGCTCCCGGCGCCCAACTCCCTTCCACAACCCACCTTCGATCGTACCTCGTGCTCCTGCTTTTCTCGTTTCGCGATGGCCGTCGATCTGACCCCGAGGCAGCCGACCAAGTCCTACGGCGGCGACGGCGGCGCCTACTACGAGTGGAGCCCCGCGGAGCTGCCCATGCTCGGCGTCGCCTCCATCGGCGCCGCCAAGCTCTCCCTCGCCGCCGGCGGGATGTCCCTCCCCAGCTACTCCGACTCCGCCAAGGTCGCCTACGTCCTCCAAGGTATCATCATACCCGCCCATCTCGCCTTGTTTGGTTACTCTGTTCGGAGGGAGATCGATCGGAAGGGTCCGCTCGATGTGTTGCTCTCTGTGGGACCCGAATTTCAGTTCGTAGTGCGATCGATCGTAAGTGTTCGATCCCTGTCTCTGGGTAGCCGAATACCGCTTGTTCGTAGATGGTCCCGGGTCGATGCTTGCTTTCTGTGGGACCCGAATTTTAGTTCGTTCCAGTTTACAGTTTAGATCGAATGTTGTTCTGTTTTTGGAAGTGCGATCGATCGGAAGTGTTCGATGCTTGTCTCTGGGTAGCCGAATTTTCGTTGATCGTAGGTGGTCCACTTCTAAAATTTATTCGTTTATGCAGTGATTCAGATCGAATGAAGTAGTAGTAGACTGAAACTGAATAGAGTTGTCGCTCTCCAATTTTATTTGTCAACTGCACCATGTGTCTACTTCTGAAATCTAGTTTTGCTTAGTGTTTGGTTGCGTCAGTTTATCTGTCTGTATCAGAAGCCACTTATATGCCATAATCAATGTAGCAACAATCTGAATTATTGGTGACAAAAATCAGTTTAGGAGTAGTTTACTGAGCTGTTCTGGTTATTAATTTGACTACAATTTTCTTTGTTTAAGATGCCACTTTTAAATCAAATCAACACACCATTCTCGTGTCCATTTTTAAAGAGGTTTGCTATTGTCCATCTCTTTTCTCAAATTAGCAATGCAGCGACAATTATCGATCTCTGCTCTGATCTAAGCTAACATAATTACAATCCTGCAATCAGTACTATTGTTATATTTGTTGTGTTTGGCAGTTGACTCGCGGTTCCTACAATGTGTTTAGGAATTACTCTGTACTAACTGTATGTGCTCGTTTTATCATATCAACCCACAAATACCTTCGTCACAGCCTCGGATTTTTTAAATCCTCTGTCATGTCACAATTTGAATGCGTGCCTGCTTTTATGATACACGCATCATTTACAATTGTGCAACCAATACTAGTGTGACATTTACTCTGATTTTGGATTTTGGATATCGTCTATTGTGTTTGTTTCTTTAGATGTTTCCGTACTAACAGTCTAACACTACTGGTAATGCTTTGCTTTTTTTTTTATCCCTAATTGATCAGGCAAGGGAACCTGTGGCATCGTCCTGCCTGAGGCCACCAAGGAGAAGGTGGTTGCCGTGAAGGAGGGTGACGCTCTGGCGCTCCCCTTTGGCGTGGTCACCTGGTGGCACAACACCCCTGAGTCGGCCACCGAGCTCGTCGTCCTCTTCCTTGGCGACACCTCCAAGGGCCACAAGCCTGGCCAGTTCACCAACTTCCAGCTCACAGGATCCAGCGGCATCTTCACCGGTTTCTCCACGGAGTTTGTCGGCCGTGCCTGGGACCTCAAGCAAGATGACGCTGCCAAGCTTGTCTCCAGCCAGCCAGCCTCTGGCATCGTCAAGCTCACTGCTGGGCAGAAGCTCCCGGTGCCTGTCGATGAGGACCGGAAGGACATGGCGCTCAACTGCCTCGAGGCCAAGCTGGACGTTGACATTCCCAACGGCGGCCGTGTGGTGGTTCTCAACACTGTCAACCTGCCGCTGGTGAAGGAGGTTGGCCTTGGTGCTGATCTTGTGAGGATTGACGCGCACTCTATGTGCTCCCCTGGGTTCTCCTGTGACTCGGCGTACCAGGTGACGTACATCGTCCGTGGCAGCGGCCGCGTGCAGGTTGTTGGCCCTGACGGCAAGCGTGTGCTGGAGACCCGCATCGAAGGCGGCAGCCTTTTCATCGTGCCACGTTTCCATGTCGTTTCCAAGATCGCTGATGCCTCCGGTATGGAGTGGTTCTCCATCATCACCACCCCCAAGTAAGTAATGCAATCTGATTGTTGGCATTGCCCATTATTGTAGATTTCCACACTTATCAAGCGGATGATGCTTACAATGATGTTTGCGTGTTTTTGTTTGTGCAGCCCGATCTTCAGCCACTTGGCAGGGAAGACCTCGGTGTGGAAGGCGATCTCGCCGGAGGTGCTGGAGGCGTCGTTCAACACGACACCAGAGATGGAGAAGCTGTTCCGTTCCAAGAGGCTTGACTCAGAGATCTTCTTCGCCCCCAACTAGGAAGCCGTTCGCGCTTGTCGGTGGTCGGGCGGTCCTCTTAGGGAATAAATAAGCTTAGGAAATTCTAGGCTGTCGTTAGGAGATTGGAGGCTGTCGTTTGTTAAACAGTGTGTTCGTGTGTGACTGTCCGAGTTGGTTTCACCGTTTCAGAACTGAGGAATGCAATCGATATATCTTTTGATGATGTTTCCATCTATTTGGGTGAAATGTTGTGTGCTATGCTTTTTATTCTCTAGCAACTGCAAAAATATTTGCTTTCTTTTTAGAAAAAAAGTTGTTTTCCTTAACTTTTTTCTCCTTCCGTACCCTTTTGTTGGAAAAACTTGCTACTTCGTGTAACTCAAAACATTTATTTTATACGAGTTGGGTGACCACTAGCATCACAATCTGTCAGGTCAATAGAATTTCTCTGAACTCCCTTCCAAACAGTGCTCTGAAGAGTATGCACAGCATAGCTCTAACTCTGTATCTCATGTAAAATTTCAATGAGTTAAGAATTTCCTTGGGCTTATCTTCGATAGGTATATCAATTGCTGATGTCTCAAAAACACACCAGCATGTATGTTTAGACTTTAGAGTACCTTAACCTTTAGTTTTTAAGATGTTGGGTACCCTTTGGATTTATTGTTCACACAAACTGAATCATAAATTACCACTGATACAAACAGTACACACCATTTTTAACTCTGAAACTTGAATGGGACACACTTAATTTACAGCAAGCCAGTGAATGAATATATTGTACAAAAAACTCCCAAACTTGAGGTTTTGTGGCTGAGAAGAAGAGCTAATTTCTCAAATTTGTAGCTGTTTCACAAACACATAAACAAGTTTACAGGAACACACAAACTTGAGGTTTCCATAAAAAATTGACAGAAAATGGTATACAATATTTTTTTTTCCTTCATCATAAATCAAAATACAAACATTTTTAATTTTTTTTTCACGACATGGACAATGATCAGAGATTTGCAATGACATGGTTAATTTTACGATGGAACACACTACATGGAAAGCTCCGAATGAACAAGGATATGGTTCTATGCGATTTTTTTTTTTAATTTATTCCCATTATTTCATTGAGTTCAGAATTACCTTGGGCCTATCTTCGATAAATAGAATAATTAACCCACTGGGAGACACGGTTCAGAATTTTTCACCATGGGCCTCTTAAGCTTGAGTTTTTAAGAGACACGGTGAAATCTTTTCTAGGTATCCCACTGGATTGGTTGTTCACACATTGAATCATAAATTACCACAAATACAAATAGTACAGGACGTTTTTGCAAGGAAATGCTACTGACTGAACATAAAAAAATGGCAGTCATAAATTTGCAGCAACCTGTTTATGGATGGAACACACCCTGCATGTATATAGAGTCTTGATATAGTTTACAGCCAGACAGTGACTAAATATATTGTAAAAAAGAGTGTCAAACTTCAGGTGTTGTGGCTGAGAAGAAGAACAAGAGTGAATTCCCTGATTTTTAGCTGTTTCACGAACACATAAACAAGTTTGCAGTAACACACAGACTTGAGGTTTCCGAGGCAAACTGACATAAATGGTTCACAGCATTTTTTTAAATCATAAATACAAAAATACAATCATTTCTCAAGCTTTTTCTTATGACATGGACAGTGATAAGAGATTTTCCATTACCTGAATAATTTTGCGGATGGAACACACTGCATGAGAAGATCCGAATGAACAAGGGCATGGTCCTGCATATAGCAGAATTTATTTACTCCAAGTATTTATTTATTGTTCCATGCTTGTAATGTTATCTTTTCCGAGACGTCTATAATTAGGAAGAGGAATTCAAGTTCTTAACGGTTTTTTATTATTGGCAACAGTTTAGCTGCACAAAATTATCAGTAGTAAATTAAATGTAATATTGCAATTAAATATTATTGCTATTTAGGGACTGGCTTTGTCACACATGTTTGTGTTGTTACAGGATCACTCAGACCGATCACGAGAGCTGGACAAAGAGAGAGATGAACACGAGAGGATTTTGCGTCGCGTACTGAATGCGACCTTTTCTGGTTTTCCCTTTATTAGGCAGAGACTGGGTAACAGTCCTCGCTAACTGAATGCATAGAAAGCGCCATGCACTCCGAGCTTACAGGCCATGCCATCCCACGGCGCTCGTCATGCTACAGCTCACTACTCCGCCACGATCGGATCACGCTGTGCCATCCCACAACTCCGGATCGAGGCGGTGAACTAGTCCAAGCAAACTACCTAGTCTAAGTCTGAGACGTGGTGTGGACAAACACACTGCACGCTCACTGTTATTCAGATAACTGAAGAAAGCTGAAAACTCGTTGAGTGTCAACAGGGTTTAACTCAACAAATCTCCCCCTTAAACCATGTTGCAACTCAGCTTACCTTGATCACCCCGAGCATCTGCCTCAGCTCCACAAACTTAGCACGCCCGAGTGATTTGGTGAGCACATCTGCCAGTTGTTCATCGGTTCGCACATGATCAACATCCACCGAGCCATCTTCGATGCACTGTCTGATGTAATGGAACCGTGTGTCAATGTGCTTGCTCCTGTCATGATGGACTGGATTTTTGCACAACGCGATTGCTGACTTGTTATCAACATAGAGCTTCACCTTCTTTGTCTCCTCTCCAAGAATTTCTGCCAGTAGCCTGCTCAGCCAAACTGCCTGACAAGACGCTGTTGAAGCTGCAATATATTCGGCTTCACAACTTGACAGTGCCACTATCTTTTGCTTCTGTGAGGCCCAAGTCACTGCACTTGATCCGAGGAGGAAAACTAGTCCCGTAGTGCTCTTTCGATCGTCCATGTCACCGGCCAAATCACTGTCACTGAATCCAGTGATGATTTCTGGACCTGCTCCCCTTTTGTACACACAGCCTAGACTTGCAGTTTCTTGCACATATCGAAGGATTTGCTTCAGTGCTGCCCAGTGCTGCTTGCCAGGGGACTCCATGTACCTGCTGATGATTCCAACTGAATATGCAAGGTCTGGTCTTGTATTTACCAAATAGCGCAGGCTCCCAACAAAGCTCCTGTACTGACTTGCATCGATCACCTCTCCCTCTCGGAGTTTCCCAATCTTCAGGCGATTCTCCATTGGTACATGACACCCATTACAATTCTCCATGCCAGCTTCCTGTAAGATCTTCTTGGCATAGCTGGATTGACTCACCGTGATTCTGTCATTCTCCTGCTTCACCTCAATCCCCAGGTAGTAGCTCAGCATTCCGAGATCACTCATCTGAAACAGCTCATGCATTTGCTGTTTGAACTGTGCAACCGACTTGCTGCTCGTTCCAGTGATGATGAGATCATCGACGTAGACGCCGACAACCAAGAAACCATCGTCTTCTACACGCCTGTAGAGAGCATGGTCGAGCTCGCACCGCACAAAACCGAGGGAGCTCAGTGACGCGTCCAGTTTCGCGTTCCAGGCTCGAGGCGCTTGGCGAAGCCCGTACAGTGCCTTGTGCAGCCGCAGGACCTTGTTCGGACTCTTGTCGTCGATGAATCCAACCGGCTGGTGCACATAGACTTCCTCGGCAAGATCTCCATTGAGGAAAGCAGACTTTACGTCCATATGATGCACTGTCCATCCTCTGTGTGCCGCCACAGCCAGCAGCAACCTGACGGTCTCAAGCCTTGCCACCGGCGCAAACACTTCGTCGAAATCGACGCCCTGGCGTTGTGCATATCCCTTTGCTACCAACCGGGCCTTGTGCTTCACAATCTTTCCGGCAGGATCACGCTTAACTTTAAACACCCACTTGAGCCCAATGGCATGGTGTCCCTTTGGCAGTGCTGACAGCTCCCAGGTTCTGTTCTCACGAATGCACCGCATCTCTTCCTCCATGGCCTTGCGCCATGGTCCTTGCTGTAGTGCTTCATCCACTGTGGCAGGTTCCTCTTGAGCGGTCATGCACAACTCTCCAAGCTCCAGCTCCTCAACCAGCTCCAGTTCCCCTGTGTACTTGGGATTCGGCTTGAAGATGCCGCTCTGCGCGCGTGTGCGCATGGGATGTGTTGGGAGCGGCGGTGGTGCTGGTGCCCTTGCTGGTTCTGCTGCTGGCGGGCTTGATGCTGCTCTTGGCGGATGGGATCCTTGACTGGACGACGGAGTGGCCATGTGGGGACTTGGCGGTGACGGTGGCTCAGGCGTGCACTGCGCCCTTTCTGAACTTGGTGCATCGGATGCATTTTGTTCAGTTTCGTCAGAGAAGACCACCGTGAAGCGTTCCAGCGGATCACGCTCACTTGCCGTCATGCTCCAGTCCCATTTGCGCTCCTCCTCGAATACCACATCCCGCGTGACATATACACGTTTGCCCACGGGATCATACACGCGGTATGCCTTGGCGCCTTCCTCGTACCCGACAAACACGCCGGGGCGAGCTCTGTCCGACAGCTTGGTGATGCCAGGGCCGACGATCTTCATGTGAGCTGTGCAGCCAAACGTGCGGAGGTAATCCACTCTTGGTTTCTTCCCCCGCCATGCCTCATAAGGCGTCATCCCCTTCAAGCTCCTGGTCGGCGATCGATTAAGGATGTGCACCGCCGTCCTGACAGCCTCTGCCCAGAACATGGCCGGCATGGCCATGCTCTTCATCATGCTGCGAGCCATCTCCACCACTGTCTGATTGCGCCTCTCGACAACACCATTCTGTTGTGGTGAGTATGGTGCCGTCGTGTTCCTCCTGATTCCAGCTTCTTCACAGAACACTGCAAATTCAGTTGAGTTGAACTCGCCGCCCCGGTCTGTCCGGAACGCGCGCAGCTTCACTTGGCGATCAGTTTCTGCCAGAGCCTTGATCTTCTTGAAGTATCGGAACGCCTCGTCCTTGCTCCTGAGTGCTTCAAGCCACATGTATCGACTAAAGTCATCGACAATTAGCAGAAAATACTTGTTACCGCTTGGCGTGGTCGGGGTGATTGGGCCGCAGAGGTCGCCGTGGACGAGGTCGAGGACGCGCTCCGCCCTGTATGCAGAGGTTCGCGGGAACGGAGTGCGGTGCATCTTCCCGAGAGCGCACCCGTCACAGAAATGCTCCAGGTGCTCCACGACTGGCATCCCTCTCGCCATTCCCTTCGCGCCGAGGTCGTGCAGGGCGCGGAAATGGAGGTGCCCGAACCGGGCATGCCACCTCCATGCGATGTCGTCGCTGGCCGCTGCCATAAGGCAGACGGGTTGTGCCAGGGTGAACTCCACTGGATACAGGCGATTTCCCGCCCTCTGCACTCGCGCAAGGAGCTTGTTGCTGCGGTCGAACAGACGCAGCTCACCTCCACCGATTATTGACTGGCATCCAACTTCATCCAGTTGCCCAAGGCTCACAATATTTGTGCGAAGCCGAGGGATGTAGTAGACACTTGTCAGCGCCCGGTGCTCGCCATTCTTGTCGACGAACAGGAGAGCGCCCCGCCCGCGGATCTCCACGAGTGATCCATCCCCGAACTTCACTGTTCCGTGCACGGCTTCGTCCACGTCGGTGAGCATCTCCTTGCACCCGGTCATGTGGTTGCTTGCGCCGGAGTCGAAGAACCACCGTTTTCCGTCCGTAGGCGTTGGGACAACGCGCTCTTCATTGAGGAAGACGTACTGGATGCCCGCGTGTGTCACACCTTGCTGGGCCAGCGCACGCCCTGGCGCGGCGACTACAGCCGCCGAGGTGAGCTCGACGATGCTTGCCGCGTAGAGCTTCTCGCCCCCTTGATCTTCCTCGGCTTGGGCCAAGTTCGCCTCGTTGCCCTTTTCACGCCGGTCACGCTCGCGCTTCCGGCACTCCTTCGCCCAGTGGCCACGGATGCCGCAGTAACGGCACTCCCCCTTTCGCTTGGGAGCGCCATCACCGGCACCCTTCGCTGGGCTGCGATTGTCGGGGTTTTGCTTCGGCTTGTAGTCGCCTTTTCCCTTTCGGTCGCCGCCCCCGGAGGAGCCGGCACCGCGATCCTGCTGCTTGCTGCGTGCCGCCCACTCCTCCTCAGTGAGCAGCAGGCGCCCGCCAGTGGACTGTGTCTGATCGTCGTCGTCGCGATCCTCGCAGACAACCAGACGTCCAGTGAGTTCCTCCAGGGAGATCTTCTTCAGATCGAGTAGGGACTCGATTGCCATTGCCATCTCCCTGTAGGGGCGAGGTACAGTGCGCAGGATCTTGAGCACCGCCTTGCGCTCGTCGATTGGATCGCCGAGCGTCTCGAGGTCTGTCATGATCGTGCTGTAGCGCAGCACATAAGACTCGATGCCCTCACCCTTCTTGTACCTCAGGTTGTCGTACTCAGATCGCAACGTCTGAGCTTTGACCTCGCGGACACGCTCAGTGCCCACGCGCATGACCTTCAGGGTCTCCCACGCCTCCCGCGCGGTGGACTTCACGGCCAGTACGCGCATCAGCTCCGGCGGCACCCCCTTGAGGATGAACGCCAGGGCACGCCTATCGTCGCGCGTGGTGCCGACGCCGTCTTGCACAACCTCCCAGAGGCTGTCAGCTTCCATCTGCACCTTCATGACCAGAGACCACTCCTGGTAGTTGGTCTTGGTCAGCATTGGCGGATGCATGGACCCGCCTCCGCTCTCCCGGATCACACGCTCCACGACCCGCGTCTCGCCGGCGTCCTCTAGGGAGAGACGCGCCAGCGGCTTCGCCTGGCTCGCGGGCAGATCCGTCTTGCCTTTCTCCTGCTCGTCACCATCACGTGAACCCGGCATGTTTCCGCGGCGGATCGAACACCGCGCGGTGGTGGAGAAGCGGATCGAACACCGCTGGCTCTGATACCACTTGTTGTTACAGGATCACTCAGACCGATCACGAGAGCTGGACAAAGAGAGAGATGAACACGAGAGGAGTTTGCGTCGCGTACTGAATGCGACCTTTTCTGGTTTTCCCTTTATTAGGCAGAGACTGGGTAACAGTCCTCGCTAACTGAATGCATAGAAAGCGCCATGCACTCCGAGCTTACAGGCCATGCCATCCCACGGCGCTCGTCATGCTACAGCTCACTACTCCGCCACGATCGGATCACGCTGTGCCATCCCACAACTCCGGATCGAGGCGGTGAACTAGTCCAAGCAAACTACCTAGTCTAAGTCTGAGACGTGGTGTGGACAAACACACTGCACGCTCACTGTTATTCAGATAACTGAAGAAAGCTGAAAACTCGTTGAGTGTCAACAGGGTTTAACTCAACAGTTTGTACATAGATCAACGATGCATATATAGAGATATCGAGCATATACGACTCGTCCATTTTCTGTAAGACTTGTATGCAAATTATCTACTCTAGAATACTACTCACTTGAGTGATCAAAATAAACAATCATGCTAGGATGCTCATAGGATACTGTTCTATCACATACTGGCCCATTCTTGCTACGCCTGATTGCTTTCATCTGATGCATATCACGAAGAATGTGTTTGAGAGTTTGTTTGACACGCTGCTCAATATGCTGGAGAGGACCAGAGACGGGGTGAAAGCAAGAAACGATCTGAAATATTTTGGTATCACGAAAGATCTTCAGGGGGATGCCCAGATGATGACAACGACAACCATTCAGGTGAGGAGATGGACAATCGCAAGGCCAAAAGGGTTAAAAGGAATTACTAATACTTCCCACTCCTGCTTCACTCTAAATCTGGAAGAAATCGCAAAATTGATGAAGTGCCTGCTCAAAGTCAAAGTGCCTTTCAGTACTCAGGGGTAATAAGCAGATTTCTAGACGCCCAGAAACAAAAGTTCATCGGGATGAAGTCTCATGATTGTTACGCGATGATGAAGCAGATACTTCCGGTTGCGATCCGTGGGATAATGGACAAGCACGTCTGTGAAACCCTGTTTGGCATCTATAACTTCTTCGACGTGATCTCTCGAAAGTCGATCATGGGGAAGCAGACCTCAAGGCTACAGGAAGAGATTGCTGTGATACTATGCGAGCTTGAGTGTACTTTCCGTCCTCATTCTTTGACATGTGTGTTCATCTGTTGGTCCATATCGTGGATGACATCATCCATTTCGGGCCAGTGTTCCTTCACAGCATGATGCCGTTTGAAAGAATGAATGGGGTAAACAAAGGATTTGTTCGCAAGAGGGCCCGTTCGTATGGAAGCATCGTTCAGGGTTTTCTCACGGAAGATTGCATCTCTTTCTACACGAATCATCTTGATGTCCTAGCATGTGGACCGAGCTTGTCGAGGCATCTACTTTAGCAGGGCAGACTTTAACCGACCCGTCACGGCCTAGCCGTGCTATCGTGAGGAGAGGAAAAAGAAACATCATCGGAATGGATGGATTTGTTGACGAGGACAATTTCGACAAGTTTGGCGACCCAAATATTGACGACGGTCAAGAAGAAGATGATGATAGTCACGCAACATACACAATAGGAAAAAGCAGAACCACGTAACGCAGGCAATGTTTTCCATTAAAAAGAAGAAGTCACGATGTGAGGCTAAATTATGCAACTGCGACAAAAAATGGCAAGAAGATCATCGAACGCTGAGAAACACGCGTGATGATGTGTTTGCATTGTATGCGACGAAACTATGTATATGAATCAACTGATGTGATGTGGACTTATTATAAATGTACCTCTTTGTTCTATATTTGAAATGTGTGGGGAAAGTGCCCAATTTGTTTCTTAAATTTCTCGCACCGGATAAGGAGCGGTTCCTACAGATATAACAGCTTCCATGACTTAAAGAAAAACAAGTGAAAACAAGAGAAAAAAAAGAGAAAACATAAAGAAAACAAGAGAAAACAACAACAAAACAAGAGAAAATGTAAAGAAAAACAAGAGAAAACTAAAAAAAACAAGGGAAAACAAAATGAAAACAAGAGAAAACCTAAAGAAAACAAAAGAAAATTTAAGTTTGAACATTGATATTATTTTGAACAAGAGAACAAAGAACAAACAGAGAAACAGAAAATAATTTGAACAAAAGAAGGAGCACAGAAATTTAAAATTTTGTATTATTTAAAATGCACACATGTATTTTGAAATCAATTTAAAGAAATAAAAAATGAATAAATGGTAATTAGAACAGGGGAAAAAATACAGCGCTGGCGAACAACACAAACGGTTCGCCAACGGTACCTTAGCGCTAGCTAACAGCTTAGCCGGTTCGCCAGCGGTAAGTTACTGCTGGTGAACCGATAGTGTTGTTCGGCAACGGTAAATGGGAGATAGCCACTTACACGTGGGCCCGCCCCGTCCTCCTCACACTTAGTTATTTTCATCCCCAGCGCGTGCCTCCGCTCTCTGTAACCCACACCGACAAATACGCGCCCTAGTGTGCTTCTGCGGCGAGCCACCGAGCCTCCTCCTTGTGATGCTCTTGCGACATACTGAGCACCTGCTGTGCCCTTCCCTCCTCCCTTCCTCCTACGCCCGCTCCCTACTCCCTTCTGCTCGCCCTACTCCCTCCTGCTCGTCAACACTGCCCCCACAAACATCGACGAGACACCGCCCTCCCGTGCTGGCCACCGGCCCTGCTACACTCCTGCGACTCCTGCTCGCCCTCCTGTGGCGGCCACCGCCACTGCTCGCCCCTGCTCGGCCACGCACGCTAATGGTTCGACAAAATTCCTAAAAGAGATGAATTTATTTTATCGTTTGGTTGGATGTGGTGGTGGATGATGGGGTGGTGTGGCTGTGGTGCTGGTGGGGGTGGATTCGGAGTGGTTGATTTCGACGGTGGTGAGGTGGATGTTGTCTATGTTGATGGTGGTAGGGTGGATGTGGTGGTTGGTCGATGTCTATGTCGACGGTGGTGGCGTGGGTGTGGTGGTGGACGGTGGTCGAGATGTATATGTGTTGAACGTGTGGGCACACCTTCGGGTGGATTCAATCAATTGCATGGAATGTATGAGGATGGGATGGGATCTTTATTTTCAGGTACCCCACATGAGGCCCTTGATTGCCGGAACGTCGATTAATTTCCGTTCCCGAAAATTTGGGCACTCCATATGTGATATTTTTAGCAAAGTTCAAGCCAAATTTTCCATGAATTTTGCTATCACTTTTCCTAAAAATATCACATATTGGAGTGCCCGGAAAATATGCACTCATGAGGTATAGCTTAGTTAAATTTCCAGGAATTTGTTGAACTAACTTCGACTTTTCTCGTTATATGGCTCACAACAACGAGGCTTGTGGTTCTGGGACCAGAGGCGGGGGATATCCATGGCTTTCGATGCTTGCCACATGATCTCCATCATCAGGAGGAGGGCTCCTTGATCGGATGCATGATGCCGATGATGATATGGAAGAATCCCATTGCCAGGAGGTGCCCCTGATACATCTGGTGGACAAGGGGTCAATGAGACTGCTAGTGGCGCCTAGGATGGCACATCCGGTAGCGAGGCAAAGCATCAATGTAAAGCAAGATGCCCAAACTAGCTCGACACCGTCCGACAAGCGTTTACAGAAGTGGGCCCCAAAAGCAGTCTTCCTACCCATCCGGAGGAATATGCTGATATGGAGTGGCCCGATCTTCTCTTGTGAGCAACCTGAAAATTATGGTGGGTGTATGCTAGTGCTACACTGAAAACTCTCCTCGGACAATCCATGTTGCCAATGCAACAACAATCAATCCATTTGTATATTCTCAACTACACACTCTTGCACAAAGTATCCACCAACTACAAAGTGGTCCTGTATCCCCTTATTCCCAACAGAACATCAGATAACACGCATAATTTGCAAAGGTATGATACTTCATGATGTTTGCTTCAAGAAATATAATCTAGAGGTTCTAGGGTTTTTGGCTTTAACGTAGTCTAAGCCCTCAACTCGCAGGTTGGAGGGTATATATGAGGGGCAGGGGTGCATCCACAAGCTCCTTGCGCAAGCACAGTTAGGCTAACTAGGATTGGACTCTAACTAGGACTCGAATATAGAATACAAACCGACCCTTTATGGGTCCAGCCATGTAGGACACGCATGCCCTTGCCTACTAGGAGTAGGACTTCTAATTTTGGTGCAGCACATCTTGTGGGGTGCCCTTTCCGCGCTTCTCCTTACTTGAGCATTGGTGGAAAACATCTTCTCCTTCTTCACTGATATATGTATGCTTATTCTCTACACTTGTATGCTTGTTTTCAACACTTATATGTTTATTTTCCAACTGGGAAACAATGTTTTATTCATGTTCCCTCTTGTTTTCCAGCCGCTTCTTCTTGTTTTCTAGCATCTCCATCTTGTTTTCTCCATCCATGTATGTGTTAGCAATAAACCTGATCATACATAAATGCATAGATTTAGATAGTATAAAATTCTCATAAACACAAACGTCTAGGAGTGAATTATCTTATTGTTCTAATTGCTTGTCCCTTGATCTTGTTATTGATCCAAGTCGCACTTCATCATGCCTCTCTTGGATAACAACATCATCATGTGGTAAATAATTAGGGATGTCCTCATCATCCTTTCCTTTTAAAAAGGCGTTGACCTCGACGCATAAAGGTCATCTCTATGGTATGGTGTCAAATCAGCAACATTGAATGAATTACTCACACCAAACTCATCAAGTAGAAGATCTACCTTTTAGGCATTTTCATTAACTTGTGCAAGTAATTTGTATGGACCAACACCTCGAGGCATCAATTTGGATTTTATTAATGTTGGAAATATGTACTTTCGAAAGTGTACCCAAACCATGTCTCCTTGTCAAAACAACACCTCCTTCCTCTTCTTATTTACACTCTCGTCCACATACTTCCCTTTCTTCTCTATGGCCTGCTTTGTTTTCTCATGTATCTTCCTCACACAATCAACTCTCTTGGATACCTCCATGCTTGTTATCTCTTGTATGGGAAGTGGCAGGAAATCAAGTAGTGTAATGGGTTTGAAACCATAGACCACCTCAAACGGGCATAGCTAAGTAGTAGAATGAATAGCCTTATTCTCATTGAATTCAACATGTGTCAAACACTCCTCCCACTCCCGCGGATTTTTCTTGATCATGGTTCACAATAATGTTGATAATGTGCGATTCACCACCTCTGTTTGTCCATCAGTTTGGGGGGGTGAAATGTAGTTGAAAATAGAAGCTTTGTTCCTAGCTTCCCCTGATAGTGTCTTCTAAAAGTAGCTCATAAACTTCACATCATGGTCAAAACAATAGTCCTTGGTACTCCACTAATCTCACTATGTCCCTGAAAAAAAGATTAGCAATATGGGACGCACCGTCGCTCTTGTAGCATGCAATAAAGAGTGACATCTTAGAGAATCTATCCACTACCACAAATATAGAATCATCTCCTCTCTTAGTCCTCGGTAATCCTAGCACAAAATCGATACTAATATCCTCCCATGGTGTAGTGGGTGCAGGAACAGGAGTATACAAACCATGAGGCTTCAATTTTGATTTAGCCTTGTTGAAAGTAATGCAACGTTGCACAAACCTATACACATCACGCCTCATATGTGCCCAGTAAAAATTATCAGCCAACATAAGTAATGTTTTCTCACGTCCAAAGTGTCCCATCAATTCACCACTATGAGATTCCTTCAATAACATCAAACACAAAGAACACTAGGGAACACATAATTTGTTAGCTCTAAACAGAAAACCATCATGTATATGATATTTTTCCGAAGCCTTTATATTAGTACATTTAGCAACGGGCATAGAAAACTCATTATCTTCAGCATATAATTGTTTTAGGCTCTCCAAACCCAAAACTAGAACATCTAATTTCGGGAGTAACATGTTTTTTTCTAGATAAAGCATCAGCAACTATGTTATCCAATCCTTTAATATGTTCAATGATGTATGGGAAAGTGATACGTCATAAATGTATCCTTAATTTCTGATGTTCCATGTTGTTTTGATGTTATTTCCTACATGTTTTCTATACACGTTATGTCATTTTTATCGATTCCGAGGACTAACCTATTGACAAGATGCCACAAAGTTGGTTCCCTGTTTTCTTCTGTTTTTAGTTTCAGAAAAGTTGTTCTGAAAATATTCTCAGAATTAGAAAATTTGAAGCCCGGAAGTCTCCATAGGGCGGTGGCCCCTAACCGCGCCTGGGGATGGTCTGGGCCACTACACCATGGTTGAATCTTGCCGACACAACCATCTGTCGGCATATGGTACCTTTGCCGACAGATAATGAGTAGGCAAAAGATATACCCACAGAAGATGAAGAGTCGGGGCAAAAACAATCGGACAAAGCTTTGCCGACACAAGATAATAACGCCTCCACATCATCTGTCGGCATAGCTACACCTACGCCGACACATATCATGTGGGGCTACAACCTACTTACGCCGACACATGGGCTGTTACTGTTGCTCCAACATTCGCCAACACATATCATGTAGGTGTAAGTGGCCTACGCCGACACTTAATTTGTAGGCACGTTCTACTATGAGGTAAGCATGCCACGTTATTCAGCTTTTTATTTTTCTTCAAAATTACAGAGAAAAAGAACACAGCATTTTTATATGCGAACAAAACATAAACACATTGTTCAATAGGAGCTCATCACATTCCAAATGCCTCATCACAACAATATCACAACATGATAACATTAATAGAGTGATCACATTGACAAGTATTCAAGTTCTTACATGAAGCTGCATAGATCTAAATACTCCTGATCCAGGTAACATAAGAACCTCCATTTTTTCCAGAAAAATGTTTTAGGCTAATAGTATCTATTCTAGAGCATTCAACAAAACTGGATCCATCTGCCAACAAACATCGAGCAGTCCCAAATTATTTGAAACTTCCATCTGTCTGGACTCTTAAAATATTGAAATTTGATCTACCTGCAAAGAAACATCCAATAAATACATCAGTGAGCTGCGTGTCATTTGAAAAGTTTCAACAGTAATTAGTTTCGTACTTCGAATGGAAGATCTTACTGCTAAGTAAACCAATATGCATAGAGAGCTTCCTAATATTTTTTCCCAGTATCTATTTCTATATGGCAGATTTTATTTTCACAAAATCTGAAACAGATTCCAAGACAAATAATATTTGAGTAGAAGTGTAATGGTCACAGGATTTTTAAAAGGCATAATATCAAATTCGTGAAGAAAGTAGACTAATAAATATTGTTACCATCATAGCATGCTTGCAAGCTCAAGATTAATGCCTCAAATGGCATAACGATGGAAGCAATTTACTGAAGCTCCCTTGAACCTAGCAAATGTGACATTTGACCCTAGTGTTAGCATTAGTACACACATGCACAAGAATTTAAAAGTTTAGAAAGCAACAAGAACAAAGTCGAGCCAATATCACTGAGAAATCTGGTGACAAAATAGTAGAAGTATGAACAACTAGAATGATTTGCATCCTCATAGTCTTACCAAGAGAACAAGACAAACTAAACCAAAGAATGCTTACAGTACCAAGAGCATAGGAGAACCAAGAGAACAAGACAAACTAAACCAAAGAATTTAGAAAGTAGGGATATGATATCCGAAATTTTAAACTATGATGTTATGAAGATACCTTCGTCCTCTTTTTCTTAGGCTGGAATGATGTGTAAAATTCATTCGCGCAAGTTCGAAGCCTTGACTCTTGCTGCGTTGTCTATACCTCCTGCACGTTCATATTCTTGTCAGCCTCATATTCAGTCTCAGTTTTTTCAGGAACAACGATAGAATGCACCAAGCAAACAACCAAAATAAAGAAGCTGATTTACATATTGTCATGATTTCCCCTCGAAAAAAAATTATTGTCATGATTTACATAAACCTGCCCACAGTGGCGGATCTTGCGATTTCTCAAAGCCTGGGCACAGTGCAGGCTAAAACTGAAAACTATCGATACAAATTTACAAATTAATCCTGTAAATTACAAAGAAAACTCACCTTGCTGTGCGGCTGGTGCCGGTCACCTTTGACGTATGTCTCCATTCTAATGTTGCTTCCGGCCTCCATGTGTTGGCCTTGCATACCGTCAGAATTCAGGGCCTCTCCTATCTGCCGGACCGACGAGTCACCGGCCTCCATGGTTGGAGTGGAGCTCCCACCGCCACCAGTCATCTCGTCGCGTCTGTCACGACTTCTCACAGTTAGAAGCAGAGTCGAGCAGAGAGGAATGCGCGAAGAGACGAACAGCAGATCTTAAATGCGTGTCCGATTTTATCCAGCGTGAATCGTGAAAATTCTGTCCTGATGGGGCCAAACCGTATACAAGTAATGTTATGTCAGATGTTGCCTAGCACTTTTGTGCCTTTACTATGGGCTCATAAGTTTTATACCGAAAATTCGGTTTAGTTAGGTCGCTGGTAATATTCTAGAATGAGTGATACAGCAAGTTCTAAGTAGTACTAAGACACTAGACGAGCAAAAGAAAGAATAATCAGAATTTCAACAGTCTGCCTCGTTCACATATACCACATACTGATAGCATTCACCTTGCGACAACCCAGACAAAAACATATATGAACCGAACAGTAAACTACACATGGGATTTGAGCTGCGGTGAAGAAGAATAGCACCAACCTGAGCCAATTCAAAGGAAACGAATGGGGTCGTGGTAAGCAGGGTCGGGGAGGCACGCGGCGGCCGCGACGGAAGGAGATGGGAGCGCACGTGGCCGGGAGCCGAGGTCGAAGGAGATGGGACCCCAGGAAGCAGACGGGGTTGCGGTTGGCAGGGACGGGAGTTCGGCGAGGAACGGGGTCGTAGTCGAATGAGATGGAAACCGAAGGCCCCGGACGGGCCGATAGCAGCGGATCTAGGCGACGGACGGAGTCGAGGCACTGTGAGCCGGTGGCAGCAGAGGCTGGGTGGAGATGACCCACGGCCACGTTTCCTGCGCGGAGAGTAATGGCAAGGGTTGCGGCGGCCGGCTATGGTGGAAATCGGCGACGGCAATGGCGGCGCGGCGGCGGCCGTAGATGCGGAGTTGGGCTAGGTTTGCGGCTCGAGTCACAACCAGATTGGGGATTTTGGGGTAAGGGAGGAATAAGCGCGCCTAAGTCACCGGAAATTTTGGTCGCTCGCCCCCAGACACACGTTTTTTTCGGCGTCTCGCGCCTAAAGCACGCTCTGTTATTGCGTGGCCTTTATGCACTGACACGTGTATAGCTATGCCGACACTTATTCTGTTGATTCGGTACATCTGCCAACATATTCTCGGTTGGTATACCTTTGCCCACAGATTATTTGTTGTTGTATAACTACCGACACATTTACAGTCGACAATGTTATATCTTTCCCGACAGTTACTTTGATGGCGAATCATTAAAGATATGCCAACACACAGTTTGTCGGCTCTTCTAGACCTTTGCCTACAGAATTGTGTCGGCAAGTCTCTACCGTGGTGTAGTGGGTCCCCCCAGGTGCTCTCTGCCATCGCTCTTTCTCCTATATAATCCCCCCGACATATCAACACTAGATATATACCACTTTTTCCGTAGAAACACCCGAGGCCGCCGTCATCGTCATCCCAAGATCAGGAGGGTTCTAGAGCTCTCCCCGACACCTTGCCGGGAGGGAAGTTTATCACCGGAGGGGTCTACACCATATCAGTAGCTAGATGATTGTCTCCTCCACTTTACGTCTCATGTGTTAGATCTTGTGAGATGCCTCACATGATCGAGATCATCTTTATGTAATGCTACATGTTGTGTTTGCTGGGATCCGATGAATGTTGAATGCTATGTCTTCTGATTATCGATCTATCATTTTATCTTCATTCATATGTTATTTATGATCTTGCATGCTCTTTGTTATTAGTAGATGCTCTGGTCAACTAGATGCTAGTAACTCCAAGAGGGAGTATTTATGCTCAATAGTGGGTTCATGCCTCCTTTGGATCTGTGCTCGAGTGACAGAAACGTGACGGATGGAGGATGTGTTGTTGCCATTAGGGAGATAACAACAATGCTTTGTCTAAGGATGATTTTATTTTTTTACATTACACACTTTGCTTACTGCGATTATCTGTTGATTGCAACTTAATACCCAATGTTTGTTCGGATGATATTCGGAGGGTGGATTATTAGTCATAGATGCAGTTGGATGATGGTCTATGTATCTTGTTGTAATGCCCGCATGAATCACATAGTAATGTTTATGTCTTGCATATGCACTACGGTGCAGCCTTCATTTTTTTCATTTGCCCAGCTGTAATTTTTTCACCACACATGTTAGTTATCTTTTATGGAGAGACACCACTAGTGAACTGTGGACCCCAATCCGTTTTCCTCATACTGATAAAACACACACTGCTTCCACTGTTTTCACATTGTTCTCATACTGTTTTCCACACCATACATTTAACCTCTTTGTTTTCAGCAAAACCGGTGGGATTGACAACCTCACTGCTTCGTTGGGCAAAGTGATATGCTTGTATTGTGTAGGTTCCACGTTGATGCTGAACCAGTAGTGCGTCCTGCCATCTCAGCTGCATCAACCTTCTGAAGTTACTCCTTCCTCCTACTGGTCGATTCAACCTTGGTTCTTTTCTGAGGGAAAACTTGCCGCTGCACTCTTCACAGCTTTTCTCTTGGGTTTTACCAACGTTAGCCATCAGAAAGACTCAATGAATTCTACCCATTTAGCATATCCCTTATTAAGATTAGATTGGCTCTTTAAAAAATTTAAGGCCACATGATCAGAATGGATGATAATAATGTTTCCAAACCCCAAGAAGTCTAACAAGCGCATACAATTCTTTATCATAAACAGAATAATTCAATTGTGCACCATCCAATTTCTCGGAAAAATAAGCAATGGGTTTTCTATCTAGCATTAACATGCCTCCAATACCAGTACCACTAGCATCACATTCAATTTAAAATTGCTTATTGAAATTTGAAAGCATCAACAAAGGTGACGAAATCAATTTATTCTTCAGCGTGTCCAATGTAATGTCTTGAGCAACATCCTACTCGAAATCAACTCCCTTTCTAGTCAAATCATTCAAAGGTGCAGCAATGGTACTAAAATCTTTCACAAATATTCTATAGGAAACAACAAGACCATTAAACCTACGCACTTGACTCACATTCATGGGAATATGACAATTTTAATTGCTTCAATTTTAGACTCATCTACCTCTATCCCATATTTGGATACAGCATATCCCAGAAATATGACCTTATCTTTGCCAAAAAAAGTGCACTTCTCTAAATTACCAAAGAATTAGTTTTCTCTTAGCACATGCAAGACTTTTCTAATATGATCAATGTATTCATGTTCATTGTGGCTATATATGAGAATATCATCAAAATAAACTACCACAAACTTGCCAATAAAATCTCTCAAAACATGGTTCATAAGTCTCATGAAAGTACTAGGTGCATTAGTTAAACCAAAAGGTATCACTAACCATTCATATAAACCAAATATTGTTTTAAAAGTTGTTTTCACTCTTCCCCCTCTTTCATCCTAATTTTATGGTAACCACTATGCAAATCATATTTAGAGAAAACAACAACAGCACTTCATTCATCTAACATGTCTTCCAAACGTGGTATAGGATAAAGATAACAAATAGTGATGTTGTTAATTGCCCTACAATCTACACACATGCGCCATTTACCATCTTTCTTAGGCACTAAAATAACAGTAAATACACAAGGAGAAAGGCTTATTCGAATATACCCTTTGTCTAGAAGCTCTTGTACTTGTTTCTGAATTTCCTTCGTTTCTTGGGGATTTGTCCTATATGGAGCTTGGTCAGGCAATGATGAACTAGGAATAAGATCAATTTGGTGCTCAATACCTCTCAATGGTGGCAGCTCCAAGGGTATCTCTTCCATAAAAACATCACCAAATTCCTGCAAAACATTAGAAACACCAATAGAGAGAGGGGTTGTGTCATTAGAAACCAAAATTTCCGCTTGTGCATGAGCACTATAGGTACTAAACTAGGATCCACACTAAACTATCTCAATTCCTCTTTGGTGGCTAACATTTTTAATAACCTCACTCCCTTACTTTTACCACTCGGCCTAGGTTTGTTGTTTTCACCCACAATTTTTTTTTCACTTCTCTCATGTCTCTCACTCTCCTTCTCAAGATTAACTTCAGTTTCTTTATTAGACTCATTTACAATTTTCTGTGGTGTCATAGGCCTCAAAATAATGTCCTTCCCATGACAATTCAATTGATATGTATTTTCTCTTCCACGTTTTATAACAATCCTGTCAAATTGCCATGGTCTACCCAATAACATGTGGCAAACCGACATGGGAACCACATACACTCAATGGTGTCTTTGTATGGTCCAATCTGAAATTCCACTATCACCATATGTCATACTTTAATATCCTCTTTGTCACTCAACCACTGAATATAATAAGTATGAGGGTGTGGAGTATATCTCAATTTCAGTGTTGCACATAAATATTTGCTTGCTAAATTTCTGCAACATCCTCCATCAATGATCACCTTGCAAGCCATTTGAGGACCTACATTGCTTTGGTTTGGAACAAATTGCACCTCTGATTTTCTTTACTTGGAATAACACTCAATGATTTCTTTGTGCAAAAAATAGTAGGATAATGTGCAGAATATGCATCAACATCATCACAATCATCCTCCTTATTAGGATCAGCATCATCACCAGTCCCATACTCATTTTCCTAATTTATTAGTATGATTTTCTTATTAGAACAATCTCTCTGGAAGTTCCCTTTTACTCCACATGTGTTGCACCTCATGTCCCTGTTTCTCGTTGTAGATGTATTAGAACACTTGAACTAGCTGCTGGTAGTGAAGTTTTCCTTGCATTAGACATGCTAGTCTCAGGTTTAGAATTTCAGGTACCACAAAACTAAGAAGCTTGAGGTGTAGGTGTGGGAATACTCGAATTTCGATATGAACAAATCTTCCTTGCACTCATTTGAGTCTCCTCGGCCAACCTCTTCTCAACCTCTCTTGCTTGATGTAGAAAATCAGTCATATCAGTATATGGTACATGCCTCACAATGCTCCTTATTTTGAATTGCAAACCTGAAAGAAATATTTGCATTGTTTGTTCTGGTTCTTCTCTAACTCGAGCCCTCTGAAGTATCAACTTAATCTCCTTGTAATATTGATCTACAAACTTAGAACCTTGCTTCAATTGATGCAATTTGTCATAGAGAGTTCTCATGTAATTTTTTGGCACAAATTTTTCCCTCATTACTTGCTTCATAACTCTCCATGTGACAATTTATGGATCACCCTTCCTTTCCCTCAATCGAGTGATGCCATACCACCACAAGAGAGAGCATAGCCATCAAATTCAGAAGATGCAAGCTTGATCTTTCTATCCTCGGTGTAATTATGCAATCTCCACATCTTCTCAATATTCAATTCCCACATCAAGAATTCTTTTACATCCTCAGTATCACATGTGAGATTAGGAATAGAAATTTTTGGCTTTCCCAAACCATCATCCTCCATATTGTTTTCGGCCACTCGAACTCTTCTAGCACCAAAACCTCCACGGCCTCCAAGCACATTGCTCGGCCATCATCTAAATCAGCACCAATATTAGCATTGAGAGGAGCTCTTTATTGTTTAATAGTAGACGAATTGGCAATCTGTCTAGGCAAGTTGGTCATGATTTCTTGCAAAACATCAACATATTTTTAGTAGAAGCTTTCTCTAATGTCAGATCCATATCCTGCAATTCCTCTCTCAATTTTCCATCATAAGCATCAATTCTTTGTACAATCCTGTTTACCACCACATCTAGAAATTTGATCAACTCAGCCCAAGTCAGCACATCATTCGTATCCTTCTTGTTGTGCACATCATCACGCTTCTTAACCAGCAAATCATCACTAGGAGACTCCATTGATTAATGTGTTAGTGCAACAAAACAAAAATAGGTGGTGGTGCAGTTCTCTCAATTCACTCAAAAACAACAAATAATGGTGTATCTTACCGCTCCAAAGTGAATAGAATTTACTTACCAACACGAAGCAATGACTAAATTAAGTGTGAGAAGAAAATAACCAGGATATCAAGTATCACAAAACAAAACAAGGTAAATGGTAGGACTTGGTTGGGATACCTAACAATACCAAAATAGCAACTCCTATTCACTTTCTAATGTGATAAAATTCACTAAGGAAAGATACACACTCTTGGAGACAAATGTGGCTAGCAACTATATGGATGGAAGTGTTGCAAGCACAAGAAAGACACTAGCAAATATCTCAATAACAACAGGCACAATATTTCTCAATATAGTGTATCAAACTCACCAAGTAAATATATCAAGCTCCACTAGTGAAACAATATGTAATTCATCCTCTTTGCTATTTTTCTGTTTTCTCTTCCTTTTTTCTTATTTTTTATGCTTTTTCTCTTTTTATTTATCTTTATACGTTTTCAATGGCCTTATAATCAACTAGGAGCAATATGTAAGGAAAACAGGAAATAAGACACAAAGAGGATCAAATGAGCAGTCTGCATGAGCAATAAAAACATCTAGTATTTTGGGTAGGTACCTAAAATTTTGGTGTAGAATGGTTATGGGTAGGCTTAACAAAGACAAAACCAAAAAAAACCTATAGAGAAAACAGGGTGAAAACGAAACAAAACTAGTGAAAACAGAAAATAGAACTTTTTTTGTTGTGGCGGTAGCAAAAACCAAAGAAAACGGTGTCGAGCAGGAGCTAGTGCGTGGCGTGTGTGGGTGGGTGTGGCGCGGTCACGACACAAAAATACTCGGAGTCTGGGGTGTGGTTAGACGAGCGGCGGTAGCAAAACAGTGTAAAATCGTGTTGGGCAGGAGTCCAATATAGACTAGGAACGAGCACGCGGCAGAAACCGCGTCAAAACTCTACAGGGCAGACAACGCATTGGAATCCGATTAGAAATAGAACCCGACGGCCAAATCGATGGAAAAATTTGTGGTAGCCCTAGATGAATCCGAAGCAAGCAAGAACAACTCCACGGTAGGAAAAATCAATATGGAAATAATCAAACCCGTGGCTTCCTTGTTGTGATCGGATTGGATGAACTCTTGGGTAGAAAACAACTTAGTGATGGAATTGCAAACTATGAGGGTTGTTTTCCCGAGAACAAAGTGTAAGGAATGATTAAGAACTCGAGTAGGAAACATTGTATGGCTGTTTTCTCGAGAACAATTGATCCAAACACATGGATAACAATATTTTTGATGGGATTTTTGATATAGTGGTATGAAACAAAAGATGAACTAGATGAACCTTAACCCTGATTTGATGAAACTAAAAACGAAAAACAGGAACACAAATCAACAGCAAACAACAATGAGAGTAGCAATTTGGTGTTGATCTAAGCTCTGGAAAAATCTAACCAAAATATTTTTGTATGGATTTTTCTGGATAGGAAATAAAAATAACTAATCTAGGGGATGGAATTTTCTCACTGATGAAACCTGTGAATCTGATACCAAGATGATATGGGTTGTCGCGATCTTATCTGGTGAGCAACTCGAAAATTATGGTGGGTGTATGATAACTAGTGCTACACTGAAAACTCTCCTTGGATAATCCCTATTGTCAATGCAACAACAATAAATCCCTTTGAATATTTTCAACTACACACTCTTGCACAAAGTAGCCACTGTCTATGAAGTGGTCCTGTATCCCCTTATTCCCAATGGAACAGCAGATAACACGCATAATTTCCAAAGATATGATACTTCAAGATGAATTCTTCAAGCAATACAATTTATAGGTTCTACGGTTTTTGATTTTAACGTAGTCTAAGCCCTCAACTCGCAGGTTGGAGGGTATATATGAGGGGCAAGGGTGCGGCCACAAGTTCCTTGCGCAAGAACACCCAGGACAACTCGGGCTGGACTCTTATTAGGACTTGAATATAGGATACAAACCGACCCTTTATGGGTTCGGCCGTGTAGGACACGCAGGCCCTTGCCTAATAGGAGTAGGACTTCTATTATGGCACACCACATCTTCTGGGGAGCCCTCTCCATGCTTCTCCTTACTTGAGCATTGGTGGAAAACATCTTCTCCTTCTACACTTACAGGTGCATGCTTGTTCTCCACACTTGTATGTTTATTTTCCAGCTGGAAAAAAACGGTCTCTTCATGTTCCCTCTTGTTTTCCAGCTGCTTCTTCTTATTTTCCAGCATCTCCATCTTGTGTTCTCCATCCATGTTTGTGTTAGCAATAAACCTGATCATACATAAATGCATAGATTTAGGTAGTATAAAATTCTCATCAACACAAACACCATTTTCTAGGTTGAGTGAATTTACCTATTGTTCTAATTGCTTGGCCCTTGATCTTGTTATTGGTACAATTCTCACTTCATCATGCTTCTCTTGAGTAACAACCTCATCATTTGGTAAAGAACTTGGGATGTCCTCGTTAGGTACGACAACCAGATAGGATGCATTACCTGTGACTTTGCAACGCCAATATGGAAAAACTCCGGGATAGAGAAAACAAAGCGGCGACCGCCCTCCTCATTGATAAGCTACACACATGGTACGAGTTCCTCCCGCCCTGTGACAACCAAGATATCAAGACCAATGTGGTAAACACTCTGTCCCTCAGCAAGTTCACTAAAGCATTCGGAACTTGGATATCTAATTTGAGGGACATGATTGAGGAGGGTGCCGGCTTCGCTGAGATACATAACATGTGTCCCTCCATTTTGTAAGAAGACTTGATCAAATTCAAGTCCGATGAAGCCAAACCTGAAAGGCAGGCGCTAAGGAAGTGGGGGAAAGACTCACGAGAGAAGAACATAGGTCCCCAGTGAAAGAGCATTTCCCTCCTAATGTTTTTATGTTGGTTGACAACACAATTAGATCTTTAACGTGTGCTAAGTGCTGCAGGGAATCTATGTGCTTAAACTCTCTATTTATAAGTAATATGATATCTAGCTAAACCTCGTTGAAATCACATCGAAGAATCTGTCTAAATGTGTTTTTTTTGCCTAGAGTGGTACTACCAGGGTTTCCACTAAAATGGTACTAGAGCCTGGTGTTGAAGCACGACACTTCCGGAGTGGCTCGGTAGTACCGACGGCGCGGTAGTACTGGCCTCGTCCGGCATCACAGTACTACCGCTGCCGTGCAGTACTATCGGGTTTTACACAAGTGTGTACTAATATCGTCAATTTTTCATGCCCATGATTTGGCACTTCTGCCCCCCGTGCGGTAGTACCGATTGCGATACCTGCATTGACCCAGTGAACATCTGTGTGGGCTGTACTACCGGACGACGTTCGGTACTACCGGGTGAAGCAATGAATGCTCAACCGGTCAGATCCGAGGGCAAGAGTATAAATAGCTCTCTTCTTCCCCAAGAGGTAGCTCGTCCAGCATTGAAGTCCCCATTTATTGAACTCGCCAGAAGCTAGATTTCTCCCAATCTCTCCACCCAAACTTGTTGATACGGAGGATTGAAGGAGAAGGCCTCTATCTACATCATACCAACATGTTCTTCATTTCCCCCTCATCAACTTGATAGATTCTAGTCTAGCGTTTCCTTGCGGAAAACCTAGACCCCATTGTTGCCCACTTGTTGATTGGAGCAAGATTGTTCGTGTTCTTGGGAGCCCCCAATTCGGTTATGGGTGTGTGCCTCAAGCTTATTGTAAAGGCACCGATTTCCTCCTTAAGGGAAATCAATAGTGGAAGTAAACTATGCCTTTGTGGCGAAGTTCATCGGAGAATAGGGTGAGGCCTTTGTGGCGTTCAGTAGGCCTTCATGGCGAAACTCACACCCCTCCAACGAGACGTACTCCCCTAAAAAGGAGGAAGTCAGGAATGCATCCTTGTCTCTGCTTTCTTCCGTTATTGGTTACCTCGTTCCCTCTCCTTTACTTTGTGTTTTTATCTTTCTTAGTGTTGCTCTTGTCATATAGGTAAATTCACCATAGTTGCATATCTAGAGAATTTACCTTTGTGTCAAGTCTAAATCGAAAAAGGATTAAAATTTAAAGTAGCACCTATTCACCCCTCTCTAGGTGCCAATACTATCCGTTCACCCACAATCTTGGAAGCCGAGGTTGCTCAGAAAGGAAAAAATTTGGGCTAAGCAGGACACAGAGAGGAAAGGGCCGAACCCATATGACAAGATCAAAGACCTGCATGACAATTTTTTTGTCATTTCCCATTACAGGGAAGATCCCAAAAACCACAACGATCTTCTCTTGAACGAAAAGGTGAAGGAGCTCGAGAATAAATATCTCGAATAAGAAGAGAACAACTTTCTCAATCCGACGCGGGGTCGTCAGCGGCGACGAATAATGACGTGTATGACACCCCTGTTATCAGGGAGCTTAACACAGCGAAGGGGTGAAGTTTGACACTAAGCCGCATCGTGGCCATGTGCACGACACCGGAAATGGTCATCGGCATGCACATTACTATCTCGACACCAAGGAGTAGAGAAAGGAGCAGAAGAAGATGCCAGAAAAAAACATCGACAAACTAGATAGAGAGGGTCAACGCCGTCCTTCCTAGCATCTATGAGTCCATCAGTGTGGATCAGGTTTGGCTCCAGTGTGGAGCCATAGAACCCGGCGAAAACCCTAATCCTGGTGGTAGTGAAGATCCGTCGCCGGCCTGCACTGCACCTCGTAGCCGCCCTTCTGTCTTTGCCACGCCGCCGACCGCCAGCGGTCCATCGCCATTAGCCGAACTCAATACCATCGAGGTAATTCAACCTCGACAAGTTGATTCTATATTACTTCATTCGTGGCAGCCACGATTTCTAACGCTTTGTATGTTTTCATAGGTCGACGATACGACATGCACATTGCTCCTCCGTGTGAACGGTGAGTTAAAGAACGTGGCTAAAGGAAAGATCGTCACACCATTTAACCAAGTGTCCCACGGCGTGCGTATGCCCGGCGACGTGTTCAGGGTGACACTGAGTCGGGTGCTCCCGGGTTGCGGTGCTTTGGATCATCCAAGTAAACCCCCAATGCCGACAACGAGTTAAGTCTCGAGCAGTGCTTGGTTTGGCGGACAAAAGGACTGATTCGTTTGGACACTCCTGCCACCACCCCACAGCTAACACAGTCGACGGGTCAGGGCGCCCAGGCCAACAAAAGGATTTCTCACTTTCGAAGTTTGTGGAACTGGGCAACGATGGTGAGGACCTCGATGACTACCTTGTCGATCCTTATGATGGCGGCCATGGTCCTCATGATGCACTTCGCTCGCCAGCTGATGACCTCGGGCCTGCTGATGATCGCGCGGATAAATATCGATGCACGAAGCATATTTTCTATTCCCAAGAACAGCCAGTTGCTGCCCCCGATAAAGCTGGTCTCAAACATGCCTCCCTTGAAGAGGCGGTTCAAAAGGAGCCTAAGAAGACGAGGAGAAAAAATATATAAGAAGAACCGTGACTTTTACTCCATGAGCCAGCCAGTGGCGAGGACTAAGTCGAAGCCGACGCACTGGGTAATGGACATGATACCCATCCACGACTATCATTCGGTCCATCAGTTGGGTAAACTGATCCTTCTGCTGAGGTTTGTCGCCTTGTTGGCTAGTGATATGCATAGATGATGCGCGTGTAACACACGTTCGTTGGGAGACCCAAAGAGGAAGGTATGAAGAGCACAGTAGAAAGTTTCCCTCAGAAAGAAACCAAGGTTGAATTGACCAGTAGGAGAAAGAAACAACTTGTGAAGGTTGATGCAGCTGAGGTGGCAGGGCTCACTACCGGTTCAGCAACAATGTGGAACCTACACAACACAATCAATTCACTTTTCCCCAACGAAGCAGTGAGGTTTCCAATCTCAAGGTTTTTTTTGAACACAAAGAGGTTAATGTATGGGGTGGTAAAAAGTATGAGAAAAATATGAAAACAACAGTAGCAGTGTGAAAACAGTAATTGCAGTGGTTGTATTATCAATATGAAAAAATGAACCGGGATCCACAGTTCACTATAGGTGTCTCTCCATAAAAGATAGCTAACATGCGTGGTAAACAAATTACAGCTAGTCAATTGATACATAATGAAACATGCATGACTTGATGATTACTATAAGATTAATGCGGGCAATACAACAAAATACATAGACCGTCATCCAACTGCATCTATGACTAATAATCCTCACTTCGAATATCATCCAAACAAACGTTGGGTATTAAGTTGCAAGCAAGAGATAATCGCAGTAAGCAAAGCGTGTAATGTAAACAATGTAAACATAGTTGTTTTCTCCCTAATGGCAACAACACATCCTCCATCCGTCACGTTTCTGTCACTTGAGCACAGATGCAAATGAGGCATGAACCCACTATCAAGCATAAATACTCCCTCTTGGAATCACTAGCATCTACTTAGCCAGAGTATCTACTAACAACAGAGAGCATGCAAGATCATAAATAACATACACATGAAGACAACATGATAGATTGATAATCAAGAGACACATCATTCAATAATCATCGGATCACAGCAAACGCAACATGTAGCATTACAATAAGATGATCTCGATCATGTAGGGCAGCTCACGAGATCTAAACACGAGGCATAAAGAGGAGAGGAAAACCATCTAGATAGTTCTATGGACTCGTAGTCCAAGGATGAATAACTCACGCATCACCCGGAGGCGGGCATGGTGGTGTAGAGCCCTCCGGTGATGAATTTCCCTCCCGGCAGGGTGCCGGGGAGAACTCCAAAACCCTCCCGATCTCGGGTTGACGATGACGGCGACCTCGTGTGTTTTTCGTGGAAAAGTGGTACATATTTAGGGTTCACGCATCGGGGGGGGGGATATAAAAAGGTGATGGCGGTGGGCGCCCGAGGGGCCCACACCACCCCCAGGCGCGGCCAGCAGGGGCGCGCCGCTCTATGGTGTCCGTGGAACCTTTGCGAATTCTAAGACTTACGTTCTTAGAATTTTCCAATTCTGATAATATTTCCAGAACAACCTTTTTGAAACTAAAAACAACAAAAAAACTGGCTCTGTGGCATCTTGTCAATAGTTTAGTCCCGGGAAATCGATAAAAATGACATAAACTGTAGGGAAAACTTGTAGCATATGACATGAAAACAACATGGAACATGAGAAATTAAGGATACGTTTATGACGTATCAGTAGCCTCCATGATTGTTTCTATATATGGAGGAGAGACTTTTCAAAGATAAAAAATCCAACACTCCTGGTTTTGCTCGCAAAGGTACCAGCTACATCGGACTTTTTCACTACAGGCACCGCATACGTGATCATCATGAGATTTGATGACATCTTTCAGATGTTCCACATGCACGCCCTCCACCCATAAATTGTTCGCTTGGTTGCGCTTAGTTTGGCGCGATAATGGACCCATTCTACATGCACGACATCTTCTTGAATAACCCTAGGGGTAAGGCTAAAGTGATGCGTTACATCCAAAACTTTTTGCTGACGAATCATATGTCTAGGAGGACCATTCTCCTGCCTTACTTTCCCGAGTAAGTCATTAGCTAGCCGCCATAACATGATTTCGTTGATTTCCATCGTTAAATTTGCGCATGTACAATAGTGGTTAGTTTTTTACGATTCTATATGGACTATTCGAACTGTTTTGCGCAGAAACAAATACGAACACCCTCATCATTCTATTCCCGAAAGACTCGTTCGCCCTTTATCTCGACTACGGGAGTAAACATAAGGAGAAAAACTACTCCCTCATGAAGGCTACTCTCGATGATGCTATGAACGGCTATGTCTCGAATGAGGGCTGGGTTGAAAGACCACACCAATTCTCTAGGCAAGTATGTATTCAAACACAGGACGGAGTTCCCCAGCCCCAAGCATGCGCCAAACGGTCAGATGGAGGCGTGGCACCTCATCCAAGCCATGCTGGAGTACGTGAAGGAACAACAAAGTTTACAATTTCCGTCTACTCTCGACAGATGGTGTCACGGCATCGCGGATTGGACTGATTCTGAAATTAGACAAAACTTCGGTCACATCCAGCCGAGGATCGCGAGAATCATCTACAAGGATGTCGTAAGTGCAGACGGGGTCTTCTACTACTCGCGTTGCGCACCACCACCTAACGATGAGCACCTAGAACGTGTACTAAACCAGGGTGATAAGAGGACATTCAGCTCGTTAGAAGGTGCTCTCCTATTCCCGCCGAGGCCGAAGAAGAAGAAGCCGACCAAGAAATGATTGACAGTGTGTATTCTATTCGGTACGATCGATGAACTTGTGCTCCTAAATCGTTCTTGTTTTGAAATTCATTGAACTTGTGTGTGCGATTGATGTCATTCAGTGTTATATGTATGAATCTATACAAATCTTTCTTGTTTATATAGTTTATTTTTATTTTCTATTAGAGTGCCGATGATTCAAAAAAAACTGACACCGTGTGATCCCGGGATGGTGCTACCGAACCTTGTGATATGCACACGAGTACATTTCGTGCATACTACTCGGTTCGCTAACACCATCTCTAGATGGAATTTATGTGTCCAACCTATATATTTGCTTTCAATTTGTGTGCACCAATTTAACTATTATTTAATCTGTGTGCATAAACACTCTGGCTTTTCTTTTCCTAATACTTTTATCTTGATCTATAGCGAGATGAAGAACTCGAGATGACAAGGGCTACCTAGTAAAAGAGATTGAAGCGGAGATAGAAGCTAGAAGACCATCGCCTTTCTTCCTAATCGTCGTGATAGCGATTCTATCTTGTATGCATGTGATGTTCAATTTAGATGATTGGTTTGATTCGAAAACACGCGAGCTAAACTAGCGACTACATCGAGATGTGTATTCATGCATGCATGTATGTATGTATGTCTGAAAATTATTTTGGTGATCACTTTCGTGCCTATCTCGGTTTGTAATGCATATGTGAATTTTTTTTTAGAGTGCTTATCTATGTGTTACTTCTAAAAATAGTGTGTTGAACAATATATTTGATATATTTGCACCTGTATATACGGCTGAAATAGAAAATACCAAAAACAAAACTGATAATATACCATTGGCGAACGCACTTACCGCTAGCGAAGTTAGCGCTCGCGAACCAGCAGGGCTTCTTCGCCAACTGTATATCGAGCTACCACTGGCGTATCGTTGTTCGCCAGGGGTAGCCAGCTACCGCTAGCGAAGCGCCGTTCGCCAGCGGTAGCCTTTCTCCTACTAGTGGAAGATCCATGTCATGTACGCGGACGCGTGGTGGTGGTGCTGCTTCTTGGAGGTCGCACGGCTCTGTAGTGATGGCGCCGAGGTCCAAGGTGACTTGTAGGGCGGAGGAGAGAAGATGGTGACAGTGGGGGCTCCTGGTGTGCGCGAGAGAGGTTGTGACTGGCGACGCCGCATGTGAGTCGGGTGCTGGGAAAGAAAGGGGATTCGGCTGTGTGACGAGAACCGCCAAGATTAAGCCGGGGCTCTAGCGTCGGCGAGAGCGAGGATCACGGAGGCGCCAGTAAGAGCGAGGGAGGAGAAGAGCGCGTGTGCGAGCACGAGGGAAGTGGGAGGGAGAGGGCAACGACGACGGCCGGTGAGAAGCGCCGGTGAGGGGAATGTCACGTTTCGACCGGGGGCAGTTTGGGAAGAATGGATTTTCGGCTGAGCGTGATAGAGCTTCAACATGAAATGCTTAAACGTCTTGTAAATCGGAATGTAGGGAGTAGTTGGCTAGACCGAAACCAGATCAAGCTCGTGCTCATTCCGAAACATAACATTGAGAAATATTTCAACATTTTTGTGTATTCTTCCGTCGCAAGGCATGAGCCATGCTATTTTCACAAGTAATACAAACTAAGCGATAACCCTCGCCGGCTCGCCCCTGAGTTAAACCTGATCCAACTACCGTTATTATCCAAATATCCTGGAGCGCTATAAATAGGCGGGCACCGATCCCACCTCTCCTCATCACACCCTCCTGCTCCCGGCGCCCAACTCCCTTCCAGAAACCTTCGATCGTAGCTCGTGCTTCTGTGTCCTTTCGCGATGGCGGTGGATCTGACCCCGAGGCAGCCGACCAAGGCCTACGGCGGCGACGGCGGCGCCTACTACGAGTGGAGCCCCGCGGAGCTGCCTATGCTCGGCGTCGCCTCCATCGGCGCCGCCAAGCTCTCGCTCGCCGCCGGCGGCATGTCCCTCCCCAGCTACTCCGACTCCGCCAAGGTCGCCTACGTCCTCCAAGGTATGACACCGCCGATCTCGCCTTGTTTGGTTACTCTGTTCGGAGGGCGATCGATCGGAAGGGTCCGCTGGATGTGTTGTTTTCTGTGGGACCCGAAATTTAGTTCGTCGGTGGTCGCTGTTATTAGCCGAATTTTGTTCGTTCAGTCTACAGTTTAGTGCGATCGATCGTACGTGTTCGATGCCTGTCTCTGGGTAGTAGATTGAAAGTGAACATAGTTGTCGCTCTCTCTTTGTCAACTGCACGATATGGCCAGTTATGGAATAGTTTTTTTTTTTTTTGACATGTGGAATAGTTGTTGTTTACTGTTTAGTTTCGTCAGGTCCTCAGTCTGCATCAGATGCCCACTTATTTGCAACCAAATGCAAGTTTGTAGCTGAATTATTTGTGACAACAATCCGAGGAGTAGTTTATTGAGTTGTTCTGGCTATTATTGATTTCTCGTTTCTTAGCCTGTATTTATGAAATCATTTCGTAATGTCACGACTATGCTCTTTTAGTAGGTTGTTAGCAATACAGTACTCGTGTCCCAGCCTGTGTTTAATCAAATATCTCTGTAGTCGTAACATGAATCGTTCCTTCTCTGATTTCTAAGCTCAACACAATCACCATCACGCAATCAGTACTATTGTCACGTTTGTTCTGTTTGTGAGTTGATGATTCCTGGCAGTAAATTCTCATAGAAAATAGTTGTCGCTTCTTTCTGGAATTACTCCGTACTAACGGTATGTACTTGTTTTTACACATCTGTTTTTTCAAAGGCCCAATACTAGTGTCTTCTGTTTAATTAAATCCGCTGTAGTGTCAAATCTTGGATGCATTCAATTGTCTTCTTTTATAATTTATACATGACACATTTGTGATTATGCAACCAATACCGTCTCACATTTGCTCTGTTTTGGGATATCATGTTTGTTTCTTTCTATGATTGGGTACTAATAGTACTGTTGATGCTTTGCTTGCTTTGATCCTTGATTGATAGGCAAGGGAACCTGTGGCATCGTCCTGCCTGAGGCCACCAAGGAGAAGGTGGTTGCCGTGAAGGAAGGCGACGCTCTAGCACTCCCCTTCGGCGTGGTCACCTGGTGGCACAACACCCCTGAGTCGGCCACCGAGCTCGTCGTCCTCTTCCTCGGCGACACCTCCAAGGGCCACAAGCCCGGCCAGTTCACCAACTTCCAGCTCACAGGCTCCAGCGGCATCTTCACCGGTTTCTCAACCGAGTTTGTCGGTCGTGCCTGGGACCTCAAGCAAGACGACGCCGCCAAGCTTGTCTCCAGCCAGCCAGCCTCTGGCATCGTCAAGCTCACTGCTGGGCAGAAGCTCCCGGAGCCTGTCCCTGAGGACCGGAAGGACATGGCGCTCAACTGCCTGGAGGCCAAGCTGGACGTGGACATCCCCAACGGTGGCCGTGTGGTGGTGCTCAACACCGTCAACCTGCCACTGGTGAAGGAGGTTGGCCTTGGTGCTGATCTTGTGAGGATTGACGCGCACTCCATGTGCTCCCCTGGGTTCTCCTGTGACTCAGCGTACCAGGTGACGTACATCGTCCGTGGTAGCGGCCGCGTGCAGGTCGTTGGCCCTGACGGCAAGCGTGTGCTGGAGACCCGCATCGAAGGCGGCAACCTTTTCATCGTGCCACGTTTCCATGTCGTTTCCAAGATCGCTGATGCCTCTGGTATGGAGTGGTTCTCCATCATCACCACCCCCAAGTAAGTAACGCAATCTGATTGTTGGCATTGCCCTGAATTGTTGATTTCCACACTTATCAAGCGGATGATGCTTACAATCATGTTTGCGTGTTTTTGTTTGTGTAGCCCGATCTTCAGCCACTTGGCAGGGAAGACCTCGGTGTGGAAGGCGATCTCACCGGAGGTGCTGGAGGCGTCATTCAACACGACACTGGAGATGGAGAAGCTGTTCCGTTCCAAGAGGCTTGACTCGGAGATCTTCTTCGCCCCCAACTAGGAAGCCATTCGCTCTTGTCGGTGGTCGGGCGGTCCTCTTAGGGAATAAATAAGCTTAGGAAATTCTAGGCTGTCGTTAGGAGATTGGAGGCTGTCGTTTGTTAAAACAGTGTGTTCGTGTGTGACTGTCGGAGTTGGTTTCACCGTTTCAGAACTGAGGAATGCAATCCATATATCTTTTGATGATGTTTCCATCTATTTGGGTGAAATGTTGTGTGCTATGCTTTTTATTCTCTAGCAACTGCAAAAATATTTGCCTAATTTTTAGAAAAAAGGTTGTTTTCCTGAACTTTTTTCTCCTTCCCAACATTTTTGTTGGAAAAACATAATATTATGCTAACTACCAATTGCTACTTCGTGTAACTCAAAACATTTATTTTATTCGAGTTGGGTGACCACTAGTATCACAATCTGTCAGGTCAAAAGAATTTCTCTGAACTCCCTTCCAAACAGTGCTCTGAAGAATATGCACAGTGTAGCCCTAACTCTGTAACTCATGTAAGATTTCAATGAGTTCAGAATTTCCTCGGGCCTATCTTCGATAAATATATCAATTGTTGTTGTCTCAAAAACACAGCAGCATGTATGTTTAGAGTACCTCTTAAGCTTTAGTTTTTTAAGATGTTGGGTACCCTTTGGATTGATTGTTCACACAAACTGAATCATAAATTACCACAGATACAAACAGTACACACCATTTTCTCAAGGAAATGCTACTGATCGGACATAAAAATATGAGTGATCACAAATTTCCAGCAACCTGTTTATGAATGGAACACACATAGTTTACAGCAAGCCAGTGAATGAATATGTTGTACAAAAAACTCTCAAACTTGAGGTTTTTGTGGCTGAGAAGAAGAGCTAATTTCTCAAATTTGTAGCTGTTTCACAAACACATAAACAAGTTTAGAGGAACACACAAACTTGAGGTTTCCAACAAAAATTGACAGAAAATGGTACACAATATTTTTCTCCCTTGATCATAAATTAAAATACAAACATTTTAAAAACTTTTTCTCACGACATGGACAATGAACAGAGATTTGCAATGACATGGTTAATTTTACGGATGGAACACACTACATGAAAAGCTCCGAATGAACAAGGATATGGTTCTATGCGTAGATTTTTTTTAAAATTTATTCCCAGTATTTCATTGAGTTCAGAATTTCCTTGTGCCTATCTTTGATAAATAGAATAATTAACCCACTGGGAGACACGGTTCTGAATTTTTCACCGTGGGCCTCTTAAGCTTTAGTTTTTTAGAGACACGGTGAAATCTTTTCTGGGTATCCCACTGGATTGGTTGTTCACACATTGAATCATAAATTACCACAAATACAAATAGTACAGAACGTTTTTGCAAGGAAATGCTACTGATCGAACATAAAAAAATGGCAGTCATAAATTTGCAGCAACCTGTTTATGGATGGAACACACCTTGCAAGTATATAGAGTCTGAATATAGTTTACAGCCAGCCAGTGACTAAATATACTGTAAAAGGAGTCTCAAACTTCAGGTGTTGTGGCTGAGAAGAAGAAGAGTTAATTCCCTGATTTTTAGCTGTTTCACGAACACATAAACAAGTTTGCAGTAACACACAGACTTGAGGTTCCCGAGGCAAACTGACATAAATGGTACACAACATTTTTTTTAATCATAAATACAAAATACAAACATTTCCCAAGCTTTTTCTTTCGACATGGACAGTGATAAGAGATTTTCAATTACCTGAATAATTTTGCGGATGGAACACACTGCATGAGAAGATCCCGATGAACAAGGGCATGGTCCTGCATATAGCAGAATTTATTTACTCCAAGTATTTATTTATTGTTCCATGCTTCTAATGTTATCTTTTCCGAGATGTCTATAATTAGGAAGAGGAATTCAAGTTCTTAACGGTTGTTATTATTGGCAACAGTTTAGCTGCACAAAATTATCAGTGTTGCTCTCTTGGCACCTTGTTTAGAGTATCTTGCTACATTCTAGCAGATTTTCCTAAGTTGCAGAAGTTGACAATGTGCCACGGTGGAGCAGAGCAACATTGTAAGAATGGCGGTGTGAAGGAAGACATTTGTCAAGGAAGAACATTTCAAGGCCAGGAGGAAGACCAAAATGAATTATACTCCCTCCGTTACGATTTATAACACGTTATAGACATTTTCCGACCAGGTGAAAAACGAGCGAAATTACATTGCTACCCCTCGCCAAAACTGAATCGCCTTCCGAGCGTCGTCGTCTTCCATCCTGTTCGCCTCCGCCCCAGCAACGATTCTGACCCAAGCAGCCCCTCTTTCCGCCAGACAGCTCCTCCGTCCCCAGCCAGCCCCTCCGCCTGCACCTTCTTCCCCAGGTAGCATCTCCGCCCTGATCTCCTCTGGCCAATTAGTTCATCCTCATCTCCTCCAGCCAATCACCTAGCCCAGATCTCCTCCAGCCACGTACCTTGCCCAGATCTCCTCAATTACCACGCCATGATCTGCGCCTCACTGTGATCCTAACCTTCTCCTCCGGCCCGGCAACAATTGGTGACCCACCACAACGCCTCCGAATCTGCAACAATTCTGAACTAGCATCAGCAAAGATAACATGTATCAGATGTTAGACATAGTACGTACCTGGTTCGGTACGAACCTAGTACGTACCTGGTTCGGATCTATCCGCCACAAAATTCATCGCCAAGATAAATGTTTTGCATCAGAACTCGCAACCGTAGGAAAAAGGATTGATGATGATGAGCTTAAAGAATATATTCTTAATGGTCTTGATGGCGAGTATACTCCACTCATTGCATCCATCAACGCTGTGCCCAGTACGACGCTCAACGATATGTGCTCCCAATTGATTGCCTATGATCTTCGTCACCAAATGCTACATGAATCTGAACAAGGTTCAGGTACATATGTTTCATCAGTTAACGTCGCATCTCGCGGTGGCAACTTTTACCACGGCGGTGGTCAGGGAAGGCAGCAGCAAGACCATCCATACCGTGGTGGCCAGGATTACCGTGGTCGCCAGGATGGTCGCGGACATGACTATAGTCGCAGGATGGTCGTGGACATGGCTACGGTCGTCAGCAGAACTACGGCAACTATGGACGCCAACAGAATTATGGCCGTGGTCGTGCACCAAACAGGGGTGGTCGTGGTGGAAGACGCGCCTCTTCTCCCTTTGAAGACATCACTTGCCAAATTTGTAAGAAGTACGGCCATCTCGCTAATGAATGATGGTGGTGATATGCTAACAAAAGAGATGATGATGACTCACACGGTGAAGACAAGGGTGCATATGGAGTTGATACAGATTCATACATGAACACTAATGCGATGGATCATATTACAGGAGAGTTGAACAAACTACATACTCGAGACACCTATAATGGGCATGATCAAGTTCACATTGATAATGGTAAAGGTATGACAATTACGCATGTTGGTCATTCAGTTTTGCACACTCCTCATAGTACTCTTCATCTTCACAACATATTGCATGTTCCTAGTGCCTCTAAAAGCCTATTCTCCGCACATAAAATTGCCCTCGATAACAATGCCTTCTTTGATTTTCACCACGGGATCAAGCAATGAAGGAAATCATTTTTAAAGGTCCTTATCATGGTGGTCTCTACCCTCTTATTCCTATCTCCACGGGATCTTCCAAGCAAGCCTTCATCACCATCAAGCCCACCTCATCTACATGTCATCGTCGTCTAGGACATCCATCTTCTTTTATAGTTCAACAAGTGCTTCGGAAAAATAAACTCTCATATACTCCAAAAATAAATCCTTATATATATGATCCGTTTGAACAAGCGAAAATTCATCAGTTGCCTTATCCCGTGTCCACTAGTGTGTCTCATGTTCCTTTAGAACATTTTTTTTCCTGATGTTTGGGGACCAGCTCCCGCTTCTGTCGGCAAAAACCAATATTATGTAAGATTTATTGATGACTATAGCAAATTTACTTGGATATATTTGCTTAAGAAATGTTCTTATGTTTATCAAGTTTTTCTCAATTTTCAGCAACTTGTTGAACGAAAATTTGATCGCAAAATTATTACCATGCAAAAACTGATTGGGGTGGTGAATATGAAAAGCTCAATACTTTCTTTCAAAAAGTTGGAATCACTCATCATGTCTCCTGTCCATATGCTCACCAACAAAATGGCTCGGCTGAACGTAAATATCGCACATTGTTGAAGTTAGTTTTTCCTTGCTTGCTAATGCCTCCATGCCGTTAAAATTTTGGGATGAAGCTTTTCTCACCGCCACGTTTCTCATAAATATACTCCCTTCCAATGTTCTGAATTTTGCAACACCCACCAAAAAAATTTCTTGACATCAAGCCCAATTATGACTCTCTTCGAGTTTTCGGATGTACTTGTTGGCCTAATCTTCGTTCCAACAACAAACAAAAGCTCGCTTCATGATTATATAGCTAGGAAAAGCCCCCAACGTGGCTTTACATAGTAGGTGAAATCCTAGTTTGTGTAGGTACTGAACTAGGTATAGTCTGTGTAGGTACCGAACCAGGTACGTACTAGGTTCGTACCGAACCAGGTACGTACTATGTCTAACATCAAATACTACGGGTAGAAACTCTACTGAAAACCAGGCTCACCTGTTTTGTATAATGATAACATGTTGAAAACCATGTATCAAAATTCAGTACAATTTCAGTAAAATCCTATTAAGTTCCATCAAGCTCATTAATATTGCGGCAAGTTCTGCCAAGTTAAGTACTCCAAGATTCTTGTAACAGATCAACAATTGCACAAGATTCAGTGGTACATCAACAATACTCAGACACAAGATTTAGTAGAAAAATTGCATGCAAAATTGAATTTTTCTTATTATAGAAAAGATGGCCTCATCTTGTTCTAGAGAGGGAGGCGAGGTAGTGGTGGTGGAGGACACCATGGTCGGAGAAGAAGCTCTGGTGCTCCAGGCGCAGGTGCAGCTCTAGTGCACCTCGTCGTCGTGGTCGGAGAAGAAACTCCGGTGCTCCAAGCGCACGCGCAGGTCCGGTGCACATCATCGTCGTGGTCTGAGAACGACATGAGGGCTAAGGTTATGCACATCTTGTGATGCAAAGACCAAGATTTTAATCTTCAAATTAAGCTTGCCAAGAACATTGTGCTCTAGTTATTAAAAAAGCAAGAATATTTGAAGTTATTGGCAATATTTTCCTTCTGCTCCCTCTATTTTTTTTTCTTACAAGTACCCAATATACTGCACTGCTAAAACCAAATGTTGGCCGACACAAAAACAATGAAAATCAATCATCCGCTTCAAAAAAAATTATAAGCACATTTGCTTCAATTTTTCTGCAACCAAAGTCTCTAACTTCCATTTCACACAACCTATGCACTGCAATTTTGAAAAGAAAATATATTTAATGTGGAAACTACTCATCATTAATTCTCTATATTCATCCTGCATGAGCAATCTGTAAGTAAACGAACTTTGTTACATGGTTATGAGCTTTAATCAAAACCTGGCCATTGGGCCTACCGTCTAAAATAAATATGTATTACCTTACACCATAACTTACAACAACCAAGACCAGAATAAACATATTAAGTCAACCGATGTGACAGTAGCAATTGATACTTTTGGTACCGAGCATCCAACCATACCAACAATTAGTTCAGCCAAATTTCGGTAATACCTGCCATTATGGAGATAACTACAAATGATGAAATATACCATTAGAACAAAAATTGTATGCATGGAGAAAGACATGTTTATGTCCATTGTGTCATTTATCCTTAAGGAGATGAAATGCCCATTCATATCTATTGACCGTCGTATAAGAAAATCAGAAATTACCTTTCTCATGCTCCTTTTTAAGAGTGGCTGCCATGTACAAAGTTGTTCCGACAAGGCTAGATACATCAATTGCTTCAAGTATCTCCTCCTCTGCTGAAACTTTGACCCATCTTTTCACCAAGGTGGCATTCCATATCTCGATACATAAATGCAATGTCCTACACCATGAGAAGAATGGTGTCATGGTATAGAAAAGAATTGAACATATAAACTCCCAAAAGAGGAACATCTCAAGCTACCGCGGCTCAAGAATAGGATCATGCTAAAAATTGTTAAATCCAAAATTTTCTTAGTACAAATATTGTATTCCAAAACACATGTTTGTATTTTTGAGGAGTTCATTTTGGCAGAAGCAATTATTTTAGTTCATGTTGCACAGTACAAGTATTTTGAACTTAACTTGCACCGAATTTTTAAGGAGTACTTCCCTAGTGCAAGTATCCTCCAAATTTTGTGTCCATTACACTCTATAAGCAACAAGGAAACTTGCACAGTAAATTTAATGTAATATTGCAATTAAATATTATTGCTATTTAGGGAGTGGATTTGTCACACATGTATGTACATATATCAACGATGCATATATAGAGATACCGAGCATATAAGACTCGTCCATTTTCTGTAAGACTTGTATGCAAATTATCTACTCCAGAAGTACTCACTTGAGTATATGATCAAAATAAACAGATCATGCTAGGATGCTCATAGGATACTGTTCTATCACATAATGGCCCATTCTCGCTACGCCTGATTGCTTTCATCTGATGCATACCACGAAGAATGTGTTTGAGAGTTTGTTGGGCACGCTGCTCAACATGCCGAAGAGGACGAAAGACGGGGTAAAGCAATAAATGACCTAAAATATTTTGGTATCAGGAAAGATCTTCAGGGGGATGCCCAGATGATGACGATGACGACTAGTCGGATGAGGAGATGGACGATCGCAAGGCCAAAGGGATTAAGAGGAATGACTATTACTGCCCACTCCTGCTTCACTCTAAGTCCGGACGAGATCGCAAAATTGATGAAGTGCTTTCTTAGAGTCAAAGTGCCTTTGGGTACTCAGGGGTAATAAGAAGATTTCTAGACACTCAGAAACAAAAGTTCAGCCGGATCCCGGATGAAGTCTCATGACTGTTACGTGATGATGAAGCCGATACTTCCAGTTGCGATCCGTTGGATAATGGACAAGAATGTCCGTGAAACCCTGTTTGTCCTCTATAACTTTTTCGACGTGATCTCTCGAAAGTCGATCACGGGGAAGCAGATCTCAAGGCTACATGAAGAGATTGTCGTGATACTATGCGAGGTTGAGTGTACTTTCCGCCCTCATTCTTTGACATATGTGTTCATCTGTTAGTCCATATCGTGGATGACATCATCGATCTCGGGCCGGTGTTCCTTCACAACATGATGCATTTTGAATTAATGAATGGGGTCATCAAAGGATTCATTCGCAACAGGGCCCGTCCGGATGGAAGCATCGTTCAGGGATTTCTCACGGAAGAGTGCATCTCTTTCTACACGAATCATCTTGACGTCCTAGCATGTGGACCGAGCTTGTGGACGCATCGACTTTAATAGGGAAAACTTTAACCGACCCGCCACGGCCTAGCCGTGTTGTCGTGAGGAGAGGGAAAAGAAACATCATCAGAATGGATGGTGTTGTTAACGAGGACAATTTCGACAAGTTTGACGACCCTAATATTGACGATGATCAAGAAGATGATGATAGTCACGCAACATACACCACAAGAAGAAGCAGAACCACGTAACCTAGGCAAGGTCTTCCATTCAAAAGAAGAAATCACGACGTGGGGCTAAATTATGCAACTACGACAAAAATGGGAAGAAGATCATCGAACGCTGAGAAACACGCGTGATGATGTGTTTGAATTGTATGCGATGCAACTATGTATATGAATCAATTGATGTGATGTGGACTTATTATAAATGTACCTCTTTGTTCTGTATTTGAAATGTGTGGGGGAAAGTGCCCATATTTTTTCATAAATTTCTCGCACCGGATAAGGAGCGGTTGCTACACATATAACAACTTCCAAGACTTAAAGAAAAACAAGGGAAAACAAGAGAAAACAAAAAATAAAACAAGAGAAAACATAAAGAAAACAAAAGAAAACAAGATAAAAACAACAAGAAAACAAGAGAAAACGTAAAGAAAACAAAAGAAAAACAAGAGAAAAAAACATAAAGAAAACAAGAGAAAACAAAAGAAAATTTAAATTTAATCATTGATATTATTTTGAACAAAAGAACAAAGAACAAAGAACAAAGAAAGAAACAGAAAATAATTTGAACAAAAGATAAAAGGAACACAGAAATTTAAAATTGTGTATTATTTGAAATGCATACATGTATTTTCAAATCAATTTAAAGAAATAAAAATTGAAGAAAAGGAAATTAGAATAGGGAAAAAATACAGCGCTGGCGAACAACAGAAACGGTTCGCCAACGGTACCTTAGCGCTAGCTAACAACTTAGCCTGTTTGCCAGCGGTAAGTTACTGCTGGTGAACCGTTAGTGTTGTTCGGCAGCGGTAAGTGGGAGATAGCCACTTACACGTGGGCCCGCCCCCGTCCTCCTCACACTTAGTCATTTTCTTCCCAGGCGCGCGCCTCCGCTCTCTGTAACCCACGCCGATGACGACGCGCCCTGTTGTGCTGCTCCGGCGAGTGATACTTCTCCAACATATCTATAATTTATGATGTTCCATGTTGATATTATGCCAATTGCTACATGTTTTCTCCCTTCTTTATAGCATTTTTATACGTTTTCCGGGACTAACCTATTAACAAGATGCCAAGTGCCAGTTCCCTGTTTTCTGCTGTTTTTTATTTCAGAAAAGTTGTTCTGGAAATATTCTCGGAATTGGACCCCACGAATCCCGAAGTTCCTATTTTCCCTGGAAGCATCCAGAAATCCCGAAGAGCTCCGGAGGGGGCCACATGGTGGCCACACCATAGGGTGGCGCGGGTCCCCCGGCCGTGCCACCTGGTGGTGTGGGCCCCCTGGCCACCCCCCGACATCGCCATTTCGCCTATTTATACTCCCCCGAGGGAAAACCCTAAAGGAATCGGCGAAATTCCACGAAACCTTCCACAGCCGCCGTCATCGTCAACCCAAGTTTCGTGGGAAAGATCTCTGTTCTGGCACCCTGTCGGGACGGGGAAGTTACCCTGGAAGCCATCTCCATCAACTCCACCGCCATCTCCATCGCCGTTGCTGTCTCCTATGATGAAGAGGGAGTAGTTCTCCCCCGAGGCTGAGGGATCTACCGGTAGCTATGTGGTTCATCTCTCTCTCCCATGGTGTGATCTATATGTGATCATGAACTTTGTAATCTAGTTGAATAAGTAGATGTTACTCTTCATCTTGTGCTACTCAAGTGTTTTATTAATATGAACTTTGGAGTCACCTTGTCCCGCGGTGTGAAGGTGACAGTGTGCACATTGTGTGTGTCTCCTATATGAATTGTGGTGTTTGTCTAGTACCTTCTAGGGCGCTTATAGTGACAGCGTGGGGTTAACTAGACATGGGAATGCTTACTTTAAGGAATGCTTTTTGCAGCCATACGCAATGATTAGTGTTCGCTATCCAACCGGAGAGGGTTAAGAGTAGCATAGTGAAGAGAAGATATTTAGTTATTCAATTATGTGATCATTGTTGAGAGTGCCCACTAGTGAAAGTAGGATCCCTAAATCTTGTTTCCAAGCATTGAAACATCGTTTTCCGCCTGTTCTGCTACATGTTTGCTTTCTACCATATTTATTTCAGATTGCTATTATTACTTATAACCATCCATATTACTCGCATTTCATTATCTCTTCACCGAACTAGTGCACCTATATACCTGACAAGTATATTGGATGTGCTGGGGACACAAGAGACTTCTTTTATCTTAATTGCAAGGTTGCTTGAGAGGGATATCTTTGACCTCTACCTCCCTGAGTTCGATAAACCTTGGGTGATCCGCTTAAGGGAACTTGCTGCTGTTCTACAAATCTCTGCACTTGGAGGCCCAACACTGTCTACAAGAATAGAAGCGTGCGTAGACATCAAGCTCTTTTCTGGCGCCGTTGCCGGGGAGGTAAGGTAAAAGGTACTCACATCCTCGGGTGTGAGTGCTCGGAGTTATTTCCTTTAGATTCTGCAATTTTATCATTTTGTTTCTTTTTTTCACTAGTTAGGCTTATTTTTACTTATTCCTTGTTTTCAATTTACTAGTTAGACTTAATGGAAAAAAATTAGAGAGCTTTATAATATTTATCTTGAGTTAGGACATGAAGTGTTTGAAGAGGAAATTAAAAAACCTATGGAACTTTATTTGCATGCTAGTGGCAATGTTATTAGTATGAACTCTTTAAACACCATTATTGTTAATGCTATGGAAAAGTCTAAGCTTGGGGAAGCTAGTTTTGATGAATATGATATTTTTATTCCCCCAAGTTTTGAGGAGGAAATTTTCTTTGATGATACCTTGCCTCCAATATATGATGATTATAATGATTGTGGTATTCTCGTTCCACCTGTTTACAATGATGAATATTATATTTTCAGTCCACCTACTATTGAGGAAAAAATTAATTATGATTACAATATGCCTCCTATATTTAATGATTCTGGTGATGAGAATAATAATGATACCTATTTTGTTGAATTTTCTCCCACTACTATTAATGAGAATGACTATGCTTATGTGGAGAGTATTAATTCTTTTATGCATGTGGATCATGATAAGAATGTTTCTTAAGATAGTTATATTGTTAATTTTATTCATGATTCTACTGAAAATTATTATGAGAGAGGGAAACATGGTTTTATGCATCTCAACAATATTAAGTTTCCCCTCTTTATGTTGAAATTTTTGAAGTTGCACTTATTTTGTCTTTCTATACTAGTCACTTTGTGCTTCGTTGACTTGTTTTTCTACAAGATTCTTTTTCATAGGAAGTGGGTTAGACTTAAATGTGTTTTATATTTGCTTCATGATGCTCTCTTATTGTGCTTCAACTCTTATTCTTATGTGAGCATCTTTTAAAAATCATTGTGCCTAGCTAAAAGGATTTAAAGAAAAGCACTTCTTTGAGTCAAGGGGTTGTATACTTCTGTAGCAACTCCTTTATATCTTTATTTTCGTGTATTAGTTGAGCCAAGTAAAACATCTAGTGGAAAGTTGAGACTATATTTTGGATTTCTGCGCAGGAAACAGATTTCTGCTGTCCACTGTTAAAATCGTATAAAATCACAGAAAATTAAAAATGACCTGAGTTTGTTTGTGCGTCATCCTGGGATATATACGAAACTTTTCTTAGTTGAACACTTTTTGATTTGAGCAACATAAGATTTTTGAAAAAAATTGATCTTTACCTGTTGTTCTGTTTTGGTAGATTTCTGCCAATAATTGCATTTGCCTCTTAATCTCTTTCTTTTGGTGTTCTTTTGTGAAAAAGAGTTTTAAAAGAAGTTGTGACAGTAGCTAATGTGTTTATTAGTGTTAGGCTTGTGTTGAAACTAAACCATGTGAATTTATTATTTCGATTTGCACTAACGTTGCTAATGAAGATTGTGAGAAGCTTGGTGTGAAGGAAGTTTTCAAGGGTCAAGAGAAGAGGATGATATGATGTGATCAAGAAGAGTGAAAAACCTAAGCTTGGGTATGCCCCGGTGGTACATACCAGAAAATTCCCAGAAGACTCAAGCATCTAAGCTTGGGGGTGCCCAAGGCATCCCCTTCTTCATCAACAATTTATCAGGTCACTTCTAGTGAAACTATATTTTTATTCGGTCACATCTTATGTGCTTTACTTGGAGCGTCTTTAATTTTGCTTTCAGTTTGTTTTTATTTTTGCAATAATATTGGTTGGACCCCAGCATTCTTTTATTGGAGAGTGACACGCTCCGCTTTTTCATGGGAATACTTTGTATTCTTAATCTTTGTCTAGCTGTTGCATTTATTTAGCTCTTGTTTTGCATTCATCTCTTATTCAGAGCTGTTAGTACTCTCTAGTTTTCATTGCTATATGCTTAGATAGAGTTTTTGTTGTCATATATATGTGCTTGGTTGAGAATAGAAATGCTTATGTGGTAGTTGGTATAGTGGAAAAAATCGCATGGTCTTGTAGATCACTAAACTACTTCACTTGAATCACTACTGTTGTTTTGAGATATTAATTTGCTTAATGGATAAACGGGAAGGACTAGTAAGTATAAACTTTTAATGGTTGGTCTAAGAAACTTGAAACTGTCCCACACTTAAATTACCAGCTGATAGAAACGGTGGTATATGATTGCTACGAGTGATACATTTCTGATCGGCCTTTTGTTACGCTCTACGGTCGGGGTAGCTAACAGTGACTTGTCACTGCCACGGACCCTCTTGGACTGATTTGCATTGTGCCTTGTAAAGATGATTTGCTTGCTGCAACCTTTTAACTCGTGAGTCTATGTTGAGGTTCCTCGCAGTTCGACCATCCATATTTGCTAGCCTCTTCGGTACTGTGCATTGCCCTTTCTCACATTGAGAGTTGGTGCAAACTTCGCCAGTGCATCCAAATCCCGTAGGAGGACTTTGTTCTCCTACACATAAGCTCATATATTCTTCCTCAAAACAGCCACCATACCTACCTATCATGGAATTTCCATAGCCATTCTGAGATATATTGCTGCACAACATCCACCTCCATTATGTTACTTGATGATGAGCTTCATGGTTATTTATGCATACTGCTACACTAGCAGGAGCATGCAGTTGGATACATCAGTGATATTCCATTATGAGTTATGAGTACTAAAAGTGTGATGATTCATTCTAATATAGGATGTTGCCCCTGCCGGTGAGGATATATAAAAAAAATAAAAAATGAAAAAGCCCAAAAAGAAAAAAGAAAGAAAGGGCCAAAGAGAGAATAAAGAGAGAGGGGGCGCATCACTATCCTTTATACCACACTTGTGCTTCATGTTTAGCACCAATGCTTCAGTTTGGAGAAATTTTTCGTATTATCATTCATTCATAACTATGTGGGGAACTTTACATTATAGAACTTGGCTTGTACTCCCTCCATTCCTTTTTACTCCACATTCTGGGTCCATATTAAGTTCCAAAATAGTCTACATTTTGGCTGGGACCCACCTAGTTAATTAAAGAGAGAGAAAGCATAGTACTCATCCCAACACTGCGAATTAATACAAGAAAGAGAAAAACTACGCATGTTGATTCCTGATTGGGTGCAAATTGCATGCCTAGCATTTATTATCATGGGTAATCGGGATAATGCTTTGTATCCTGTGAACAATTAAGACAATGCATGCATATGTGTGTCAAACTAGCACTATTAAATGTTTGCTTATTTTGTCTGGATTTTTCCAGAATGTAGAGTAAAAAGGAACGGAGGGAGTATATTCCAATGATGAGCCTCCTCAAATGAGCTCTAGGTCTTCGTGAGCAAGCAAGTTGGATGCACCCCCACTAGTTCCATTGGAGAGCTTTCATACACTTATAGATCTATGTGCATCCCTTGTGTGGCAATCCCTACTCCTTGCATAGCTTCGGTTGTAAGACTTTCTCTTGTCTAATGACCACTTTCAGCTTTGTGAGCCTTTCTTCCATTGACCTTCCAAACCCTCCATAATGTTCTCTTTGCCATAACATCCCGGTGTTAGGGACCAATGCAGAACACTTTCTTGTTTTTAGTGTGCAAATAGTTTAAGATTCAAGCATTGCATCGTGTGGAAATCTTGACTTGATCCTAACAGGGGATGTGAAGATCGTTTGACGTGCATGATATTGTTGTTCTTGAAAGCTTAAATCATCTCTAATAAAATTTGCACGGTTGATAGTCTTTTAGTATTGATTTATTAATTTTTTTCTTCTTTCTTCTTATTTGTTTATGCATTACTTGTTGATATCAAATATAGATCACAACTTTAGTTCATTTGATCCTAGTTTACATGCTCTAGTTTAAATATTATGATCAAGATTGTGTGGTAGCATGTCACCTTAAAAATTATTTTGTTTTATCATTTACCTACTCGAGGACGAGTAGGAACTAAGCTTGGGGATGCTTAATACGTCTCCAACGTATCTACAATTTCTGATGTTCCATGTTGATATTATGCCAATTGCTACATGTTTTCTCCCTTCTTTATAGCATTTTTACACGTTTTCCGGGACTAACCTATAAACAAGATGCCAAGTGCCAGTTCCCTGTTTTCTGTTGTTTTTGTTTTAGAAAAGTTGTTCTGGAAATATTCTCGGAATTGGACCCCACGAATCCCGAAGTTCCTATTTTCTCCGGAAGCATCCAGAAGTCCCGAAGAGCCCCGGAGGGGGGCCACAAGGTGGCGCGGGTTCCCCTGGCCACGCCACCTGGTGGTGTGGGCCCCCTGGCCACCCCCCGGCATCGCCCTTTCGCCTATTTATACTCCCTCGAGGGAAAACCCTAAAGGAATCGGTGAGATTCCACGAAACCTTCCGCAACCGCCGTCATCGTCAACCCAAGTTTCGGGGGACAGATCTCTGTTCTGGCACCCTGCCGGGACGGGGAAGTGCCCCCAGAAGCCATCTCCATCGACTCCACCGCCATCTCCATCGTCGTTGCTGTCTCCTATGACGAGGAGGAGTAGTTCTCCCCCGAGGCTGAGGGATCTACCGGTAGCTATGTGGTTCATCTCTCTCCCATGGTGTGATCTATATGTGATCGTGAGCTTTGTAATCTAGTTGAATAAGTAGATGTTACTCTTCATCTTGCGCTACTCAATTGTTTTATTAATATGAACTTTGGAGTCACCTTGTCCCGCGGTGTGAAGGTGACAGTGTGCACATCGCGTTTGTCTCCTCTATGAATTGTGGTGTTTGTCTAGTACCTTCTAGGGCGCTCATAGTGACAGCGTGGGGTTAACTAGATATGGGAATGCTTACTTTAAGGAATGCCTTTTGCAGCCCTACGCAATGATTAGTGTTCGTTATCCAACCGGAGAGGGTTAAGAGTAGCATAGTGAAGAGAAGATATTTAGTTATTCAATTATGTGATCATTGTTGAGAGTGTCCACTAGTGAAAGTAGGATCCCTAGGCCTTATTTCCATGCATTGAAACACCGTTTTCCGCCTGTTCTGCTACATGTTTGCTTGCTACCATATTTATTTAAGATTGCTATTATTACTTATAACCATCCATATTACTCGCATTTCACTATCTCTTCGCCGAACTAGTGCACCGATATACCTGACAAGTATATTGTGTGTGTTGGGGACACAAGAGACTTCTTGTATCTTAATTGCAATGTTGCTTGAGAGGGATACCTTTGACCTCTACCTCCCTGAGTTCGATAAACCTTGGGTGATCCACTTAAGGGAAACTTGCTGCTGTTCTACAAACCTCTGCACTTGGAGGCCCAACACTGTCTACAAGAATAGAAGCGTGCGTAGACATCAGCGAGCCACTGAGCCTCCTCCATGTGATGCTCTGGCGACACACCGAGCCCATGCTGTGCCCTTCCCTCCTCCCTCCCTCCTACGACCACTCCCTACTCCCTCCTGCTCTCCCTACTCCCTCCTTCTCGGCCACACCACCCCCGCTGATGTCGACGAGACACCGCCCCTCCCGTGCTGGCCACCGCCCCTGCTACACTATTGCAGCTCCTGCTCGCCCTCCAGCGGCGGCCACCGCCACTGCTCGCCCTTGCTCGGCCACGCACGCCAACTGTTCGACGGAATTCCTAAAAGAGGTGATTTTTTTACTGTTTTGTTGGATGTGGTGGTGGATGATGATGGATGGTTGGGTGGTGTGGATGTGGTGCTGGTGGGGGTGGATCCGGAGTGGTTGATGTTGACGGTGGTGAGGTGGATGTGGTCGACATTGATGGTGGTAGGGTGGATGTGGTGGCTGGTCGATGTCGATGTCGACGGTGGTGGCATGGGTGTGGTGGTGGACGGTGGTGGGGATGTATATGTGTTGAACGTGTGGGCACACCTTCGTATGGATGTCGATCGATCACATGGGATGTATGGGGATGGGGTGGGATCTTTATTTGCAGGTTCCCCACATGAGGCCCTTGATTGTCGGAACATCGATTAATTTCCGTTCCGGCAAATTTGGGTACTCCATATGTGATATTTTTAGCATAGGTCAAGCCAAAATTTTCCATGAATTTTGGCACGGATTTTGCTAAAAATGTCACATATTGGAGTGCCCATAAAATATACACTCATGGGGTATACCTTAGTTAAATTTCTAGGAATTTGTTGAAGTAACTTCGACTTTTCTCGTTAGATGGCTCACAACAACAAGGCTTGTGGTTTTGGGACCGGAGGCGGGGAAAATCCATGGTTGTCGATGCTTGCCACAGGATCTCCATCGTTAGGAGGAGGGCCCCTTGATCAGATGCACAATGCCGATGATGAGATGGAAGAATTCCATCCTCAAGAGGCGCCCCCTGATACATCTGGTGGAGAAGGGGCAATGGGACCACTAGTGGAGCCTAGGATGGCACATCCAGTAGCGAGGCGAAGCGTTAATGTAAAGCAAGATGCCCAAACTAGCTCGTCACAGTCCGACAAGCGTTTACAGAAGTGGACCCCAAAAGCAATCTTCCTACCCATCCAGAGGAATATGCTGATATGGGGTAGCCCAATCTTCTCTTGTGAGAAACTTGAATATTATGGTGGGTGTATGATAACTAGTGCTACACTGAAAAGTCTCCTCAGATAATCCCTGTTGCCAATGCAACAACAATCAATCCCTTTGGATATTCTCAACTACACACTCTTGCACAAAGTAGCCACTGACTACAAAGTGGTCATGTATCCCCTTATTCCCAATGGAACAACAGATAAGACACATAATTTGCAAAGGTATGTTACTTCATGATGAATGCTTCAAGAAATACAATCTAGCGGTTCTAGGGCTTTTGGTTTTAACATAGTCTAAGCCCTCAACTCGCAGGTTGGAGGGTATATATGAGGGGTAGGGGTGCAACCACAAGCTCCTTGCGCAAGCACACCTAGGTCAACTCGGACTGGACTCTAACTAGGACTTGAATATAGGATACAAACCGACCCTTTATGGGTTCGACCATGTAGGACACGCAGGCCCTTGCCTACTAGGAGTAGGACTTCCAATTATGGCGCAACACATCTTGTGAGGCGCCCTTTCCATGCTTCTCCTTACTTGAGTTTTGGTGGAAAACATCTTCTCCTTCGTAACTGACATGTGTATGTTTATTCTGCACACTTATATGTTTATTTTCCAACTGGGAAACAATGTTTTATTCATGTCCCCTCTTGTTTTCCAGCTGCTTCTTATTGTTTTGTAGCATCTCCATCTTGTTTTCTCCATCCATGTTTGTGTTAGCAATAAACCTGATCATACATAAATGCATAGATTTTGGTAGTATAAAATTCTCACCAACACAAGCATCATATTATAGTAGGAGTGAATTCACATGTTGTTCTAATTTCTTGGCCCTTGATCTTGTTATTGATCCAAGTCTCACTTCATCATGCTTCTCTTGGATAACAACCTCATCATGTGGTAAAGAACTAGGAATGTCCTCATCATCCTCCCCCCTTGAAAAGGCATCGACCTCGACGCATCAAGGTCATCTCCATTGTATGGTGTCAAATCAGCAACAATGAATGAATTAATAACACCAAACTCATCAACAGGAAGATCTGTCTTGTAGGCATCGTCATTAATTTTTGCAAGTAATTTGTATGGACCAGCATCTCGAGGCATCAATTTGGATTTTCTTAATGTTAGAAATCTTTCCTTTCGAAAGTGTACCCAAACCATGTCTCTTGGCCAAAACAACACCTCCTTCCTCTTCTTATTTACTCTCTCGGCCACATACTTCCATTTCTTATATATGGCCTCCTTTGTTTTCTCATGTATCTTCCTCACAAAATCAACTCTCTTGGACGCCTCCATGCTTGTTCTCTCTTGTCTGGGAAGTTGTAGCAAATAAAGTAGTGTAATGGGTTTGAAACCATAGACCACCTCAAACAGGCATAGCCGAGTAGTAGAATGAACAATTTTGTTCTATGCGAATTCAACATGTGGCAAACACTCCTCCCACTCCCACAGATTTTTCTTGATCATGGCTCGCGACAATGTTGATAATGTGCGATTCACCACCTTCGTTTGTCCATCATTCTGGGGGTGAAATGTAGTTGAAAATAGCATCTTTGTTCCTAGCTTCCCCCATAGTGTCTTCCAAAAGTAGCACATAAACTTCAGATCATGATCGAAACAATAGTCCTTGGTACTCGATGTAATCTCACTATGTCCCTGAAAAACAGATTAGCAATATGCGACACATCGTCGCTCTTGTAGCATGCAATAAAGCATGACATCTTAGAGAATCTATCCACTACCACAAATATAGAATCATGTCCTCTCTTAGTCCTCGGTAATCCTAGCATAAAATCCATTTTTAATATCCTCCCATGGTGTAGTAGGTGCAGGAAGAGGAGTATACAAACCATGAGGCTTCAATTTTGATTTAGCCTTGTTGCAAGTAATGCAACGTTGCACAAACCTATACACATCATGCCTCATATGTTCCTAGTAAAAATTATCAGCCACATAAGTAATGTTTTCTCGCGCCCAAAGTGTCCCATCAATTCACCACTATGAGATTCCTGGAATAACATCAAACACAGAGAACACTAGGGAACACATAATTTGTTAGCTCTAAACAGAAAACCATCATGTATATGATATTTGTCCCAGGCCTTTACATTATACATTTAGCAAAAGGCATAGAAAACTCATTATCTTCAGCATATAATTGTTTTAGGCTCTCCAAACCCAAAACTTGAACATCTAATTTCGTGAGTAACATGTTTTTTCTAGATAAAGCATCAGCAACTACGTTATCCAATCCTTTCTTGTGTTTACTAATGTATGGGAAAGACTCAATGAATTTTATCCATTTAGCATGTCTCTTATTAAGATTAGATTGACTCTTTAAAAATTTTAATGCCTCATGATCAGAATGTATGATAAATTCTTTTGGCCACAAATAATGTTTCCAAACCTCAAGAATTCTAACAAGCGCATACAATTCTTTATCATAAGCAGAATAATTCAATTGTGCACCCTGCAATTTCTCAGAAAAATAAGCAATTGGTTTTCTAGCTTGCATTAACACGCCTCCAATACCAGTACCACTAGCATCACATTCAATTTTGAATTGCTTATTTAAATTTGGAAGCATCAACAAAGGTGCAGAAATCAATTTACTTCAATGTGTCAAATGCAATGTCTGGAGCGACACCCCACTCGAAATCAACTCCCTTTTTTAGTCAAATCATTCAAATGTGCAGCAATGGTACTACAATCTTTCACAAATCTTCTATAGACAACAACAAGACCATTAAACTACGCACTTGACTCACATTCATGGGAATAGGCCAATTTTTAATTACTTCAATTTTAGACTCATCTACCTCTATCCCATGTTTAGGTACAACATATCCCAGAAATATGACCTTATCTTTGCAAAAACTGGACTTCTCTAAATTACCAAAAAAATTGTTTTCTCGTAGCATATGCAAGAATTGTCTAATATGACCCGTGTGTTCATGTTCATTCTGGCTATATACGAGAATCATCAAAATAAACTACCACAAACTTTCTAATAAAATCTCTCAAAACATGGTTCATAAGTCTCATGAAACTACTAGGTGCATTAATTAAACCAAAAAGCATCACTAACCATTCATATAAATCAAATATTGTTTTAAAGGTTGTTTTCCACTCTTCCCCCTTCTTTCACCCTAATTTTACGGTAACCACTACGCAAATCATATTTAGAGAAAACAACAACACCACTTAATTCATCTAACATGTCTTCGAAACGTGGTATAGGATGACGATAACAAATAGTGATGTTGTTAATTGCCCTACAATCTACACACATGCGCCATTTACCATCTTTATTAGGCACTAAAATAACAGGAACAACACAAGGAGAAAGGCTTATTCGAATATACCCTTTGTATAGAAGCTCTTGTACTTGTTTCTCAATTTCCTTCGTTTCTTGGGGATTTGTCCTATAAGGAGCTCGGTTTGGCAATGATGAACCAGGAATAAGATCAATTTAGTGCTCAATCCCTCTCAATGGTGGCAGCTCCGAGGGTATCTCTTCTAGAAAAACATCACCAAATTCCTGCAAAACATTAGAAACACCAATAGAGAGAGGGGTTATCTCATTAGAAACCAAAATTTCCTCTTGTGCATGAGCACTATAGGTACTAAACTAGGATCCTCACTAAAATCTATGAAGTCCTCTTTGGCGGATAACATTGTTAATAAGCTCACTCCCTTACTTTTACCACTCAGCTTAGGTTTGTTGTTTTCACCCACATAATTTTTTTTTCACTTCTCTCATCTCTCTCACTCTCATTCTCAAGATTAACTTCAGTTTTTTGATAAGACACATTTTCAATTTTTTGTGGTGTCATCGGCCTCAAAATAATGTCCTTCCCATGCCAATTCAATTGATATGTATTTGCTCTTCCATGGTGTACAGAACTCCTATCAAATTACCATGGTCTACCCAATAGCATGTGGAAAATCGACATGGGAACCACATCGCACTCAGTGGTATCTTTGTATGGTCCAATATGAAATTCCACTCTCACCATATGGAATACCTTAATCTCCTCTTTGTCACTCAACCACTGAATATAATAAGGATGATGGTGGGGATTATATCTCAATTTCAGCTTCGCACATAAATCTTTGCTTGCTAAATGTATGCAACATCCTCCATCAGTGATCACCTTGAATCCATTTGAGGACCTACATTGCTTTTGTTTGGAACAAATTGTATCTCTGATTTTCTTCACTTGGAATAACACTCAATGATTTTTGTGTGCAAAAAATAGTAGGATAATGTGTAGAATATGCATCAACAAGACCATCACCATCATCACAATCATCCTCCTCATTAGGATCAGCATCATCACCAGTCTCATACTCATTTTCCTCATTGATAAGTATGATTTTTCTTATTAGGACAATCTCTCTTGAAGTGCCCTTTTACCCCACATGTGTGGCAGCTCATGTCCCTATTTCTTGCTGTAGATGTAGTAGAACCACTTGAACTAGCTGTTGGTTGTGAAGTTTTCCTTGCAATATATATGATAGTCTCGGGTTTAGAACATGTGGTACCACGAAACAGAGAAGCTTGAGGTGTAGGCGTGGGGATAACAGGATTTCGAGGTGAAAAAAAATCTTCCTTGCACTCATTTGAGTCTCCTAGGCCAACCTCTTCTCAGCCTCTCTTGCTTGATGTAGAAAATCAGTCATATCATTATATGGTACATGCCTCACAATGCTCCTTATTTTTGATTGCAAACCTGAAAGAAATCTTTGCATTGTTTGTTCGGGTTCTTCTCTAACCTGAGCCCTCTGAAGTATCAACTCCATCTCCTTGTAATATTGATCCACACACTTAGAACCTTGCTTCAATTGCTGCAATTTTTCATAGAGAGTTTTAATGTAATTTTTTGGCACAAATCTTTCCCTCATTACTTGCTTCATAACTCTCCATGTGACAGTTTATGGATCACCATTCCTTTCCCTCAATTGAGTGATGCCATCCCACCACAAGAGAGCATAACCATCAAATCCAGAAGATGCAAGCTTGATCTTTCTATCCTGAGTGTAATTATGCAATCTCCATAGCTTCTCAATCTTCAATTCCCACATCAAGTATTCTTTAACATCCTAAGTATCACATGTGGGAGTAGGAATAGAAAATTTTGGCTTTACCAAGCCATCATCCTCCCTATTGTTTTCTTCCACTCGAACTCTTCTAGCACCAAATCCTCCACAGCCTCCAAGCACATTGCCTCAGCCATCATCTAAATCAGCACCAATATTAGCATTGGGAGGAGCTCTTTGTTGTTTCACAATAGTAGACAAATTGGCAATCTGTCTAGTCAAGTTGGTCATGGCTTCTTGCAAAATATCAACAAATTTTTTTAGTAGAAGCTTCCTCTGTTTAGATCCATATCCTGCAATTCTTCTCTCAATTTGCCATCATAAGCATCAATTCTTTTTTCAATCCTGTTGGCCACCACATCTCTAAATTTGGTGAACTCAGCCCAAGTCAGCACATCATTCGTAGCCTTCTTGTTATGCACATCATCAGGCTTCTTACCCTGCAAATCATCACTAGGAGACTCCATTGATTAATGTGTTAATGCAAGAAAACAAAAATAGGTGGTGGTGGAGTGCTCTCAATTCACTCAAAAATAACAAATAATGGTGTATCTTACCGTTCCAAAGTGAATAGAATTTACTTACCAACAAGTAGCAATGACTAAATGTAAGCGTGAGAAGATAATAACCAGGATATCAAGTATCACAACACAAAACAGGGTATATGGTGGGGCTTGGTTGGGATACCTAGCAACTCCTATTCACTTTCTAATGTGATACAATTCACTAAGGAAACATACACACTCTTGGAGACAAATGTGGCTAGCAACTATATGGATGGAAGTGTTGCAAGCACAAGAAAGACACTAGCAAATAGCTCAATGAAAACATGCACAATATTGCTCAATTTAGTGTCTCAAACTCACCAAGTAAATCTATCAAGCTCGACTAGTGAAACAATACGTAATTCGGCCTCGTTGCTATTTTTCTGTTTTCTCTTCCTTTTTCTTATTTTTTAATACTTTTTCTCTTTTTCTATATATTTTTAATACTTTTTCAATGGCCTTATTATCAACTAGGAGCAATATGTAAGGAAAACAAGAAATAAGACACAAACATGATCAAATGAGCAGCCTATATGAGCAATAAAAACATCTAGTCTTTTGGGTAGGTACCTAAAGTTTTGCTGTAGAATGGCTGTTGCTAGGCTTAACAAAGACCAGACTAGAAAACCTATAGAGAAAACGGGGTGAAAACAAAAGAAAACTGGTGAAAACAGAAAATAGAACTTTTTGTGTCGTGGCGGTAGCGAAAACCAAAGAAAATGGTGCCGAGTAGGAGCTAGTGTGTGGCGTGTGTGGGTGGGTGTGGCGCTGTCACGACAGAGAAATACTGCATTTTGCACCAAGCAAAGCTCGGAGTTTGGGTGTGATTAGGGGAGCGGCGGCAGCAAAACGGTGTAAACCCGTGCCGGGCAGGAGTCCAATATGGACTAGGAACGAGCACACGGCAGAAACCGCGTCAAAACTCTGTCGGGGCAGACAACGGATTGGAATCCGATTAGAGATAGAACCCAACGACCAAATCGATGGAAAATTTCGTGGTAGCCCTAGATGAATCCGAAGCAAGCAATAACAACTCCACGGTAGGATAAATCAATATGGAAATAGTCAAACCCGTGGCTTCCTTGTTGTGATTGGATTGGATGAACTCTTGGGTAGAAAACAACTTAGTGATGCAATTGCAATCTATGAGGGTTGTTTTCCCGAGAACAAAGTGTAAGGACTGATTAAGAACTCGAGTAGGAAACATTGTATGATTGTTTTCCCGAGAACAACTGATCCAAACATACATATAACAATATTTTTGGTTGGATTTTCGATATAGTGGTATGAAACAAAAGATGAAATGGATGAACCCTAACCCTAATTTGATGAAACTAAAAACAAAAAAACAGGAACACAAATCAATAAAAACAACAATGAGAGTAGCAATTTGGTGTTGTTCTAAGCTCTGGAAAAATCTAATCAAAATATTTTTGTATGGCTTTTTCTAGATAGGAAACAAAAAAAACTAATCTAGGGTATGGAATTTGCTCACCGAGGAAACCTGTGAATATGATACCAAGACAATATGGGGTGGCCCGATCTTTTCTTGTGACCACTCGAAAATTATGGTGGGTGTATGATAACTAGTGCTACACTGAAAACTCTCCTCGGATAATCCCTGTTGTCAATGCAACAACAATCAATCCCTTTGTATATTCTCAACTACACACTCTTGCACATAGTAGCCACTATCTACGAAGTGGTCCTGTATCCCCTTATTCCCAATGGAACAGCAGATAACACACATAATTTGCAAAGGTATGATACTTCAAGATGAATTCTTCAAGCAATACAATCTAGAGTTTATAGGGTATTTGGTTTTAACGTAGTCTAAGCCCTCAACTCGCAGGTTGGAGGGTATATATGAGGAGCAGGGTTGCGGCCACAAGCTCCTTGCGCAAGCACACCTAGGGTAACTCGGACTGTACTCTAACTAGGACTCAAATATAGGAGACCAACCGACCCTTTATGGGTTTGGCCATGTAGGACACGCGGGGCCTTGCCTACTAGGAGTAGGACTTCTAATTATGGCACATAACATCTTGTGGGGAGCCCTCTCCATGCTTCTCCTTACTTGAGCATTGGTGAAAAACATCTTCTCCTTCTTCACTGACATGTGTATCCTTGTTCTCCACACTTGTATGTTTATTTTCCACATTTATATGTTTGTTTTTGAGATGGGAAAAAATGTTCTCTTCATGTTCCCTCTTGTTTTACAACATATCCATCTTGTTTTATCCAACCATGTTTGTGTTAGCAATAAACCTGATCGTACATAAATGCATAGATTTAGGTAGTATAAAATACTCATCAACACAAACATCATATTCTAGTATGAGTGAATTCACCTGTTGTTCTAATTGCTTTGCCCTTGATCTTGTTATTGGTCCAAGTCTCACTTCATCATTCTTCTCTTGGATAACAGCCTCATCATGTGGTAAAGAACTAGGGATATCCTCATCAGGTACGAAAACAAGATAGGATGCATTACGTGTGACTTTGGCAACACCAATATGGAAAAACTCTCGGATAAAGAAAACAAAGCGGCGACCGCCCTCCTCATTGAGAAGCTACACACATGGTACCAGTTCCTGCCGCCCTATGACAACCAGGATCTCAAGACCAATCTGGTAAACACGTTGGCCCTTAGCAAGTTCACTAAAGTGTTCGGAACTTGGAGATCTAATTTGAGGGACATGATTGAGGAGGGTGCAGGCTTCGCTGAGATACATAACATGTGGCCCTCCATTTCGGAAGAAGACTTGATCAAATTCAAGGGCCGACGAAGCCAAACCTGAAAGGCAGGCGCTAAGGAAGTGAGGAAAAGACTCTTGGGAGAAGATCATAGGTCCCCACTGAAAGAGCATTTCCCTCCTTATGTTTTGATGTTTGTTGACAACACAATTAGAGATTTAATGTGTGCTAAGTGCTGCAGGGAATCTATGTGCTTAAACTCTCTATTTATATCTAGTATGATATCTAGCTAAACCCCGTTGAATTCACATTGAAGAATCAATCTAAATGTGGGGTTTTTGCCTCGGGCGGTACTACCGGGTTTTCTAGTAAAATAGTACTAGAACCTGGTGTCGAAGCATGACACTTCCGGAGTGGCTCGGTAGTACCGACAACGCGGTACTACTGGCCTCGTCTGGCATCATGGTACTACCGCTGCCACGTAGTACTAGCGGGTTTTACAGAAGTGGGTACTGGTATCGTCATGTTTTCATGCCCAGGATTCGGCACTACCGCCCCCGTGCGGTAGTACCGATTGTGGTTTTCTATCCGCGATGCCTGCATTGACCCAGTGAAGATATGTGCGGGCGGTACTACCATACAACGTTCGGTACTACCGGGTGAAGCAATGAATGCTCAACCGGTCAGATTTGAGGGCAAGAGTATAAATAGCTCCCTTCTTCCCCAAGAGGTAGCTCATCCAGCATTGAGGTCCCCGTTTATTAATCTCACCAAAAGCTAGATTTCTCCCAATCCCTCCACCCAAACTCGTTGATCTTCAAAGGATTGAAGGAGAAGGCCTCTGTCTACATCATTACCAACCTGTTCTTCACTTCCCCCCTCATTCACTTGATGGATTCTAGTCTAGGGTTTCCATGTGGAAAACCTAGACCCAATTGTTGCTCACTTGTTGATTGGAGCAAGATTGTTTGTGTTCTTTGGGAGCATCCAATTCGGTTGTGGGTGTGTGCGTCAAGATCATTGTAAAGGCACCGATTTTCGCCTTGAAGGAAATCAATAGTGGAAGTAAACCAGGCCTTTGTGGCGAAGTTCATCGGAGAATAGGGTGAGGACTTTGTGGCGTTGAGTAGGACTTCATGGCGAAACTCACACCCCTCCAATAAGACGTACTGCCCTAAAAAGGAGGAAGTCGAGAATACATCCTTGTCTCCGCGTGCTTCCGTTATCGGTTACCTCATTCCCTCTCCTTTACTTTGTGTTTTTTATCTTGCTTAGTGTTGCTCTTGTCATATAGGTAAATTCATCATAGTTCCATATCTGGAGAATTTACCTTTGTGTCAAGTCTAAATCCAAAAATGATTAAAATTTGAAGTAGCACCTATTCACCCCCTCCTCTAGGTTCCCCTACTATCCGTTCACCCACAATCTCGGAAGCTGGGGTTACCCCGGAAAAGAAACAATTTGGGCTAAGCAGGACACAGAGAGGAAAAGGCCAAACCCCTATGACAAGATCAAAGACCTGCATGTTAGAAATTTTGTCACGGCCCATTACAGGGAAGATCCCAACAACCCCAACGATCTTCTCTTGAACAAGAGGGTGAAGGAGCTCGAGAATAAATATCTCAAAGAAAAATAAAAAGAACGGCTTGCTCAATATGACGCGGGGTCGTTAGCGGCGACGAATAAGGACATATATGACACCCATATTATTAGGGAGCTTAACACGGTGAAGGGGGTGAAGTTAGACACTAAGCCGCGTCGTGTCCATGTGCACGGCGTCGAAAATGGTCATCGTCATGCACATTACTATCCCGACACCACGGAGAAGAGAAAGGAGCGGAAAAATATGCTAGAAAAAACCATCGACGAACTAGACAGAGAGGGTCAACGCCGTCCTACCTAGAATCTATGAGTCCATCAGTCAGTCCTTCGGGTCTTGGATTGAGGGTGGCAAACAAGGCGCCCCCCCCTTGATCAGGTTAGGCTCCAGTGTGGAGCCGCAGAACCTGGCCGCCAACCCTAATCCTGGTGGTAGTGAAGATCCGTCGCCGGCCTGCACCACGCCTCGTAGCCACCCTTCTCTCTGCCACGCTGCCGATTGTCAGCGGTCCATCGCCATTAGCCGACCTCAACACGCTCGAGGTAATTCAACCTCGACAAGTTAATTATATATTACTTCATTCGTGGTAGCCACGATCTCTAACGCCTTGCATGTTTTCACAGGTCGATGAGACGACATGCACATTGCTCCTCCGTGTGAACGGTGAGTTGAAGGACGTGGCTAAAGGAAAGATCGTCACACCATTTAACTAAGTTTCCCATCGCGTGCGTATACCCGACGACGTGTTCAGGGTGACGCCGAGTCGGGTGCTCCCGGGTTGCAGTGCTTTGGATCCTCCGAGTAAACCCCCAATGTCGAAAACGAGTTAAGCCTCGAGTAGTGCTTGGTTTGGCCATTGACATGGCCAAAAGGACTTATTCGTGTGGACACTCCTGCCACCGCCCCACAGCTAACACTGGTCGACGGGTCAGGGTGCCCAGGCCAACAAAAGGATTTCTCACTTTCAAAGTTCGTGCAACTGGGCGACGATGCTGAGGACCTCGATGACTACCTCGTCAATCCTTATAATGGCGGCCATGGTCCTCATGATGCACTTCTCTCGCCAGCTGATGACCTCGGGCCTACTGATGATCCCGCAGATAAATATCGATGCACGAAGCGTCTTTTCTATTCCCAAGAACCGCCAGTTGCTGCCCCTGATAAAGCTGGTCTCAAACATGCCTCCCTCAAAGTGGCGGTCCAAAATGTATTTGAAAAGGATCCTAAGAAGATGGGGAGAAAAAATATATAAGAAGAACCGTGACTTTGACTCCATGAGCCAACCGGTGGTGGGGACTAAGTCGAAGCCGGCGCACCGGGTAATGGACATGATACCCATCCACGACTATCATTCGATCCATCAGTTGGGTAAACTGATCCTTCCGCAGAGGTTTGTCGCCTTGTTGACTAGTGATATGCGTAGCCTCCATGATGGTTTCCATATATGGAGGAGAGGCTTCTCAAAGATTAAAATCCAACACTCCCGGTTTTGCTCGCAAAGGTACCAGCTATGTCGGGCTTTTTCACTACAGGCACCGCAAACGTCACACTAGTACAAAAAGACTTATCTGTGGCGCACCATTTTGCAATTCTGTGGCGCACCTAGGGGCTAGAGGGGTGCGCCACAGAATTCACGCCATAGAATTTTTTTCTGTGGTGCACCGTGGCCGTGCGCCATAGAAATGTCAATTCTGTGGCGCACCTCAGCCGTGCGCCACAGAAATTTGCAATTCTGTGGTGCACCAAGGGGGGGTGCGCCACAGAATTTTTTTTTGAATTTCAAAAAAAAAAAGCCGGCCAGATCTAGATCTAGATCTGGCCGCCGGAATTTTGACGAAATTTCAAAATTTCGCCGGAGCTCGTTGGATGTCGTTGTGACCGTGGGCTTAGGTGGCTTGGTCATGGTGGGTGGAGGATGGGGGTCACCGGAGTTGGTGGAGTAGGAGAAGGAGGAGCTCGCCGGAGGTAGTGGTGGTGGTGGAGGAGGAGAAGGAGGAGGAGGAGCTCGCCGGAGTTGGTGGAGGAGAAGCTCTCCGGAGTTTGTGGAGGAGGAGGAGGAGGAGCTCGCCGGAGTTGGTGGAGGAGGAGGAGGAGCTCGCCGGAGGTGGTGGTGGTGGAGGAGGAGTGGTGGTGGTGGTGGTGGTGTAGGAGGAGGAGGAGAGGTGGTGGTGGAGAAGGAGGAGGAGGATGAGATGTGGTGGTGGTAGAGGAGGAGGAGGAGGAGAGGTGGAGTAGTAGGTGGAGGAGAGAAGTGGAGAGGTAGAAGAGAGAAGGGGAGATGAGAAGTGGAGGAGAAGTGGAGAGGAGAAGGGAAGAAGAGGAGGGGAGAAGGGTAGAAGAGGAGAATGGAAAGAAGAGGAAGAAGAGGAGGGGAGGAGGCAGGATTCGAAAATCCTGCCTAACAATTCTTTGGCGCACCAAGTGAAGGGGTGCGCCACAGATTTTTTTTTCTTTTTTTTTTATTTTCTAGTCAAAAATCTTCAAACGGCCTTTATTTTTTTTCCTTTTGGAATTTGGCGATTCTAAAAAAAGCTCACAGGCCGAAGGCGAGTGAGGTTGGGTTCCTTTTTCTCTCTAGTTTTTTTTTGATATCTTAATCATTTTTTTCGACATCGTATGCAAAAGTTATGCCCATTTTACTTTTTTTAACGAACTTTTGCTCAGAAAGTCGAAATTCATATTTCAAAATTTGATAAAAAAGTAGACCTTAAACTCTCCGTGCATCTATAAGGGATTTATTTTTTGATGCTTTTTAGACCGGCAACTCTTCCGTCAAAAACTAGAAAAGGCGTTCCCGGGGGGGGGGGGGGTGGAGAGAAGAAAAAAAATCTGTGGCTCCATGTGTGGCTGGTGCGCCACAGAAATGTTGGATTCTGTGGCGCACCAAAGCCCGTGCGCCATAGAATACCACATTTCTGTGGCGCACCAGATTACGTGCGCCATAGAAATGCTCGCCTGCAAATGTTCTGTGGCGCACCCTTCCCCCGTGCGCCACAGAATCCAACATTTCTGTGGCGCATATTTTGGCGTGCGCCACAGAATTAAATTTCTATGGCGCACCACTCTCTGGTGCGCCATAGAAAGCATTCCATAGAAAGGCAGTTTCCTACTAGTGTCATCATGATGACATTTGATGACATCTTCCAGATGTTCCAAATGCACGCCCTCCACCCATAAATTGTCCCCTTGGTTGCGCTTAGTTTGGCGCAACAGTTATGCATAGCGAATACCCCAGGCATCGCGATAATGGACCCATTCTACATGCAAGACATCTTCTTGAACAACCCTAGGGGTAAGGCTAAAGTGACGCGTTACATCCAAGACTTCTTGCTGATAAATCATATGTCCAGAGGACCATTCTCCTGCCTTACTTTCCCGAGTAAGTCATTAGCTAGCAGCCATAACATGATTTCGTTGATTTCCATCGTTAAATTTGCGCATGTACAATAGTGGTTAATTTTTTAGGATTCTACACTTGTAGAAAATAGGCCTTCCATATGCCCCCATTAGTCCCCAAAATAATCGACCCGCGACCATAGGGGTCTTTAGTCGCGGTTCGGGACGAGACCCGCGACCAATAGTCTGGGCCCAGCGCGCTCGGTCCACAGCTGGCGGACTGGAGGGGCTTTAGTCCCGGTTGGCCAGACCAGCCGGGACTAATAGGTCCTCAGGCTGGCCCCAAGGCCTTTAGTCGCGGTTGTCCAGTTGAACCGGGACTAAAGGCCCATCCCTATATAGGACTCAGCTCGCTGCACTTTGCCACATTTGGTGTCACTTCTACTCACAATATTCACAATGGGTGGTGGGTTTTCTTTTGGTTCCTACTATGCACACAAGGTGTTTGATGAAATGCCCGATAGCATGAAACACACATGATATGAAGTGTCCGAGCCGCACTTGAGCGTTTTCATTTATTTTACCTCCGCGATCGCGGTTAGCAACTTGAACCTTTCATGATTTGTATTATTTCCAGCTAGTTAGTTTAACAAATGCATGATGGTTAATTATATACTTTATATAATAATAATGCAGATGAATCGGCAATGGATGTACGGTAACCGACTCTCCGGCGAGTTCACTACGGGTTTGAAAGATTTCCTCGTAGTGGAAAATGCGAACAAGCAGCGAGGTTTTATTATTTGTCCATGTGCTGAATGTAAGAATGAGAAGGGTCACTCCTCCTCAAAAGTCGTTCACATGCACCTGCTTCGGCACGGTTTCATGCCAAGCTATAATTGTTGGACCAAGCATGGAGAAAAACGGGTTAGAATGGAAGAAGATGAAGAAGAGGATGCTATCGATTTCAACTATCATGACGCTTTTGGTGATACTTTTGTGGAGGATGACGCTGAAGGTGGGGAAGGGTTTGGTGAAGGTGAAGAAGAGGCACATGATGAGCCCGCTGATGATCTTGGTCGGACCATTGCTGATGCACGGAGACGCTGCGAAACTGACAAGGAGAGGGAGAATTTGGATCACATGTTAGAGGATCACACGAAGTCGTTGTACCCAGGATGCGACAATAGTCTGAAAAAGCTGGGCTGCACACTGGATTTGCTGAAATGGAAGGCACGGGAAGGTGTAGCTGACTCATCATTTGAAAATTTGCTGAAAATGTTGAAGAATATGTTTCCGAAGAATAATGAGTTGCCCGCCAGTACGTACGAAGCAAAGAAGGTTGGCTTCCCTCTAGGTTTAGAGGTTCTGAAGATACATGCATGCATTAACGACTGCATCCTCTACCGCGGTGCATACGAGAATTTGAATGAATGCCCTGTATGCACTGCATTGTGTTATAAGATCAGAGACGATGACCCTGGTGACGATATTGAGGGCGAGAAACCCAGGAAGAGGGTTCCCGCAAGGGTGATGTGGTATGCTCCTATAATACCTCGGTTGAAACGCCTGTTCAGGAACAAAGAGCATGCCAAGTTGTTGCGATGGCACAAAGAGGACCGTAAGTCCGACGGGGAGTTGAGACACCCCGCTGATGGAACGCAATGGAGAAAGATCGACAGAGAGTTCAAAGATTTTGCAGCTGACGCAAGGAACATAAGATTTGGTCTAAGTACTGATGGCATGAATCCTTTTGGCGAGCAGAGCTCCAGCCATAGCACCTGGCCCCTGACTCTATGCATCTACAACCTTCCTCCTTGGTTGTGCATGAAGCGGAAGTTCATTATGATGCCAGTGCTCATCCAAGGTCCGAAGCAACCCGGCAACGACATCGATGTGTACCTAAGGCCATTAGTTGATGAACTTTTACAGTTGTGGGACAAACCTGGTGTACCTGTGTGGGATGAGCACAAAGAAGAGGAATTTGACCTACGAGCGTTGCTTTTTGTAACAATCAACGATTGGGCTGCTCTCAATAACCTTTCGGGACAGTCAAATAAGGGATACAAAGCATGCACGCACTGCTTACATGAGACTGAAAGTGTATTTTGGATAATTGTAGGAAGAACGTGTACCTGGGTCATCGTCGATTTCTTCCCCGAAATCATAACGTAAGAAAGAAAGGCAAGCATTTCAACGGCAAGGCAGATCACCGGCCGAAGCCTGCGGAACATACTGGAGCTGAGATATTTGATATGGTCAAGGATTTGAAAGTCATCTTTGGAAAGGGTCCTGGCGGACAATCAGTTCCGCTGGGAGTTGACGGGCACGTACCCGTGTGGAAAAAGAAATCGATATTTTGGGAGCTACAATATTGGAAAGTCCTAGATGTCCGCTTTGCAATCGACGTGATGCATGTTACGAAGAATATTTGCGTGAACCTGCTAAGCTTCTTGGGCGTGTATGGGAAGACAAATGATACAAAGGAAGCACGGCAGGACCAACAACTTTTGAAAGACCCAGATGACCGGCATCCGGAATGGTTTCAAGGTCGTGCCAGCTACGCTCTTACCAAAGAAGAGAAGGTCATTTTTTTTAATGCCTGAGCAGTATGAAGGTCCCGTCTGGCTTCTTGTCGAATATAAAGGGAATAATAAACATGGCGGACAAAAAGTTCCAAAACCTGAAGTCTCATGACTGCCACGTGATTATGACGCAATTGCTTCCAATTGCTTTGAGGGGGCTCCTACAGGAAAATGTTCGAGTAGCCATTATGAAGCTATGTGCATTCCTCAATGCAATCTCTCAGAAGGTAATCAGTCCAGAAGATCTACCACGGTTACAGAACGATGTGGTCCAATGTCTTGTCAGTTTCGAGTTGGTGTTTCCACCATCCTTCTTCAATATTACGACGCACCTCCTGGTCCACCTAGTCGAAGATATTTCCATTCTCGGTCCTGTATTTCTACACAATATGTTCCCCTTTGAGAGGTTTATGGGAGTATTAAAGAAATATGTTCGTAACCGTGCTAGGCCAGAAGGAAGCATCGTAAAGGGCTATGGAAATGAGGAGGTAATTGAGTTCTGTATTGACTATGTTCCTGACCTTAAGCCGATTGGAATTCCTCAATCGCGGCACGAGGGGAGACTAAGTGGAAAAGGCACGATCGGAAGGAAATCAACGATATGTATGGACGGTCATTCTATGACTGAAGCACACCACACAGTTCTGCAAAATTCGAGCTTGGTGGCTCCGTACTTCGAGCAACACAAGAATATTTTACGCTCGGACAACCCAGGGAAGCCTGAATCATGGATTAGAAAGGCCCACATGGAGACTTTCGGCAGTTGGTTGCGAAAACATTTAATGAATGACAATGTTTTTAGGAGATCAGCTGTACATGTTGGCCAAGACACCATCTTCGACTATAACCACTTTCCAAGGGTACGAGATTAATGGGAATACATTTTACACGACCTCCCAAGATAAAAAGAGCACCAACCAAAACAGTGGTGTCCGCTTTGATGCAGCAACCGAGATTGGGCAAAAGGTCACATATTATGGTTACATAGAGGAGATATGGGAACTTGACTATGGACCCTCCTTTAAGGTCCCTTTGTTCCGGTGCAAATGGTTCAAGCTAACAGGAGGTGGGGTAAAGGTGGACGAGCAATACGGAATGACAATGGTGGATTTTGACAATTTTGGTTACCTTGACGAACCATTCGTCCTAGCCAAAGATGTCGATCAGGTTTTCTATTTGAAGGATAGCAAACCGAGGAAACGGAAAGATAAGAAAACGATCAGTACATCATGCGATGATCCAAAGCGCCACATTGTTCTTTCAGGGAAAAGAAACATCGTGGGAGTGGAGGACAAGACAGACATGTCAGAAGATTATAATATGTTTGGTGAAATTCCGCCCTTCAAAGTCAACACTGACCCAAGCATTAAGTTAAATGATGAGGATGCTCCATGGATACGGCCAAATCGTAAGAAAGTGGGGACACAAGGGAAGAATTGATGTGTAATAATTTATTGTAGCAAACTTTTTTGAATGGATCATGTGAATTATATTATCTCTGATGTGTTTAAGACTAACTCCTTTGCAAAATATTTGAGAAAACGAGTGGAAAACATGGAAAACAGAAGGTTACTTAAATGTCTCAAAACCTTGTGAGATAAAATATCTGATTTCATAACTTTTATTAAAAACAGAAAACACGCGCTAGCGCGCCGCAGTGTCGCCGGAATACAAATTCTTTTATTAAAAAGAGAGAACAGACAAACACTACTCCTCGTCGTCGTCGGGGAACTCGTCGGTGACCTCCTCCGGGTCATCATCGTCGGCGAACTCATCGGTGACCTCCTCGTCGTCGTCGGAGGTGCATGATGGTATGTCCGAGATAGGCCACCACCTCGGATCGTCGGAGGCCCAGACTTCGCCGGCGCGGTCAGCCCGACGAAGCTCTTGCAGCGCCTTCGTCCTCGCCTCCCGAGCGGCATCTAACGCGAGGTGGCGTTCGATACGGCACTCCGCCCGCTCAGCCGCGCGGGTCTGCCAGAGCTCCTCGTCGGCGCTCTCCTCCCCCGGGTTGTTCCGGTAATACTCGCGGACGACGCGGTCTTCCCTGGCGTCGACTAGGCCCTGAAACGCGCGGTGACGGAGGTGGAGGTGGTCGGCGGCAGTGACGATCTGCGGCTTCGGCGCCCTGGCCTCCGCTTCCCAGACGGTGTGGCAGTCGTTGAAGTTCATCAGCGACCGCGGGCGGTTGAGGCGCCAGGCCGCCGCGTCACAGGCGCGGGCAGCCTCCGCCGCCGTCGCAAAGGAGTTGAGGGGGATGCGGTCGTCCCCCCCAGCGGATATCTGCGCTGAACATTCCGTTCTGCCGTGCTCGGACGCCGCGGAAGCCGGTGGTGCTGTTCCTCCTCGGAGGCATGGTGGAAGCGCGACGGTGCGTGGAGAGGAGTGGGCGCGTGGAGAGGAGAAGACGCGGTCGAGGCGCGACAGTTTATACCGCGCCCTCCTGGCCACGCGTCACAACTCCCGCGCCATGCGTCACAACTCCCGTGCCACGCGCCACCCTAACACAACCAAGCAAATAGTTGCACATTACTACCCGAGCTCAAAGTGAACACTGACCCAAGCATGGATGGATGTGTTAAAGGGGGGGGGGTGTAGAACAAAACAATCGGTATCACCATCATACAGCCCTACCGTGGCTACCAACAGCTCGAATGAAACACACCGTAGCCCTGATCGAACGGCTCACAACAGCTCGAAAGAAACACACCCCGGATCCAACGACTCACAAGCGCTTTAAAGAAACACACGATCCATGTGATTCTATCTGATTGGTCCAAACGAAACCCTAACCCATTTAGTCCCGGTTGGTGTCCCCAACCGGGACTAATGGGATGTTTTCTTCTCGCTATATATATGTATGCATTACCACACCATTGGCATAAACACATACAAACTCACCACTCTCTCATGGCTTCTACCGTACCCACTCTAACATTCATCCAGGCGGAGGCACTTTCCGCCTCGAACTACCCCTGCCCGTGCGGCTACAACGTTCCCGCCGGTTGGATGCTGAGCGCCGGAGGAGTGCCGGTCCCTCCTCTTCCTCAAGGTGTGGCGCGTCGGGAGGCCATCACGAACCACTACTATCACGAGCTCACGCCGGAGCAGCGGAGGAATCCCAGTTGGCATCCCGATAACCAGCATACTTGGGATGCCTTCTTCATCAATCGACGTGAGAGGGCGCTCGCCAGGTATGAGGAGGACGGCCTGCCTCCTGGGAACTTTCACGAGGCCGGTCGTCGGCTATGGTGGTCCGGCCGGACTCTACAGAGCGTCATGGACTACATCAGGGCCGGCGATATCCCCCGCCTGCGCTACCCTCAGGCCCAGTCCTGGAGTCGTGATCCTCCGAGGGAGTGCAGAGCACCGTCAGACGATAGTGACGACGACGGCGGCGACTACGACGACTACGAGTCAGAGTACTATAGGCCTAGGCAGGAGTATGACTAGCAGATATCAGATCATGCATCTATGCTCTCCGTTTAGGTTTAGATCCACTCTATCCATTATGTACTGTCTTTTTTATCTATATATATATTCAAGATGTGTGTGAATCTTTCTGATTGGATGGAACAAAACCATAACCATTTCGTCTCGGTTGGTAAAACATGTCGGGACTAAAGGGGTTTTATTTTTCTAAATTTTCTGATACATTATTTGTATTTTTAATATTTTAAAAAGAATTAGTTTTATTTTTCTGAATTTTCTGATATATTATTTATATTTTTAAGATTTTAAAAAGAATTAGTTTTATTTTTCTGAATTTTCTGATATATTATTTGTATTTTTAAGATTTTAAAAAGAATTAGTTTTATTTTTCTAAATTTTCTGATATATTATTTGGATTTTTAAGATTGGAAAAAGAATTAGTTTTTTTCTGAATTTTTTGATATATTATTTGTATTTTTAAGATTTTAAAAAGAATTAGTTTTATTTTTCTGAATTTTCTGATATATTATTTGTATTTTTAAGATTGGGAAAAGGAAAGGTATTTGAGTAACCACCTTTAGTCGCGGTTCGTGTCACGAACCGGGACTAAAGGCTCGTTCTGCGCGGGAACGAAAACGCCGCGAAAAATTGCACCTTTAGTCCCGGTTCGTGACACCAACCGGGACTAAAGCCCCGCGGAGGGTACCCCGGGGGACCTTTAGTCCCGGTTGGTGTCACCAACCGGGACTAAAGGCTTGACCTATATATGCGCGATGTCTTGCTGCCCCAAAATTTTCTAAGTCCCAAACCCTCGTCTTCCTCGCGCCGGCGCCCGCTCGTCTTCTGCCCCATCGCCGTCGTCGTCGCCCGCGCAGAGACTCTGCGAGAGGACCGCGCCGTCGTTGTCGCCGTCGCCGCGCCCTTCTCTCCACCGCCTCCACCCTGCTCTGCCCCCGCCCCGTCGCCGTCCGGTAGGTTCCCCGCGGGCCTCGCGCCGCCCTCGAACCAATGCCCTCGAACGGCGACCCCTCGAACGCGCCACCCTCGAACGGCGACCCCTCGAACGCGCGGCCCTCGAACGGCGACCCCTCGCTCGCTCCCGCGGCCAGATTCGCCGCCGGCGAGACCACAATGGCCGTGGCCTCCTCCCCATCTCCGTTCCTTCCCCCGTGGCCGGAATCGCCGGAATCGCCGGAGACCGAGAGCCTAAACTGCCACCGCCGGCCACCGTGTGACGCCCAGGGTGACGTCATCATGATGTCACCTGGCCACGTGTTGGCGAGATTTTTTTAATGACGTCATCGTGACACGTGGGGCCCACTGTATATGGAATTACAGAACATAATTAAATCTTCTAAATTAAATAACTTTTAATTTATAATTCCAAAAATTATGGAAAAATATGCAAAATGTTCACAAAAATGTAAGCTATCTGTTTATATCATTTTCAATCATGTTTGGCAAAGTTCAAAATGAGACCATATTTGAATTTGAATTAAATTCATTAAAATAATGAAAATAAGTTTTAATTCAATAAATTCAGAATATTAAGTGTAATATACCAAAATGACCAGGAAAGCAAATGCGACCTAGCTATGGGGTTCTCCAAGTCATTTGAGCAACTAATCTTGGACACACCTCTAAAGTATGGTTTCCCCCTCCGGTGGTCATCGTTCTTCCACCCAAAACCCTAGCAATCTGTTTTCCCTCCTTCTACAACAATATTTGCTAAGTCTCCTATATACTTAATTAATTTTTACTACATGCATGTCTGCAGGAGTGACATATGGCGGACAATAGAGCCTTGCCGCTTACGGATCAGGAGGCTGAAGGTTTTATATTAGAAATGATAGCCGAAGAACATGATGTAGTCTCTTCTTATCTGAACCTTGATGATCAAGAACATGAAGGAACGGACATTGTCGATGATCAAACAGGTGAAGGAACGGACATTGTCGATGAGCAAGGAGGTGAAGGAATGGACATTGATGACGGAGGTCAACCGTCGACAAACGACGATCTCCAATTGCAAAGAACAACCACCTCCGGCGAGGTATATATATATATATATATATATATATATATATACATTGAGCCTCTCGTGATACAAACTTACTGAAATGTGAATACATATGCACTAACGCGCGCGACTCTCTTTCTTATTTTAGCCCTCGGCCGGATCGAGTACGACAAAGCGTGGCAAATCCAAGGCGATGAAAGAAGGAGAAACATATACCATCAAATCAGTCGGTGAAACCGGCAAGCCCCTACAGCACAAGTTTATCAACCAATGCGGAGTCATTGTTAGAGACAACGTCCCGATCGCCGTCCAGGAATGGAAGGAGCCAAAGAAAGCACGTCTTGGTTTCAGTTATGTCGACAAGAGAACGAAAAAGGATATGTTTAGAAAGCTTATGGTACATTTCATTCTACCTCCGGAATACAACAAAAAAGATGAATTCGATAACGAGGTTCCGGGTGGACGTCAGAGGAGGAGGCTAGTCAAAGAGTTCGATCTTCAGAAGATGGCCGAAGCATTCCGGAACTTCAAGAAAAAATTGTTCCGTGAATATGTCAGCAAGGGCAAGACTCCGATTTTCACTGGACAACATGAGAAACTGAGAGCTGATTGGCCAGAATTTGTGACGCAGAAGAAATCGGAGCATTTCAAGGAAATATAAAAAAATAAGGTTAATGCGGATAAGAAATAGTACCATCATGTTATGGGGCCAGGAGGATACCGCGTTTCGGCGCCTAAGTGGCAGGCAATGGAGGACGGCCTAAGGGCAAGAGGAATCCCTGTAGGTACAGAGGGATGGGACGAAAGAGCCAAAATATGGTGGTACGGTCATGGGGGATCGCTAGACCTGGAGACAGGGGCGTGTGTTCATCGGCAGAAAACGTTTGCTCCCACCCAACACCTTATTGACGCAATGGCCAAAGCTCAACAGGGCTTGCTCACGTTCAACAGAGAGAGAGACGCACTGACCTATGCCCTCGGGAATCCTGAACACGGAGGACATATATGAGGCAAAGGCAGAATCCCGTGGAAAGTAGGGTTTGCTAAGGAAAATGACCCGTACTGTTATAGAAGCTGTAAGAGAAAGACGGACCGGGATGCAGATCTTCTGGCGAAGCTTGCATCGGAAGTTAGTGAGTTGAAGCAGACTGTGCATGGAATACTTGAGAAAGAAAGATCGACGGCTGCAGGGCCGCATGAAGATCATGAAGCGGATCTCGGAAGCCAGCATCAACGGAGAAGCAGCGTGGCTTCCACGGAGGCCCCGCCTGCAGGTGCTAATGCACCGATGATCGAGAGTCGTGCACCGGAGCCTCACTACCCCGTGGATGATGTAAAGGAGATGAAAGAATGTGATCTGCATTATCCTGTGGGGAACATTTCCACGAAGGTAGCTACCGGCAGTGCTTTACCCTATACACCTGGAGCACTCCACCACAACAACCCCATTCCATATGGCTATGCTCGTGTCACGGTGGAAGACATACTCCAAGTGTTTGAGGACCTGGAGATTGACATAGCTACACCCGAAGGGGAGAGAAGACTTGGAGATGTCAAGCGCCAGTTCATTCTATGGAAAAAGAAGTACATAGTGTTTCCAGGCGAGACGCCAAGGCCAGCAAGTCCACCCCCCTCCGATGGTGCAGGTGGTGGTGGTGGTGGTGGTGGTGCTGGTTCACCTACGCCTCCTTCACGCCATTCGACGCCGTCCCCCGATCCACAATCTCCGGCGGGTAAGCAGGCGTCGCCCACCAATCCTCCTCCGGCGGGTAAGCAGCCGTCGCCCCCCATTCCTCCTCTGGCGGATAAGCAGCAGCCGTCGCCCCCCATTCCTCCTCCAACAGATAAGCAGCCGTCGCACCCCATTCCTCCTCCGGCGGATAAGCTGTCGTCGCCCCCCATTGCTCCTCCGGTGAAGAAACAGAAGCAGGCGGACAGCAAGGAAACCTGCTCTTGGACTATTAACCCGGAGCCTTATGTACCTAAGACCACACGGGTACCGGAGCCATCACAGAAGCCTATCCCCCCAAGGCCTTGGGAACTTAGTGATGCTGAAACCAAATTGGCCGCGAAGGCTGACTATGAGAAATGGAAGGCCCATAAGAAGGCGCTAAAGGAGCCTAAGCCCAAGGAAGTATACCCTCCGGAGGTAGACAAGTGGGCTACGGGTTTTTTATCGACACCGTCCCAAGCCGAGAAGAATTTGCCTAAAGACTATGATAATGAACTTCGTACGCAAGCAAAAGCATTGGCGGAGGAGAAAGAAAAAATGAAAAAATGCGGGAAACAAGTTGACCAGCTCGGGATGCAGAGTAAACAATCGATCCCCCCGCTCATAGTGAAAGCCGATCCGGAACAGGACCCCGAGGTCAGAACAGCTGTGGCAGCAATGGGATTGACTGTAGCTACTGCCATGCAAAATGCGTCCGAGATGGGTATGTCTCTTCGTGCCTTGTTAGGCCTCGACGCTGCGCCAATTTGTGAGGTAGCATTACAATATGTGAAGAAAGGGCCTCTCGTCGAGCCTACGCAGGAAAAGAATCTACCACCACTAATGCAAAGTCTGCTACGTTGGTACAAACAATTCATATCATGGTCCGACAGAGAATTTGTGTATGTGGATGTTACAGAGAAGCATCACACCAAAAAGTACTCTGTACCAGTTGAGATGAGTGAATTGTTCCAGCTGTTCAATCTGCGCGAGCTCGACAAATCTATCCTGAGTTGCTACGTTCTGTAAGTGATTTATTTCTACCTCATCTTGTTCTTCATTGCCTACACTATATATATATATATATATATATATATATATATATATATATATATATATATATATATATATATATATATATAGTCCTAACTATATTGTTGCGTACGCTATTATGCAGATTGAAGATTTGGGAATGCAAAATAAGACTTATCCATGATGTTGGGTTCATTGACTCACAAACCATTAATGGAACTATGTTAGAAAATGACCCCAAAAACGTGGAGAAAGACTTGTACAATTTTCTTAGAAAGTATGAACTCAAAAGTCATATTCTATTTCCTTACCATTTTGGGTGAGTGTTTCTCTCTTGTGCCCATTCTCTTTTGTTTACTCCATGCATGGTATGTCTAATCGATAAGTTATGCCTGACTGTGCATGTAACGTGTCCGCAGGTTCCACTGGTTGCTGCTAAAAATTGAACTTCACAGCTCCACAGTTTTTATCATGGACTCTATGGATTCAGATCCAAAGCTTTGGATCGACATGAGAAAAATGATGCAAAGGTAATTATTTTCAATCATTTGCGCTCTATATCGACCAGTCTCTTTTGTTCATTTCCTAATATGCAGTAGCTAATAACTCCCTTGTTCATTTAATTTTATTTGCACTGTAGAGTTTGGAGACGGTTCTCACATGAAACTATCGGTGAATTCAAACATCAGCTAGAATTTAAAAATGTGGTTCGTGGTGTGGATAAGCAGCCACCGGGGACCAATCTATGTGGATACTATGTTTGTGAGAACATACGGAAAGAAACCACTGAGAAGAAGAAGTCGGAGACCACGCGGAAGAGTCTCAATAACTTGCGGAGGGCGCTTACTCCAGAAGCTCGCTTCCGACCAATTCAAGAGGAAATAGCAGGATTTTTCCTTAGACATGTCATCGATTCCAAAGGAGAACACTATGCATCCTCCGACGATGCAAATTATGATCATCTCGCGGATTGAAACTTCTTCGAAGTTGTGTATGGTCATCTATCTTAATTGTGTATATAGAAACTTGTTCGAAATTGTATATGGTCACCCGATATTGAATATATATTATATATTCCTATTGAATTCTTCTTGTTTGAAATTTCATATATATATATATGCATGTATATAGTAGCGTAAAATATATATATATATATATATATATATATATATATATATATATATGTACTGAAACTTCATCAAAATTAAAATAAAACACAAAATAAAATATAAAAGAAATAAAACAAAACAAATTAAAAAGAAACCAGATTTAGGGGGACTAAAACCCTAAACCTGCGCAGGAGGTTTTCCGTCCCGGTTAGCCACAAGAACCGGGACTAAAGGTCCTCCGCCGCGACGGACTCCTGACGCCCACGTGGACGGGCCTTTAGTCCCGGTTCGTAAGTGGCGCGACTATAGGGGGGGGTCTTTAGTCGCGCATAGCTAGTCCCGGTTGCGCGGCCGGGACTACTGGCCCTGGCGAACCGGGACTATAGGCCTATTTTCTACCAGTGCTATATGGACTATTCGAACTGTTTTGTGCAGAAACAAATACGACACCCTCGCCATTCTATTCCCGAAAGACTCGTTCACCCTTTATCTCGACTCCGGGAGTGAACAGAAGGAGAAAGACTACCCCCTCATCAAGACTGTTCTCGATGATGCTATGAACGGCTATGTCTCGAATGAGGGCTGGGTTGAAAGACCACACCAATTTTGTAGGCAAGTATGTATTCAAACGCATGACGGAGCTCCCAACCCCAAGCAGGCGCCAAACGGTCAGATGGAGGCGTGGTACCTCATCCAACCCATGCTGGAGTACGTGAAGGAACAACAAAGTCTACAATTTCCGTCTACTCTCGACAGATTGTGTCGCGGCAACGCGGATTGGACTGATTCTGAAATCAGACAAACTTCGGTCGCATCCAGCAGAGGATTGCGAGAATCATCTACAAGAATGTCGTAAGTGCAAACAAGGTCTTCTACTACTCGCGTGGCGCCCCACCACCTAACGATGAGCTGCTAGAACGTGTACTAAACAAGGGTGATGAGAGGCCATTCAACTCGTTAGAAGGTGCTCTCCCGATCCTGCTGATGCCGAAGAAGAAGAAGTCGATCAAGAAATGATTGACTGTGTGTATTCTATTCGGTACGATCGATGAACTTGTACTCCTAAATCGTTCTTGTTTCGAAATTCATTAAACTTGTGTGTGTGATCGATGTCATTCAGTGTTATATGTATGAATGTATCCAAATCTTTCTTGTTTATATAGTTTATTTTTATTTTCTCTTAGAGTGCCGATGATTCAAAAAAATTGTGAAACCGTGTGATCCAGGGATGGTGCTACCGAACCTTGTGATATGCACACGAGTACATCTCGTGCATCCTACTCGGTTCGCTAACACCATATCTAGTTATAATTTATGTGTCTAACCTATATATTTCCTTTTGATTTGTGTGCACCCATTTAACTATTATTTAATCTGTGTGCATAAACACTCTGGCTTTTCTTTATCTAATACTTTTACCTTGATCTATAGCGAGATGAAGAATTGAAGATTGAAGCGGAGAAGCTAGAAGACCATCACCTTTCTTCCTAATCATCGTCACTGCGATTCTATCTTGTATGCATGTGATGTTCAGTTTAGATGACTGGTTTGATTCGAAAATACGCGACCTAAACTAGCGACTACATCGCAATGTGTATTCATGCATGCATGTATGTATGAAAATTATTTTGGTGATCTCTCTCGTGTCTATATCGGTTTGTAATGCATATACATGCATGTGATATATATGTGAATAAAAAAATTGGAGTGCTTGTCTATGTGTTACTTGTGAAAATAGTGTGTTGAACAATATATTTGATATATTTACACCTGTATATACGGCTGAAATACGAAAATAGCAAAAAAAAGATAATATACCATTGGTGAACGCAGTTATGGCTGGCGAAGTTAGCGCTCGCGAACCAGGGCTTGTTCGCCAGCAGTATCTCGAGCTACCACTCACGTATCGTTGTTCGCCAGGGGTAGCCTCCAACCGCTGGCGAAGCGTCGTTCGCTAGTGGTAGCTAAAATCTGTTCGCCAGCAGTAGCAGTAACATTTCTCCTACCAGTGGCAGATCCATGTCATGTACGCGGATGCGTGGTGGTGCTGCTGCTTCTTGGAGGTCGCGCGGCTCTGTAGTGGTGGCGCCGAGCTCCACGGTGACTTATAGGACGGAGGAGAGAAGATTGTGGCAGTGGGGGCTTCTGGTGTGCGCGAGAGAGGTAGTGACTTGGGGCGCCGCAGGTGAGTCGGGTGCTGGGAAAGAAAGGGGTTCCGACTGTGACCGTGACGAGAACCGCCAAGATTAATCCGCGGCTCTAGCGTCGGTGAGAGCGAGGATCGCGGAGGCGCCAGCGAGAGCGAGGGAGGAGAAGAGCGCGTGGGGCGAGCACGGGGAAGTGGGGGAGGGGGGAGGGAGAGGGCGACGGCGACGGCCGGCGAGAAGCGCCGGTGAGGGGAAATGTCACGTCTGACCGTGGGCAGTTTGGGAATAATGCATTTTCGGCTGAGCATGACAGAGCTTCAACATGAAATTACTTAAACGTCTTTGTAAATCGGAATGGAGGGAGTAGTTGGCTAGATCGAAACCAGATCAAGCTCGTGCTGATTCCAAAACATAACATTGAAAAATATTTCAACATTTTTGTGTATTCTTCCGTCGCAAGGCATGGGCCATACTATTTTCACAAGTAATACAAAATAAGCGATAACCCTCCCCTTGGGTTAAACCTGATCCAAGTACCGTTATTATCCAAATATCCTCCAGCGCTATAAATAGGCGGGCACCGATCACACCTCTCCTCATCGCATCCCGGCGCCCAACTCCCTTCCAGAAACATTCGATCGTAGCTCGTGCTTCCGTTTCCTTTCGCGATGGCGGTGGATCTGACCCCGAGGCAGCCGACCAAGGCCTACGGCGGCGACGGCGGCGCCTACTACGAGTGGAGCCCCGCGGAGCTGCCCATGCTCGGCGTCGCCTCCATCGGCGCCGCCAAGCTCTCGCTCGCCGCCGGCGGCATGTCCCTCCCCAGCTACTCCGACTCCGCCAAGGTCGCCTACGTCCTCCAAGGTATGACACCGCCGATCTCGCCTTGTTGATTACTCTGTTCGGAGGGCGATCGATCGGAATGGTTCGATGCTTGTTTTATGTTGGACCCGAATTTTAGTTCGTCGGTGGTCACGGGTTAGCCGAATTTTGTTCGTTCCGGTTTACAGTTTAGATCGAATGTTGCTCCGTTTGGAAGTGCGATCGACCGGAAGCGTTGGATGCTTTTCTCTGGGTAGCCGAATTTTGGTTGTTCGTACGTGTTCCCGGATTACTCGAATTTATTTGTTTCTGCAGTAGCAGTGGATTGAAACTGAACAGGGTTGTCGCTCTCCTATTATTTGTCAACTGCACGATGTGTCCACTTCTGAAATCGTGGTTGTTTATGTTTTAGTTGCTTCAGTTAATCTGTCCGCATCAGATGCCACATATATGCAATAATCAATAGCAACAACTGGAATTATTTGTGACAAAAATCAGTTTGGGAGTAGTTTATTGAGTTGTTCTGGTTATCAATTCGAGTACTATTTTCATTGTGTAAAATGCCCACTTCTTAATCAAATCAACACACAATACTCGTGTCCAGTTTTTGAGGTTGCTTGCTATCGTCCATCTCTTTTACCAAATTAGCAATACTGTACTCCTGTACCAGCCTGAGTTTAATCAAATCTCTCTCTAATGTCGTAACATGAATCGATCCTGCTCTGATCTATGCTCAACACAATTACGATCATGCAACGGATACTAGTGTCACATTTGTCCTGTTTGGGAGTTGATCCGTGGCTTTTGTCTCTGCTCTGATCATAGGAAATTGCTGTTCCTTTTGTCTAGGAATTAGTCCGCACTAACTATATGTGGTTGTTTTACCCTTTACCGTTTTATCAAATCAACCCACAATACTCTGTTACGTCACAACTTATATGCATGTCTGCTTTTATGATTTATACACGACACAGTTATGATCATACAAACTATACTAGTGTCACATTTGCTCTGTTCTTCTTTTTATGCTTTGCTTATTTTTGATCCTTGATTGATAGGCAAGGGAACCTGCGGCATCGTCCTGCCTGAGGCCACCAAGGAGAAGGTGGTGGCCGTGAAGGAGGGTGACGCTTTGGCGCTCCCCTTTGGCGTGGTCACCTGGTGGCACAACACCCCTGAGTCGGCCACCGAGCTTGTCGTTCTCTTCCTTGGCGACACCTCCAAGGGCCACAAGCCTGGCCAGTTCACCAACTTCCAGCTCACAGGCTCCAGCGGCATCTTCACCGGTTTCTCCACGGAGTTTGTCGGCCGGGCCTGGGACCTCAAGCAAGACGACGCCGCCAAGCTTGTCTCTAGCCAGCCAGCCTCTGGCATCGTCAAGCTCACCGCCGGGCAGAAGCTCCCGGTGCCTGTCGATGAGGACCGGAAGGACATGGCGCTCAACTGCCTGGAGGCCAAGCTGGACGTGGACATTCCCAACGGCGGCCGTGTGGTGGTGCTCAACACTGTCAACCTGCCGCTAGTGAAGGAGGTTGGCCTTGGTGCTGATCTTGTGAGGATTGACGCGCACTCCATGTGCTCCCCTGGGTTCTCCTGTGACTCTGCCTACCAGGTGACGTACATCGTCCGTGGTAGCGGCCGTGTGCAGGTAGTTGGCCCTGACGGCAAGCGTGTGCTGGAGACCCGCATTGAGGGTGGCAGCCTTTTCATCGTGCCACGTTTCCATGTCGTTTCCAAGATCGCTGATGCCTCTGGTATGGAGTGGTTCTCCATCATCACCACCCCCAAGTAAGTAACGCAATCTGATTGTTGGCATTGCCCTGTATTGTCGATTTCCACACTTATCAAGCGGATGATGCTTACAATGATGTTTGCGTGTTTTTGTTTGTGCAGCCCGATCTTCAGCCACTTGGCAGGGAAGACCTCTGTGTGGAAGGCGATCTCCCCGGAGGTGCTGGAGGCGTCATTCAACACGACACCGGAGATGGAGAAGCTGTTCCGTTCCAAGAGGCTTGACTCGGAGATCTTCTTCGCCCCCAATTAGGAAGCCGTTCGTGCTTGTCGGCCATCGGGCGGTCCTCTTAGGGAATAAATAAGCTTAGGAAATTCGAGGCTATCGTTAGGAGATTGGAGGATGTCGTGTGACTGCCCGAGTTGGTTTCAGAACAGAGGAATGCTTGCTCCTTCTTTATCAATATAAAAGGCAAAGCTTTTGCCCTTGCTTCAAAAAAAAGAACAGAGGAATGCAATCAATATATCTTTTGATGATATTTCCATCTTTTTGGGTGAAATGTTGTGTGCTAAGCTTTTTATTCTCTAGCAACTGCAGAAATATTGGCTTTGTTTTTATAAAAAAGATTGTTTTCTTTCCTTTTTTCTCCTTCCAAACATTTTTGTTGGAAAGTCGTAGCGCTTTGGTTTCCACTGTCGGCCTCTTTTAACATGCAGACACAAAGTATGCTAACTATCAATTGCTACTTCATGAAACTCAAATCTTTCAGGACAAGAATTTGTCTGAACTCCCTTCCAAATAAGCCTGAAGAATATGCACAGTGTGTAGTTCTAACTCAGTAACTCATGTAATATTTCATTGAATTCCGAATTTCCTTGGGCCTATATTCGATAAATAGAATAATTGTTGTTGTCTCAAAAACATACCAGCTTGTATCTTTCGAATACCTCTTAAGTTTGAGTTTTTTAAGTTACTGGGACTGGGAATCCATTGGATTGATTGTTCACACAAACTGAATCATAAATTACCACAAGTACACACATTTTCTAGGAAATGCTACTGATCGACCATAAAAATATGACATTGATCGCAAATTTGCAGCAAACTGTTTATGAATGGAACACACATCATTTACAGCAAGCCAGTGAATGAATATGCTGTACAAAAAACTCTCAAACTTGAGGTGTTGTGGCTAAGAAGAGAAGTGCTGATTTCCCAAACTTTTAGCTGTTTCACAAACACAAAAACAAGTTTGCAGTAACACGCAAACTTGAGGTTTCCAACACAAACTGACAGAAAATGGTGCACAACATTATTCTTACGACATGGACACTCATGACATGGTTAATTTTGCGGATGGAACACATTACATGAAAAGGTCCGAATGAATAAGGATATGGTTCTGCGCGTAGAATTTTTATTCACTCCTAGTATTTTATTTGTTATTTCATGCTTGTAATGTTGACGGGGTACTTGGACTTCACAAGGAATTTCATGTATATGCTCAAAGCCACGAGAGGAGCAAATACTTCTGTCTAGACCATGACCACAAGCTGCTGAGATTGTGTTCTGGGAAGAGGAATTCGTTTCTTAATACTTGTTATTATTGGCAACAATTTAGCAGCACAAAATTATTTGTATTTCTCTCTTGACAGTTAGCACCTTGTTTAGCTCCGACCACCGCCGTCGTGCCGCCGCTAAATATTCCGCAGTTGCAAAAAGCAGCTGTAGCCACGCCAACCTCCCTCCCTCTACTGGCCGAGCTTTTGTCGCTTCTCAGCGAGGACACGGACATCCAACGACCCGCCACACCCATGAGGTGTTTGGCGATTTTCCTGTTTGGCAATATACTCTAACAACGAGGAGATATTCGCCGCTCTGATGGAGGAAGATGCTGAGGCTGGCATCGACAAGGACGAGCACCTCCTGATCCTCGCCACTCTCGTCGGCCTGTTCGCGCAGAATGCAAAGCCCCGGCGAGGTGACTTGGCGTATGGTCACCAGAAGAGCAAGCCGAGGCAGCGGATAGAGAGCTAGTGCATTCTCTGCGCCGACTACTTCGTCGATACTTCATTGCACGTCGAGGCAATGTTTTGGCGCTGTTTCCGGATGAGCCGGAAGCTCTTCCTCACCATTGTGCATGCCATCTGGGAGGACATCAACTATTTCATTTAAAAGATTGCACAAACATAGTTGGGTTCACATCACCGCAGAAGTGCACGGTGGCTGTGAGGATGTTTGCATACGGCGCTCCCGGCGATATACAAGATGACTATCTGCGCATGGCCGAGTCCTCCGCTATTGATTGTTTGAAGAGGTTCTGCAAGGCAGTGGTGGAAGTGTTTGGACCAAAGTACTTACGATCATCCAATGCTGAAGACACTGCTCGGATCCTAGCACAAAATGAAGCAAGAGGGTTTTCTGGATGCTTGAAAGCATCGACTGCATGCATTGAGCATGGAAGAACTCCTGTTTGCTTGGCATAGGATGTACAAAGACGCGAAAAGATCTTGCAGTATGGTACTTGAGACAGTGGATACAGAGGATCTCTGGATTTGGGACTCCTTTTGCATTCCAGGAACCCACAATGATATCAGCATCGTGCACTGCTCCAATGTCTTTGCCAAGCTTGTTGAAGGCCATGCTCCACTGGTGAACCTTGAGGTCAATCGGAACTAGTACAACAAGGGATACTATCTAGCAGATGATATCTATCCAACATGGTCACATTTGTGAAGTCTATCTCCAACCTTGTGCCAGGATGCAAGCGATCTTGGTTTGGTCAGCACCAGGAGTCTTGCAGGAAGGATGTCGAGCGTGCTGGGACGCGTAGAGATAAACAAAACTTTTTCCTACGCGGTACTTCCAAGATCTAGCCGAGGTAGAAGGCCACGATGATTACCACTAGACGCGCGGTTGCGGATTATCGATGAAGCGCGTCGGGGCAGTGCAGTCCACGATCCGATCCAGCCGATCCGATCCCGCGAACATCGAAGTGCTAAACGTACAACACCTCTTCCGGTATCCACACGTACGAGGAGGAGCTCCGACGGCGGACTGCTAGGTCCGGTGCGACGGCTGGACTGATTGGGGTTACGTTTCCCAACGCATGGGAGTGGACTAACGTGCCCGCTGGGCAACCTACGCCCCTCTTTATATAGCGAATGGTAGTGGGGTTCACAACACTTGTGGCCCATTCCCTCTGTGAGCCCGACTCACAAATCAGTCCATTTCCGGTTCGAGTCCAACCCGACCAATACAATTGCTCCCGCTCTTAAGTGTGCGACCCTGCAGGCTCATGGCAACTTTGACACGATTAGAGTCCGACTCTCAATCGATCAATCGGTAGCGGCTCCTAGCAGAACGTGCCGACTCCCAAGTCCCATTGTGTCGGGTTTATACCAAATAGGGGTATAGAAGATGGTAGGCCAAGTGCCGGATTACCAGGGTGGCCTAAGTGGTAGTGGGCTTAGGTCCATTAGGCGACCCAGTAATCCGACGCGTAGAAGCCGGATTCTAGAAGAACCCGGATCACAGCCCATGTGATCTGGCTTGGAGGAGAAGACGGATTCCTTGCTTTCCAAGTTACAAGTTACCGTAGTTTTCTAGGTTTCCTATTCTGTAAGCCCTAATCCGGCTATTATATAAAGCCGGACGGGAGATAAACAAAACAACCAACAAAGGAGAGATAACAGAGAAGCTCTACGCCAACTCGCCGAGAAGCTCATCCTCGTCGAGTAGCTTAGATCTAGAACCCTCACATTGTAACCCTGTTTACGGGCTTTAGTCCCAATTAGTGAGAAGTGCAGGAGTAGGCACGTCGTACTGTCACGACGTACCGAACCTGGGTAAAATTCTGTGTTCTGTGTCACTACGCTATCCCGTTACCCCACGTCTCTACCGTAGTCTCATGGCACCCCCGTCTATGAAAACTACTACGATGTCTCGACAGTTGGCGCCCACCGTGGGGCAAACGACGTCAGGCGTAAGGTTCCGATCTGGGATACTTGGCGGAATCGGAAGATCAATCACTGTCGGAAGCTTGGAGTTCGACAACGACGTCGGGCGCTTCCTCGACAACGGATCCTACATACCGGCGCAAAACCACCTGGTAAGTGCCTGCGTGTTACCGATAGGATCTGCTAACATCTTTATCGGGCTAACTGCAGAAGCAATGGGGTTTTGCGGTGGAAGCAAATTTATCCCACCCGCCCTATACCCAGTCGAAGATGACTACGATGCCGGATTCTGCTCAGATCGCCGACAAAAAAGTGATACACACTTTATCGGCATGGTGCAATTCGAAATCGCCGAAAACATGGATGACGGAAATCCCGTGCAAGAGGCAGACAACAACGCACCCGTCACGGAGACGGAAGATCAAACACCCGTCACAGAGGCGGAAGATCCGACATCCGTCAACAAAACGGTGAACTCGGAAGCAGAATCCGTGCTTGCCGCCATTGAGGCGAGATTGGAGTCGGAAACCGGATCGGATAACTTCGACTCCGAAGATGAAGATGAGGACGCCTTTGTAAGAAAGGTTAAGTCCTTTCAAGAGGGATTCCACGAAGTTCTAATGGCAAAACCGGCCGATACCACATACCACGGACGCCGGCAGCCAGGAAAGCCCTAAAACTCCTCCGCCAGAGGAAGAGAGAGAAGACGGAGAAACTTCTCCGATATTCCCCAGTGTCAAGGAGATGACAGAAGATGAGCCTGTCAAAAAACCTCCCTCTTCCAAGAAAAAGCACCGTGCTGCTAAAAAACTCCAATACAAAATCCGGAAGAAAAAATCAGCCGATCCCGCTGATGAAAACCTGGAAGTTGGAGATGTTAGCGGAACAAAGACTGCGGAGAAGAAATCCAAAGAAATCACTGCTCCGCCAATGACGGAACAGGAAGAGCAAGAGCTATTGCAAACACCAGTGGGACCAGACGAACCCCCTGAGATGCTGGAAGCCAGGAGACAAGCTTTTCAACGGCAACAGCAACATCTACTCAGATCTCGGCAACATCTCCAACAAACCCATAATGACATCAAGGTCATGAAGGAAGAAATAGAGGAGTACGAGAGAAAGAATAGATCCGCGTTAAAACCTACTAGGTTACCCGGAATCGCAAGACCGGAAGAACTGCCGCCAAAAGAAAGGTTCCATAACCCGTCTTGGCAAAAGCAGGTAAACGGCAAAGATGCCAAGGGCGAACCAATATACAAGACCGCAGTAGAAAACGCGGAAGCAGCGTTCGCGATTCTTAGCAACGATCTGTATTCCAACGGGGAAAAACTCCAAGGGGTGTATGCTTTCCTAGGAAAAGCATTGCAACAACAACAGCGCGCCCAAGAACGATCAGGGAGGCTGCACGATAACTCCGCCCTATGCAAGACAGCTACTTGCGCTGCTGGAGCACCTGGACCGGAAGAACCTGGGGATTCAGACAACTCAAAAGATAAAAAAGGGGATCCGAGAAAAGACAAGAAAAACCCCGACAACCGGGATGCAGCGTCTAGGACCGGATCCCATCTCCCGAAAGATGGGTATAAACCCCATGATCGGGAAGACAAACATCGGAAGGACGGCAAAATAATGCCACCTCCGAGAAACCCAGCTGAGAAAGCTGGAATATACGATATACCTCACAGGCGTGAGAGATCCCGGACACCGCCTAAGGACAAAGAAAGGCACAGGAGTAGAACTCCGCCTAATCCAAAAGGGCGTGATCACGGAAGAGATAGAAACAATCCCGGAAAAGCGCGTTCACGCAACAATGGAAGAGAAAGGAGCAGGTCCCCTTCTGTTCATTCAGCCGGAAGATATTCTGCACACATTGACAGAGCAGAAAAAGATGATCTATACTTTGGTCCTAAATGTTTTACCGACAGGATCTGAAGAATAACGCTGCATTCTGGCTTTGCCAAGGTCGGTCCAACGTACCAGAAATACACCGGCAGCACAAACCCGGATACCTGGCTCTCGGATTACTATACAGCCGTCCAGATCAACAATGGGACAGACTTGGAAGCTGTCAAGTTCCTTCCCCTAATGCTGCTGGACGGAGCCAGAGATTGGATCAATGGATTACCGTCACGAACAGTCGACAGCTGGGACGATATGGCTAGAGTTGCACGGGGAACATACAAACGCCCGAATAGCATCAACCAGCTAAACCGTTGCACGCAATTTGAGGATGAACCATACGTGGATTTCATCTCCAGATGGACATCAATGAAGAATAGTTGCTCTGGAGTAACTGACGTACAAGCAATGCATGCTTTCGTCAATGGCCTAAAACCCGGACTCGTACCGTTCATGGTTGGTTCCAAAAAGCACAAGGATCTCGGATCCATGCTTACAACCGCCAATGAGCATGCCGCAGCCGAGGATGACATCAGAGCAAGAGGAGGCAATATTGAATCATTGATACTTGACAAGAAAACCCCTCGTTCTGACAAAAAAGCCACTCCAGAAACAACGACGAAGCCCAAAGAGGTGAACATGGCCTTTGGAGGAGAAAAGGGAAACAAGTGGAAAGGACGCAACCCAGATCCAATCAATTACACTCCAGAGGAGTGGGAAAGGATTAAGTCGGAACCTTGCGTTCACCACTCGCAATTTGGGAAACCCACCCATACAAACGCGCAATGCCGGCTGAATAAGCACATGAAAGGCAGTGCAGGAGCCGGAAGTAAGGGGAAGGGTTCCAAAAGGAAACCCGCCAAACAAAAGCCAGAAGCTGACAAAGAAGACAGTGAATCGAACACTGAAGAAAAAATCCAGGAACAACAGCGTAAAGGCGAACCCAAGTTTCCGAGAGTTGATGGAGAAGCAATGCTAACTTTCCTAGCAACCCCGTCAGCAAAGGTGGCAAAAAGAACACTTCGAGAAATAAACGCGGTTGTTCTGGCAACCCCGAAATTCTTGAAGTACTCCAACACACCGATAATCTGGGATCAGTCTGATCATCCCGGAAATATCCCTGAACCCGGCACACAAGCTCTTGTTGTAAGTCCTATTGTTCAAAATACTAGGCTAAGAAGAGTGCTGATGGATGGAGGATCCAGCATTAACATAATGTACCTGGATACACTGAAGCATCTGAAGATTTCCGAGTCTCAGCTCAACTACAGCAACATACGCTTCCATGGTATCGTCCCTGGCAGGCAAGCACGATCCCTAGGAGAAATTTCCCTAGATGTCACCTTCGGAGATAAAGATCACTTCCGGCAGGAAAAAGTATCCTTCGAAGTAGTGCCGTTCGAAAGCGTGTATCACGCAATACTCGGACGTCCAGCTTTCGCCAAATTCATGGCAAGATCCTGTTATATTTATAACAAGCTGAAGATGCCAGGACCCAAGGGAGGAGTAATCACTATAGCTGGTGATTTTAAGCTGGCAAACGAGTTGGAGAAAGAAAACGCCCTTTGCGCTCAGAGAGTCATAGCAAAGGAAGAACTGAAGGAATTAGCCAAGGAGGTATCGCCGTCAGAAATTTCGGCAGGAAAAGAAACTCGGAAGCCAACAGACAGCTTCAAGGCATCCGAGAATACAAGACAGGTAATCCTAGATCCCAAAGATCCGACAAAATTTGTCGTCGTAGGGACTGGGATGACTGACAAATAGGAAGGCGAGCTCATCAAGTTCCTCCGTGAGAACTGGGATATTTTTGCCTGGTGTCCAGCTGACATGCCAGGTGTACCCAGGGAACTTGCTGAGCACCAACTTAAGGTTATTCCTGGATCAAAACCCGTCAAACAAGGTCTCCGTCGATTTGACGGAAGAAGACGGAAGGCTATTGGCAAGGAAATTATCCGGCTTTTAGCAGCGGATTGCATCAAGGAAGTGATCCATACTGACTGGTCCGCAAATCCGGTATTAGTACCGAAGAAAGACACTACTGCTCTTAGAATGTGTATAGATTACACAGGCTTGAACAAATTGTGTCCGAAAGATAGGTTCGCATTACCGCGAATCGATCAAATAATAGACGCCACAGCAGGCTCTGAGCTTTTGTGCTTTTTGGATGCATACTCCGGGTACCACCAAATACGCATGAAAAAGGAAGATCAAATTAAGACTTCTTTCATAACCCCATACGGGACGTATTATTACGTAACCATTCCGTTTGGCCTGAAGAACGCAGGTGCAACCTACCAGCGTTGCATGCCACGTTGTTTGCATAGTCAGATTGGAAAAAATGTCCATGTTTATGTGGACGATATTGCTGTCGTAACCAAGAAAAAAGATACACTCCTTGAGGATTTGCGAGAAACTTTCGAAAACTTACGCACCTACAAGATGAAGTTGAATCCATCTAAGTGCGTATTCGGGGTTCCCTCAGGAAAACTTCTGGGTTTCATCGTTTCTCACAGAGGAATAGAAGTTAACCCGGAAAAAATCAAGGCAATCTTGAACATCACAAAACCTACCTGCGTCAAAGATGTCCAAAGATTGACGGGTTCCGCAGCTGCCGTTAGCAGATTTATTAGTCGGCTGGGGGCTAAAATCCTAACACTATACAAGTTGATTAAGACATCCGACAAAGTCAAGTGGATAGCAAAGCTTTGGAGTACATAGCAGTTATGTCTCTTCTATACTTAGTTCAATATCTATGTAAACATCTTTTGAGATCATGAAATAAAGTCATTGGAATTCTGATATCCATGTTTTTTTACAAGTTTTGCTATAATAAAAGCATGTTTCCACCTTTTCTATTTCCCAATGATCTTACAAATTACTCAATGTTAACCCGAATTGTGCCTGCGTGCTCGGCGTTAAAAAACTGAATGATTTCAGCCTGTTAATGGCTAAAGGAAACTCGGATTGTGCCTGCGTGCCCAAGTTTCAAAGAAAGTTCCTTACAAATCTTTAAGCATTACCTGATCGAATGTATGTTGGGTCACTGGATCTGGTTAGTAAAAATGCCTTTAGTATGGTCCATGTTTCCGAGTTTTAACTGATTGGTTATACCCAGTTACTCGTCATGACGATCATAATGCTATCGAGTCATTTCGAACACTAAAGACAGTCAAAACACATATGCCAGCGAACTTAGTAGATAAAGGAATAATTCAACCCGACAAACTTGCAAGGAATTTCATAATTCAAAGCTGCAAAAGGCGGAGTTCTTGTTTCGACAAATGAAATAGAAGCGTTACAGTATGAATTACAGTGTAAATAGCGCTCCTATTATACAAATCCATCATCCAGGTTAAAGGCAGTCCTTCAAGCATCCGAGTCTTCCTCGCTGCTTTCATCTTCGGGGACTGCGGGAACCTCTTCTTCTGGATAAGTGATAGAAATGTTAACCATGGAAGCAATCTTGGTGGCGTGGCCTTTGACTTCATCAAAGATGGCGGTTCGCTGATTCTCTGTATACCCTTGAGGGACACCAGAGGCCACGCGCCAAGATTTCGCATCAGGATAGTGCAGGCGCATAAGGCCTAGTGCCATGCGCGCACCACCTCGTGCAGCGGAGCGTAGGATGAATTCCTTTGATCCCGCAACTTCCATGATGGCACCCGGGAGTTTGTAAACTTCCGAGAAATCTATAGTACTTGCGGGAAGGAATTTATTAATCAATTGCATTCCTGCATTTCTGATTGCGTTCCATACCTCTCCAAAAGCTCGGATTTTCTCAATCCGAGAAATGCCTGGAATATTCCCTGTTTTGATGGCAGAAACGAGTTTAGGCCACAAAATAAAGGAAAGTAAGACATGGAGAAATTGGTAAAAGGAACTAACTTACCAAGAACCTTATCAATTTCGGTGCCTTCTTTCATGCGCGGGAATAGCATACTTTCGAAATCATGGATAATAGATTTATTTTCCGCCGCTTGCAAAGAAGCCTGGGATTGAGCAATCCCAAGGGCCAGATTACTGGCTTCCAGGTCTTTTTGAACTTTCATAAGTTCCTTGCGAAGGCTCGAGTTTTCTGCACGGAGCCGAGATGCATTGCTAGCGTCCTTGGCTACTTTGTTGGCTTTTGCTAAAGCAGCTAGGGGACACAAAAACATTTCGAGCTTATGAAAATTCGGGAAAAATGTTATCCGGATAAAAACTGCAGAGAATACACACCTGTTGTTTTAGATAATTGTAGCTGAGATGACGCCAGCTCGTTGCTTTTCAACTCAATCATAGATTGAAGGGTTTTTACTTCTCTACTTTTGAGATTTAGCTTCTTAAAAACTTCCAAGTTTATGGCATCTGCGGAATGCTGAATACGGAAATGAAAGCCAAATGCTTAAGTATGAACAAGCATATGAAGAAACATTAAGAAGAATTCAGGTTTTCAACTTAATGCTTGGGGGCTAGAGGTGTCACCTGGCTCATTTCTCGCAAGTCGGCCAAGTTCTCGTTGAATTCTTTGGCATATTCAGCAAAAAGAATCCCAACGTGATGAAGGCCATCTTGTAAAACCTGGCGAGGGGAAAATATAATATCATTGCGAACAACTAATCCGCCCTGTGGCCAAGGACGAATTAGAGGGGCAGGAGCGAAGAATTTTTTAGCCTCCGGACGAATATATCCAAGATCGTCGAACGGTTCTTCTTTTATCCGGATGTTACTGTCCAAATTGGAGACGGGTTCGTTTCCAGCAGAGGTCCGGAGATTTCCACCTGTCTGTGCTTCCGTTCTACCCCTCAGGCCCATGGCTGCGGAAGAAGATTCTTCTTTGATAGCAGTCTTATGTTTCTTCAGCTTCTTTGTTTTCAAAGGAGTTGGGGCAAGACTGAAAGAAGAATATCCGAGAGTTAAAAATCTCGAAGAACTGAAGGAGGATGGTAACTAGGAAAACCCCGGTAAAATACCTGGATGTGGCGACAGGAATTCCGTCAACAGTTACCATTTTCTCGAAAGTCACCTGCCTTTTGCGCTTCCGGTCGTTGTAAAACCTAGCATGTAGTTCGCTGAGTTCGGCATCGGAAGCAAGATCATTTCCTCCGAGTTCGTTGAACTGGGAAAGAATTAACAGCATATTAAAAGGCGGAGATACAAGTTAATCTGAGGAAAACTCGGAAACAAGGAAAGTATAAATACCTTAGGAACTCGATTTTCCACGTGATAAATGGCTCGGTTTTCTTCGATTTGGGCGCTGGAGGCAACTAGCTGATGAAGCCGCTTTATAAAATCTTTCTTGGTATAGGCTTTATCTGTTCCCCTCATGCTATCTTCTGGCCCTTGGTATTCGCAAAGAAGCCGAGAACGAAATGAAAGGGGCTGAATGCGACGTCCGAACCAGCATAAAACAGTGTCTTTCCCAGTTAAGGAAGGTTTGGAAGAAGTAAGCTTGGCAATACGGCGCTTTATCTTCATTAAATTTTCCGGCAATGTCTCAACTGCTTCAACTGTCCAACTCTCTCGAGGAATGGCGGCGGAATTAACGAATGAAGGAACCCCGATTTCCTTGCCAGGGAATGGGATGTCCTGATGATAAAAGAAAGAACCCAGCCAGGATTTGGTGGGTTCTGGCATTTGTATTCTCGGGAACCAATCCTCTCTATTTTTCCGAAGAATGAAAGATATAGTTCCACAGATAGGGCAAATACCTTCTGTGATGTTATGTTTTACTTCAAAAAAGTATTGCCAAAAATCTAGACTAGGAGTTATTCCGAGATATCCCTCAAAAATAGCCTGGAACCCGGCCAAATAAAGAATGGAGTTGGGTGGCAGGCTGTGGGGTTGGATGTTGTAGTGAGAAAGGACTTGGAGGAAAAAAGCGGAAGGGGGAAGCCCCATACCTCTTAGAAGGTGGGAAGAAAGGAGAACCCTTTCGCCATCTCTTGGCGCCGGCTCGTTCTCGTCTTCGGGTAGTCGCCATTTCCCTTGGAGGATCAGGCCCTCTTTCTCCAAGTTTGGAAGAAGGGCCGGGGGAATGCTGCAGGCAACCCAGTTGCCTGCAGATTCCGCCTCTTCATCTGCTCCGGTGGCGGAGGCGGTGGCTGCTTCTGCGGCGGCGAGCTCGTCACCGACGAGCTGGATCTTCTCCTCCGCCGTTTCAGGGGCGAACGGAGGGGAGGCGGCGGAGCTAGCGCCCGCAACGTCCGCGGCGGCGGAAAGATTTTCTCCGCCCGCCGCAGAGGCTGCGGATTTCTCCGGCTCGTCGCCGGCGTGCTTGGGTGACCCAGTTTGGGGATCTAGGTCGCTGATGATGTCGTTGATGGCGGCGCGAGTGGGCGAAGACGGTGAGCCTGCCATTTTCGGGCGGCGCGGTTCGTTTCCGGTGCTTGGAGGTGAGGAGTGCTCGGGACAGTGCGTCGCTTGGGAGCTTGTGCGCGTCAATGGCGAGAGCGGTGAGAGTGCGGAAGGTTTTTGTTGAGGACGAGGATGGCTATTTATAGCTAGAAATCCGTCAAGATACGCGCCAACGGCTATTTTGACCGTTGGATGTGTGCCGCGTGTCACTCGCCGGAAAATCCGGGAAATGAAACGACGGGGTAATGATGGTTATCTCCTCGTTTCCCGCGAGAATCTGTGAGACATATGTTTCTGGGTTTTTCCGAGTAAAACTCAAACGTCGCTTACGTCAGCATGGTTGAGTGCGCTGACGTAAGAAGTTTCTTCTCCGCGAAGGATCGTGAGAGGAAAGCCGGATTTTCAGGATTCCGAGTTTCATGCCACCATCTTTTTTCAAAAAAGAAGAATAAGAAGAATCAAGACTGCTGAATCAATATTACTCGGGCAAAGAATATTTGGCGAACGGCGGAGAATCAGAGTTTTGATCCTTGTTGGGGGCTACTGTCGGATATATACCAAATAGGGGTATAGAAGATGGTAGGCCAAGTGTCGGATTACCAGGGTGGCCTAAGTGGTAGTGGGCTTAGGTCCATTAGGCGACCCAGTAATCCGACGCGTAGAAGCCGGATTCTAGAAGAACCCGGATCACAGCCCATGTGATCTGGCTTGGAGGAGAAGACGGATTCCTTGCTTTCCAAGTTACAAGTTACCGTAGTTTTCTAGGTTTCCTATTCTGTAAGCCCTAATCCGGCTATTATATAAAGCCGGACGGGAGATAAACAAAACAACCAACAAAGGAGAGATAACAGAGAAGCTCTACGCCAACTCGCCGAGAAGCTCATCCTCGTCGAGTAGCTTAGATCTAGAACCCTCACATTGTAACCCTGTTTACGGGCTTTAGTCCCAATTAGTGAGAAGTGCAGGAGTAGGCACGTCGTACTGTCACGACGTGCCGAACCTGGGTAAAATTCTGTGTTCTGTGTCACTACGCTATCCCGTTACCCCACGTCTCTACCGTAGTCTCATGGCACCCCCGTCTATGAAAACTACTACGATGTCTCGACACATTGAGTCCTGATGACATACCTTCCAATGTGATTTACATCTTAGTCCCTTTTGCCTCACGATATACCTTTTCGAACTATAGGCGATTTATCGTCATCCCTTAAATAGCTCGACTCTCTTCTCGATCCGTGATATGTGATTCATCTGACTAACTCTTAGTCAACAGACACAGTTAACACTTAACTGAGTCGCGCATGGCCATGCTTCCTGAATCATATCACTCGAGAGGGCACAGAGAATATCTCTCCATTCGGAGGGGCAAAATCCCATCTTGATTATCCACATCACGCAGCTTGCTTCTCATTCGACCCGAACTTTGCCTTTATAGCTGCCTTGTCACAAAGCAGCGTTTAACAGAACCTAAGTCGGTGATCCACAACTCGGATTGTGCGACAACCTCAGGTCTAAGGATTACATTGATTGAGACATGCAAATGACGACTTGCTCGTTGCATCTCAATATGGGTCGGTCCGACTTGCTAAACTCTTTAGCCAAGTCCGTGATCGTTGGAATGGCATCACCATGCCCATGACAAGTGGAACCGTGTCATCAGCCAACACTCACATTAGTCTAGGGTGTGTGTCCAGCACAACCTTAACGACCAAGGACAATTAGTATGAACAACAATAATACATAGTTCCACAATCGAATCACATATTCAATGACATATATCAGATGTTCAAACCAAAGGACAACTTAATAACTTTATGAATATATTGGGAATTACATCATACATGATTGCCTCTAGGGCATATTCCCAACAGTCTCCCACTTGCACTAGAGTCAATCATCTTGGCATCATATGCCTAGGCATCGAATGTCCATACCTCTCGTGTGCGCCTCATGCTTAGGCTGTGGTAGCGCCTTTGTCAACGGATCTGCAATGTTTGCATCCGTGTGTACTTTGCATAACTTGATATCACCTTGTTCGACAAACTGGCGAATGAGGTGGTAACGCATGAGTATATGTTTGTTCTTCTGGTGTTGTCTAGGTTCCTTGGCTTGTGCGATAGCACCATTGTTGTCACAATATACGTCCAAAGGATTGGACGTGCCCTGAACCACACCAAGATCTATCAGGAGGTTCCTGATCCAAACAGCTTCCTTTGCCGCCTCTGAGGCAGCAATATACTCAGCCTCTGTTGTAGATGCAGACACCGTATCTTGCTTGGAACTCTTCCAGCTCACAGCTCCTCCGTTCATTACGAACACGTATCCAGATTGCGAACGAGAGTCATCTAAGTCGGTGAGATAACTCGCATCCGTGTAACCCTTTACACTGAATTCCTCATCACCTCCATAAACTAGGAACATTTCCTTAGTATTTCTCAAGTACTTAAGGATGTTTTTAACCGCTGCCCAGTGAGCTTCGCCAGGGTCAGTCTGGTATCTGCTCGTAACACTTAGAGCATAGGAAACATCTGGCCTAGTACAAATCATGGCATACATGATGGATCCGATTGCCGAAGCATACGGTATCACACTCATCCGACTTCGCTCATCATTCGTCGAAGGACACTGAGTCTTGCTAAGTTTTATGCCATGGGACATCGGTGAGAATCCCTTCTTGGACTCTTCCATTTTGAATTTTTTCAAAACTTTGTCCAGATATGTACTCTGACTCAATCCAATGAGCCGCCTTTATCTATCTCTATAGATCCTGATTCCTAATATGTAAATCGCCTCACCCAAATTCTTCATTGAGAAACTCCTTTCTAATGACTCTTTGGTTTCTTGCAACATCATGACATCATTTCCAATCAGTAATATGTCGTCCACATATAAGATTAGAAAATTTACTTTGCTCCCACTAAACTTCTTGTATAAACAAGAATCATAATCGCTCTTGATGAAGCCAAACGATTTGACTACCTCATCAAAACGAATGTTTTAACTCCGAGATGCTTGCTTCAACCCATAAATGGATTTATGAAGCTTGCATACCTTGTCAGCATAAGCCGGATCGACAAAACCTTCGGGCTGTATCATATACACGTCCTCAGTTAAATTTCCATTAAGGAAAGCCGTCTTGACATCCATCTGCCATATCTCATAGTCGAAATAGGCTGCTATGGCTAACATGATCCGAATTGATTTAAGCATCGCTACGGGCGAGAAGGTCTCGTCGTAGTCAACTCCTTGAACCTGTCGGAACCCCTTCGCGACAAGTCGTGCTTTATAGACAGAAATATTTCCATCCATATCAATTTTCTTCTTAAAGACCCATTTGCACTCGACGGGTCTTGCACCGTCATGCAGATCAACCATATTCCAAACTTGGTTTTCATCCATAGACTTTAACTCGGATCTCATGACTCCAAGCCATGACTCGGAATCAGATCCCACCATCGCTTCCGAATAAGTTGCCGGCTCATTACTGTCTAACAGTAAAACATCACGAGCATTTTGTAATATGGCAGATCTCCGTGGTTCAGGTGCTGTTACCGGTGTAGGTACCACGACCGGCTCAGCCTCCAAGGCGTTCGCCGACTCGCCCCTAGCCGGTTCCTCTCGAATTTCTTCGAGTTGCACTGTGCTCCCACTGACTTCCCGACCGAGAAACTCTTTCTCAAGGAAGACACCATTCCGAGCGACAAACACTTTGCCCTCTTCCCGGTTGTAGAAGTAGTACCCCAAGGTTTCCCTCGGATACCCCACGAAAATACACTTATCCGACTTGGGCGTGAGCTTGTCCGACTGAAGTCGCTTGACAAATGCCTCACAACCCCAAATCTTAAGAAAAGACAAACTTGGCTTTTTGCCCGTCCACATCTCATGTGGTGTCTTCTCTACTGACTTTGATGGTACTCTGTTTAGTGTGAAAGCTGCAGTTTCTAGACAATAACCCCAAAATTATAAAGGTAGATCTATCCGACTCATCATTGATCGTACCATGTCCAACATGGTCCGATTTCTCCGTTCCGATACACCGTTTCTCTGCGGTGTACCCGGCGGAGTGAGTTGAGGAACTATTCCACAACTCTTTAGATGGTCATCAAACTCATGGCTCATGTACTCACCTCCACGGTCCGACCGTAGAAACTTTATTTTCTTGCCGACTTGATTTTGTACCTCACTCTGGAATTCCTTGAACTTTTCAAAGGCTTCCGACTTGTGTTTCATTAAATAGATATATCCATACCTACTCAAATCATCAGTGAAGGTAATGAAGTACTCATAACCACCTCTGGCTGTCGTGCTCATTGGACCACATACATCACTATGTATTAGTTCCAACAAGTCGGACGCCCTTTCACAACTCCTTGCAAAAGGTGTCTTGGTCATTTTGCCTAGTAGGCATGATTCGCATGTCTCGAATGACTCTAAATCGAACGAAGTTAGAAGTCCATCATCATGGAGCTTCTTCATGCGCTTCCAACTTATATGACCAAGCCGACAATGCCAAAAGTAAGTCATATTCAGATCATTTGGTTTCAACCTTTTAATATTTATGTTATAGACCGATTCACTATCAAGATTCAAAATAAATAACCCGTTCTGAACGGGTGCAAAGCCATGAAACATATCTTTCAAATATAAAGAACAACCATTATTCTTAATATTCGACTCATAACCTTGTCTCATCAAACATGAGGCGGAAATAATGTTTCGACTAAGCACTGGAACATAATAACAATTATTTAGCTCCATTAAAAATCCTGATGGTAAATGAAGTTGCATCGTGCCGACTTCCAACGCAGCGACTCTCGCCTTGTTGCCGACCCGAATGTCAACCTCTCCTCTTGCCACGCTCCTAGTTCTTACCAGTCCCTGCAACGAGTTGCATATGTGAATAACTGATCCGGTATCATATACCCAAGAACTATTAGGCGCATCAGCAAGATAAATGTCTATAACATTGCACACAAGCGTACCTGAGTTGGAAGTCACACCTCCACTCTTGGCTCTGTCAGCCAAATACTTGGTGCAGTTCCTCTTCCAGTGGCCATCCTGCTTGCAATAGAAGCAATTGGCTCCGGCTGTAGGAGAAGGCTTAGTCTTTGAGGAAGCACTCTGGACAGGGCCATGGGCGCTACCTCCTGACTTATCCTTCTTCTTCTTAGTCCAAGAACTCTTCTTGAACTTAGCCTTATTCTGCACCATCAAAACTTGACTGGCGCCTTTCTTGATATCAGCCTCTGCCGTTTTGAGCATCCCATGTAATTCAGTGATACTCTTATCCATACCATGCATATGGTAGTTCGAGATGAACGAACCATACGCACTAGGAAGAGAGTTCAGAATTATATCAGTAGCGAACTCTTCGTTAATTGCGACGCCCAGCCGATCCAGAGACTGAATGTAACCAATCATCTTGATTACATGCGGACTCAGTGGATCGCCATCTTTCAGCTTACAGCCCAGCAAAGCTTGAGAGACTTGATACCTCTCGGTGTTTGCCTGAGCCTGGAACATACTTTTGAGGCTTTCGATCATATCGTAGGCCTCAACATTCTCGAACTGCTGCTGCAAGTCTGGTTCCATGTGTGCAAGCATAAGACAGCTAATTTCCGTAGACTCATCTCTAGTCTTACGGTAGGCATTCATGACTGCGACAGTCGCATCGTCATCTGGCTCTTCTGGAAGTGGAGTTTCTAGAACATGTTCTTTCTTGTTATGCTTGAGGACTATCCTCAGATTACGGTACCAGTTGGTGAAATTAGTTTCATTAAGCTTATCTTTCTCTAGGATTGACCTCAACGCGAAAGTGGACAACTAAGGAAGGTTGCTAGGTGCCATGGATCTACAACAGAAAATATGCAAAAACACTTAAGACATGTATTCATAAAAGAGCAGGCATATTAAACGCTTTAATACTTATGCTCCCACTAGAACCAACACCCCTCCGATTGTTGCTTAGTGATTCAAGATCCTAAATAAGCAAGTCGACTAGTGAGCTTTAGCATCACCGCTAGCCGTCAAGTGATCTAGGTAGGCAACACCTTGCCAATCGTATCCAATACGACTCCTGTTAGTTGGGTGAGATCACATGCCCCGGCTCCCAACCTACCTCGCCCCGAGCCCCACAACCGTTGTGATGGACTCGTCTAGATTACCAAGTGCTTCTGCTTGTAAGAGTCCGACTCAAACCCACCTAACCGGAAAGAATTGGTAGCACCTCAATTTTATGAGCCCACTACCAAGAATGTCCGACTTGTGATGGTGCAGCACTGGCGGGGCGACCGACTAGACCTTCTTTGAGGGATTAAAATCTACCAACTATCTAAATAGAGGTAAATAGAGACATAATAATAACGCAAATAAAGCAATTATAATGTGAAATGGTATGGCTCTCTTCATGGTGATCTCCATCTCCACGAAGCTTGTAAGTCGACTCGTGCCAACTCTTGTCACGTGCCATCTTACTCCATGTAGCCGACTTGTACATCGACTTGCATGCCTTCCGGGTTCTCCAACAAGCTACATTAGCTAGTAAATGAAAATTTACATAGAGAATCCGACACGCAGGCCGGTATACAATAAAATGACAGCACCTAGGCTCCAGCCGGCTCACAAAAACATGATACGCAGATCATGTATGGATTACACACATCACATGCACGTAAGTCATACCATTCACAACTTCCTGCAAAAACAAGTTATGCATAGATACGATATCTACCGGCGTTGTGAAACTTGCAACGACATCTAAGGCGCTACGATAGGGCGAAGCCCGCGGTCCCTCGCGGGTGCGGGCAGCGCCCGACGATTTCGGAAAACGCGGATCTCATCTGCATCCCGATCATGGATTTCTTCATCGGATAAAACGATTTTATCCAAATCTGATCCGTATTCCGGTTCGATCAAACTCTTTGATCTTCGATCACCGCAACTGGATTTATGTGTCACGGTATACTCCGATGGCGGAAACCGACCGGTAGGGGTAAGTTGTTTCACGACCTTAGCAGTATGATCACGGAAATCAGATCATCCATTAACCCCGAGTACGATTGATCCAATCAACCTTGTACAAAACCGATCTATCTCATAGACCGACCACCAAAACAGCAATTAGATCACATCTAACGCTAACTACATATCACATATGTACGGATCTCGGGCCTAATACCAGAAGCTACCGCTCTGATACCACTGCTGGGACGCGTAGAGATAAACAAAACTTTTTCCTACGCGGTACTTCCAAGATCTAGCCGAGGTAGAAGGCCACGATGATTACCACTAGACGCGCGGTTGCGGATTATCGATGAAGCGCGTCGGGGCAGTGCAGTCCACGATCCGATCCAGCCGATCCGATCCCGCGAACATCGAAGTGCTGAACGTACAGCACCTCTGCCGGTATCCACACGTACGAGGAGGAGCTCCGACGGCGGACTGCTAGGTCCGGTGCGACGGCTGGACTGATTGGGGTTAGGGTTCCCAACGCATGGGAGTGGACTAACGTGCCCGCTGGGCAACCTGCGCCCCTCTTTATATAGCGAATGGTAGTGGGCTTCACAACACTTGCGGCCCATTCCCTCTGTGAGTCCGACTCACAAATCAGTCCATTTCCGGTTCGAGTCCAACCCGACCAATACAATTGCTCCCGCTCTTAAGTGTGCGACCCTGCAGGATCATGGCGACTTGGACACGATTAGAGTCCGACTCTCAATCGATCAATCGGTAGCGGCTCCTAGCAGAACATGCCGACTCCCAAGTCCCATTGAGTCATGACGACATACCTTCCAATGTGATTTACATCTTAGTCCCTTTTGCCTCACGATATACCTTTTCGAACTATAGGCGATTTATCGTCATCCCTTAAATAGCTCGACTCTCTTCTCGATCCGTGATATGTGATTCATCTGACTAACTCTTAGTCAACAGACACAGTTAACACTTAACCGAGTCGCGCATGGCCATGCTTCCTGAATCATATCACTCGAGAGGGCCCCGAGAATATCTCTCTGTCGAGACATCGTAGTAGTTTTCATAGACGGGAGTGTCATGAGACTACGGGTAGAGACGTGGGGAAACGGGATCGCGTTGGTGACAAAGACACTGGATTTACCCAGGTTCGGTACGTCGTATTATACGACGTTCCTACTCCTGCAATCTCACTATTCAGGACTAAACCCTGTGCAAACAATTACAATGTGAGGTTAGGTTTAGCTACTCGCGGAGGATCAACTTCTCGACGAGTTGGCCTGTGTCTTCTCCTCTCTTATCTCACCTCCCGTCCGGCTTTATATAATAGCCGGATTAGGGCATACAGAATAGGAAACCTAGAAGACTACGATAGCTTGTAAGTTGGAAAGTAAGGAATCCGTCTTCTCCTCCAAGCCGGATCACGTGGGTCATGATCCGGGTCCTTCTAGAATCCGGCTTTTGCGCGTCAGCTTACTGGGCCGCCCAATGGACCATAGCCCAGTACCAGTTGGGCCACCCTGGTAATCCGGCACTTTTGACTACCATCTGATATACCCCTATTCGGTATATATCCGATAGTAGCCCCCAAGAAGGATTAAAACTCTGATTTGCCGTCTTTCGCCAAATGTATATTGTCCAAGAAATATTGGCCAGCAGTCTTGATTCTTCTTATTCTTCTTTTTGAAAAGAGATGGTAACGTAAAACTCGGAATTCGGGAAATCCGGCTTTTCTCACGCGATCCTTCACGGAGAAGGAACTTCCTACGTCAGCACTTTAATCCTGCTGACGTGAGGGACGTTTGGGTTTTGAGTGGGAAACCCAGAAACATATCTCTGACAGATTCTCGCGGGAAACGAGGAGATAACCATAATCACCCTGTCGATTCATTTCCCGGATTTTCCGGCGAGTGACACGCGTTGAACATCCAATGGTCAAAAGAGCCGTTAGCACGTATCGTGACGGATTTCCGGTCATAAATAGGCTTCGTCGTCCTACCAGCAAACCTTCCGCTCTCACTCCGAACGGCATTAGCGCCCAAGCTCCCAAGCAGAGAAACACCGAACGCCCACTGCGCCCAAAATCGTCACCGGAGATGAGCTGCGCCGCCACCTGATGGCATCCTCACCGTCCTCCCCTGCCCACACCGTGACGCGCGACATCGAGCAAATCATCAACGACATGGATCCGCAGTTGGACTCCCCAACACGCACCGGCGACGAGCCTATGAAGACGATGGATTCCGCGGTAGACGGAGGGAACCTCTCCGCCACCACGGATCTTGCGAGCTCAAGCTCCGCGCTCTCTCCGCCTTTCGCTCCACAAATGGCGGAGGAGAAGATCACGCTTCTCGGCGACGAGCTCGCCGCTGCGGAGGCCGCGGCGTCCGCCGTCGCCGGTGATGGGGGGATGATAACCCGGTAGGCCAAACTCCAAGGAGTAACCCGGCCCAAAAGGACGCTGCGCAGGATCCGGCTAAGGATAAGGAAACCTGTGAAGGCCCAAGCTTGTAGGCCCGGTAACCCGGATTGTGGGTTACTGTAAAGGAAAGTTAGGGTTTGTGCGCCGTGTCCGGGTAGGATCCAGGATGCGCCTTGGAGAGTAAGCCAGGGGGTACGGGTGCTTTATAAACCGACCCCCAGGTCTAGTTTAGGCAGAGATCTAAGAACCCTAGCAATATCGCTTGATATCGAGCATCTAGTGTAATCCCAGAGTTGAGTTGTTGTATCAAGATCGGAGACTCAGCGACTTTGATTGCCGGCTACCAGATCGAATTGCACCATGTTTTCCTCTGAGCTAAACCCTCTCCCAAACGCCTGTGTCGTCTTGCCCCAAGATCAGTTACCCCCGGTAACGTCTGCCGTGATTATCCCACGACAGTTGGCGCCCACCGTGGGGCCTGCGTCCAAAGGTGTTTACATTACGGGAGAAGCTCGGAAGAGCATGGAAAACCTTGTCGTGGGCGAGATCTACATCGACCGCGAAGGAGAAAAGATGGTGGACGATTCCGGCTGGGGGCCAGAGTCGGATCATCTCGAGTCCGGATCTATGGTGACGATCGGCCGGATCAACATCTTCGTCGGTATGGTACGTACACCTGATTTAAAAGGACAATATCATGTGCATACTACAGGAACTTCTAGCAGGGACAAAGAGACATTAAAGCAAGCGGCAAACTCGGTTTCGTCGGCCGCGCCGGAATACCTTAGATGGGCAGAACAGGAGGTAACGTGGAGTAGAAGAGATCATCCGAAAAAATTAGAGCGTCCAGGAGTCTTGGCATTGGTGGTTGCTCCACAGGTTAATGGTTACGAACTGAAGAGGGTCCTGATGGACGGTGGAAGTAGCATCAACATCCTTTATTGGGAAACCTTCTTACGGATGAGTCTTAAAGAGTCCCAGTTACAGAAAAGTTCGACAATCTTTCATGGGATCGTGCCAGGTCACTCGGCGAGCCCCGAGGGAAAGATCACCTTGGAGGTTGCTTTTTGAGAATCGACGGATAATTATCGAGTTGAGTGGCTCACGTTCGAGGTGGTCAAATTGCGCAGTCCTTATCACGCACTGTTTGGAAGACCGGCTTATGCCAAATTCATGGCTAGGCCGTGCTATGTGTATTTACAACTAAAGATCCCGGGTCCGAAACGGACCATCACCATACATGGGAACCGGGATATAGCGGCCGAGTGCGACGAAGGAGATTCGGTTATGGCCGAGCAAGCATGCAGAAAGGAAGAACTCGAATATTACCGGTCTCAAGTAAACCCGGATGATAGAACATCCTTGAAAAAGCCGAATACTGAGGATGAGAGAGCAAAATTCAAGGCAGCACAAGACACCAAGAAGATAGATTTTGTCGAAGGTGATTCCACTAAGCAGTTTACCATAGGGTCTAACCTGGGAAAAGAGCAGGAGAAGGCACTTGTGGAGTTTATTCGTTCGAATGCAGACGTGTTCGCCTGGACGCCTAGCGACATGCCGGGTATCCCTACAGAGCTGGCCGAGCACAGTTTGCATGTGGATCCCAAGTCCAGGCCCGTGAAGCAGGGTTTGAGGAAAATGAATGAGGAAAGAAGGAAGGCCATAGAAGAAGAGATCGCTCGGCTATTGGCAGCCGGCTTTATCATGGAAGTATTTCACCCGGATTGGTTGGCAAACCCGGTTCTAGTGATGAAAAAGACCAATGAGTGGAGGATGTGCATTGATTTTACGAGTCTCAACAAGAATTGCCCAAAGGATCCGTTCGCGCTACCAAGGATAGATCAGATTATAGATGCAGTAGCTGGAAGCGATCTATTATGCTTCCTGGACGCATATTCCGGGTATCATCAGATTAAGCTCAAGAGGGAGGATTGGGAGAAAACGTCATTCATAACCCCTTTTGGGGCCTTCTGTTATAAAACTATGACGTTTGGATTGAAGAACGCCGGTGCAACTTACCAACGGTGTATTCAAAAATGCTTCGAGGACCAAATCGGACGCAACGTCCATGCCTTTGTGGATGATGTGGTCATCAAGACCAGGAAGGCGGAGACGTTTATCGATGATCTAAAGGAGACGTTCAAAAACTTGAGGAGGTACCAGATGAAGCTTAACCCGACAAAGTGCGTGTTCGGAGTTCCAGCCGGGAAATTACTCGGCTTTATAGTTTCCGAGAGAGGAATCGAGGAAAACCCGGATAAAATCAAGGCCATCCAGAGTCTGAAAAAACCGGAAAATTTGAAGCATGTTCAAAAGCTCACGGGCTGCGTAGCAGCATTGAGCCGATTCATATCCAGACTCGGAGAAAAGGCAATACCCTTGTACCGGCTCTTGCGGAAATCGGATAAATTCGTGTGGGATCAAGAGGCGGATGAGGCGTTTGAGGCACTAAAGAAGCAGTTATCTGAAGCACCAGTACTAGCGGCGCCGGGTCCTAAAGAGCCTATGTTGCTATACGTGGCAGCTGGCCCCCGAGCCGTCAGCGCGGTAGTTGTTGTAGAGCGCAAAGAGGATGGGAAAGGTTACCCGGTTCAGAGACCGGTTTATTACGTCAGCGAGGTATTATCAGAAGCAAAGCAACGCTATCCACACTGGCAGAAGTTGGTGTTCGGGGTCTTTATGGCTAGCCGGAAATTGAAGCCGTATTTCCAAGAACACCCCATAACAGTGGTTAGTTCAATACCAATGTCGGATATCATCAGAAACTCGGACGCGACGGGAAGAATAGCCAAATGGGCAATAGAAATGGGGGATTATCACATCAACTACGAACCCAGGTCAGCAATGAAATCTCAAGCTTTAATTGATTTCGTTAACGACTGGACACATACAGGCATGACTACAACGGTTCCGAATTCCGAATCATGGATCATGCACTTCGATGGATCTAAGCAATACGAGGGATCAGGAGCTGGGGTGGTGCTAACGTCACCCAAAGGAGATAAACTAAGTTACGTACTACAAATCCACTTCGACTGTTCCAACAACGTGGCCGAGTATGAGGCCCTATTGCACGGCCTAAGGGCAGCTAAGGAGATGAACGTCAAGAGGATACGGTGCTTCGGAGATTCGGACCTCGTAGTGCAGCAGGTGTCAGGAACTTGGGATAGAAAGGACGCAACTATGGCAGCATACCGCAGGGAAGTTGATAGGGTTGCAGGATGTTTTTCCGGGTATGAGGTAGAGCATATAGACAGAAGAAAGAATGAGGCAGCCGACGCGCTCGCTAGACTCGGCTCGCGCAGAGAGCCGGTTCCACCTAACGTTTTCCTGGATGAATTATGGCGACCATCAGTTAAAACCGAGTCAGAGGAGGAATTGGCAAACCAAGACCCGGATTCAGGACTTGTGGCTACCATACGTACTGTTCCCAAATGGACAGAACCGTTTTTGGCCTACTTGTCGCGAGGCGAGCTACCACAGCAGGAGGTATTAGCAAGGCAAATTTTGAGGCGAGCAAAGGGATATTCTATCATCAACGGGGAACTATATAAGAGAAGCGCAGCAGGGGTCTTTTTGCGCTGCGTAGCGCCAGAAGAAGGCCGACAGATTCTCAAGGAAATACATGAAGGCGACTGCGGACATCACGCATCCACAAGATCTCTCGTGGCTAAAGCTTATCGACACGGATTTTTCTGGCTCACAGCTCTAGCAGATGCGGAGCGATTGGTAGCAAGGTGTGACGGATGTCAAAGGTACGCTCGCCAAACCCATGTGCCGGCTATGGAGTTACGGACCATCCCGTTAACTTGGCCGTTCGCCGTATGGGGTATGGACATGGTCGGCCCCTTTCATATGTCACCATGCAAGAAGACACATCTTTTGGTGGCTATTGATAAGTTTACCAAGTGGGTTGAGGTTATGCCAGTTACTAATTGCGAATCAGCCACAGCAGTCAAGTTCCTGAAGAGGATTATCTACCGGTTCGGGTATCCCCACAGCATAATTACCGACAATGGAACCAACATGTCCCTTGGTGAGATGGAGAAGTTCTGTGGCAACAATGGAATCCGACTTGACGTCGCGTCAGTAGCTCATCCGCAGGCCAACGGACAAGTGGAGAGGGCAAATCAAGAATTGCTTCGCGGGTTAAAACCACGATTACGAGTATCCTGTATCAGGGCAGCTGGCGCATGGGTCGAAGAACTCCCTTCTGTGGTTTGGGGCATCAATACTACGCCTAATAGATCTACTCAGATGACACCCTTCTTCATGGTCTATGGCGCGGAGGCAGTACTACCGAGTGATATTATCCATGATTCACCACGAGTGTCAGCATACGTCGAAGTGGAGAATGAAAAGACCCGACAAGACGCCGTGGATATGTTAGAAGAGCAAAGGGAACAAGCCCTGGAAAGATCAGCCATATATCAGCAGGATTTACGAAGGTATCATAGCCGGCACGTGAAAACCCGGGTCTTCCAGGAAGGAGACCTGGTTTTGCGCCTGGTACAGTCAAACGAAGGAAAGCACAAGTTATCACCACCCTGGGAAGGACCGTTTATCATAAGCCGGAATTTGCATAATGGGTCATACTACTTGATAGATGCAAGGGAAGAGTCGACCACAGTTAATGACACTGCTCACACCACTTCATCTATGCAAGAAAGAGACAGACCGTGGAACGTGGCTCAGCTACGTCCATATTATACTTAGCAAAAATTGTATTGGCATATGGAATTGAACGATGTAATAGGCAGCAGGTTTTCAGACGTACTCTTTTCCTATCCAGGGTACCTTTGGGGACTGGACGGGTTTTTAATGAGGCGGCTTGCTGACCTAGATTTTTCATATCAAGTAAAGAGGCGATTATCAAGAAAAGAGATGGTTCTAATCAGGTTATGTACTCTCAGTATGATGCGTATATCTAGGTCTTGGGGGCTGGTCGCTTGAATAGCACAGTTACAAACTCAAAGACCCGGCCATGATGCCTATGAGTTATAAGGGCCGATTACTTGCAAACGAGTACGGCTACAATCTTATAACCGGACAAAGAAGTCCAAATTCCTTGGGCTATTCTTACTTAAGCTCGATGTGACTCGCATTAAAGTGGCATGATTTGTTCGCTTACGATTACAGTCAGTCACGAAACCCGATGGGGCTTGACTGGCTACGTTTTCGTATGCATGTAACAACATGGTATCCACGCGAAAGCCGGCTTACAGTACAAGATAGTCAAAAGGGTCATCTAAACCACAAGTTATGCAGAGTACAAGGCTAAACAGCTGGAAACTCAACGATTATTAAGCATAACTTCAAATCCTATGTGAAACAACTCAGGGATCTTTGTGAATTTAGCAGTAGGCAGGTCGTTCCCCTTTCAAGATCAAGTGTCCTAGACTTGGAGATCCGGGTCCGGGTGACTTGAAATCTTGAAAAGAGAAAAAATTGCTTACTTGTAAAATTCCAAAAACCCAAATATCCGAGTCTTGGGGACTTGGGGACTTAGAAGCAAATCCGCTTGTCAATACCCATGAGACCCGGAAGTCGAGTTTTCACAAAAGGAACAATAAAGAACGCCGGATATCGAGAACAGATGAGCTCAATAATGGATAAACTTAAAAAGGCCGGAAGAGGCATAGAGTATATCAAGACCTTAGCGTGCATTACAAAATCTCGGCGAAAAGATATCAAAGGTGCACAGGCGCACCACCCAAAATATAACTGTTTAAACAGCATGTTGACCGACCGGTGCATAAGAAGAGGCATTAGAGATCAGATATCACTCGGCGTTCATCTTGGCCTTGCCCTTGCCATCATTGGTGGTAGCAGCAGCACCCGGATCAGCGGTACCAGCCCGTGCAGGAGGTGGAACGACTGGTGTTGAGGTAGCGGGGGCAGAGCCGGCTTCAGCTTGCTTCTTTGCAGCCTCCGCCCTCAACGCAGCAGCTTCCTCCTTCCACCGAGCCAGCATATCATACGGCTCGGGAAGATCTGACTTAATTGCTTCACCGGCAGCATCATATGCTGGAACAAGGATATTAACATCCAGGTCGTCAGCAATCACGCTGGCCGGGTAACGGACCTCCTTCTGGACGGCCTGAAAATCCTTCACTGAGAACTTGGATCCATCAAGCTTGAACTCTGGGAAGCCGCCCATAAGCTTCACTAGCTCGAGCTTGGGGAAATAAGCCTTGGCGAGTGCAAGCCCTCGGGTCACTCCAACCCGGCAAGACGAGCGTTTCCAGTGCCAGATCCACTCAGGAATAGTGGAGAAGGCATCCAGCATCCTCTTCAGATCAACATGTCCTTTACCCGGCCACCGTAATTCCTGAAGGATCCATTTGGTTCCGGCACATAGCTGCCGGAGAACACTCTTCATGGTTTTCAGCTTGGCGATGTCATCCTCTTCCGGCATGGTTTCGTCCGGGCCTGAAGAAATGGAAACGTAAGTCGGGAAAACCGTTGCTATCTATCAAAAGGGTAAACCCGGAGGAGGAAACGTACCAAGTAAAGCACGATATGTGTCTGATATTTGGATGGAAAGGCTTGTTAGATCATCTTCTGCGTTGTGAGCCCTTTTCCTATATTTCCTCATTATCAGCCTATTTCTCCTGGCCTCAGCTTCGGCTGCTTCACGCAAAGCTACCTCCTTTTCGATGAGCTTGGTGGCGTCTGCCAGTTTCTCCTCAGATTGAGTCACGAAAGACTGAATGCATGCAAACAAGGATCAGTCGGGTAGAGGAGCAAGTTATCAGTCGCTTGTATAATAAAGTCCCAAGCAAATTATGAATCAATTCACTCGGAACTTGGGGACTGGACAAGGGCACAAGCAACATTAGTCGGATTTACCTCGTGTTTGGCTATTAAAGCCCCCAAGATGTTTTCTTCATTAGCCCTTAAAGTGCGCAGGGTTTCCAGCATCTGGGCAAACGTCAGTTCTTCGGATCGAGTACCGGAAGAGCCGGCAGCTTGGTCACCTGGTGGGGGGGCTCTCCCCGCCCTTGGAGTCGAGACCCGGACAGTTTGAGTACCCGGGTTGGGAGAGCCCATCCTTGTATCTAGAACCTCGATCTCCTCGTCTACTGGTTCCGATGAGGAAGGAGATCCGGCGGCTCGGGGGAGCGGATTGTTCAGAGGGCCTTGTTCCTGGTTATTCGCCGCATCACCGCCAGTCGCGGTGTCTACATTATCAGTCGGCTTCTCCACCCGATGGTTATCTGTTTCCACGTTTTCCGGGTCACTGACGGTGACTTGAGTGCTGAAAGAAAGATGGGAAAAGGCAGTTATTAGTGATGACGATGGCTTGAGTGGAAATTTGTCAGACGTAAAAGGAAATCATGTAGCAAAAACTTACCCGGCATTCACGGTGTAGTCCGGCGGGAGCTCGCCGCTAGAAGCAGATGAGGTCGTCACAGGGACCACTAATGGAACCCGGAACTGCCCGGCACGTGGATGGTTAGGAGAAGGGTGGCGTTGAGGAGAGTCGGAAGGACGAGACGGAGGAGCGCTGGCACGAGGGACCGAGGGGGTAGAGATGCCCGGGTTAAGGGGATCTTCACCCGGGGAGCTCCGAGTTACTCTGCGTTTGGCTGGGAAAGAATCCTTCAAGCACGACGAATTTGATAATTGATGGTTAAGTCGTCGCATGGCGTCAAAGGAGTAAGGTTCAGAGGATAATGAGGAAAAAGGAACCTTGGACACTGTCCCCCTGGCCTTCCTCTTGCCTCCAACTGTTGCCTCTGGGTCAGACTCGGTTGCCTCCGGGTCATCCTCGTTGGTCTCACCTTCGTCCTCCTGCCCTGCGAACCAGATGTGTGTTCGTTGGAAAAAAGGTAAATGGAAGGAAAATAATACAAGTAAAGATATACAAATTCTGTGCGAATACCTTCACTATCATCAGCCGGCTCGTCCTCTTCTTCCGGGTCTCTGGAGGGGGGGGGAGGGTTCAACTCTCCAGAAAGGGTCATCAGCCTAAGACAAAAGAATGAGACTAAGGGTTAGAAGCTGTATCAAGTCAAAATGTGGAAATAAGTTGTGAATATCGGGTATTACCGCCGGAGCCGGGTTCTCTCGAGTAAACGGGGGTAACCCGGTGATGCCCTTTATCACCTCCAGCTTCTCTGTTAAGAAGCCTTTGATGGTCTTGTTGGTATCGCCGGTCGCAAAGCTCTTGGTGGAGTATCTGAGTGCATCTGTGGTGTGCCCCGAATACTCGCACATCAATTTGGTGCGAATGGAGTTGGGTTGGATCCGAAAATCAACCCATGTTTTTACTAAATTTAGCCCGAGGAGGCCTTGGGCTGAGAGGATGGCTATCTTGGCTAATGAGGGAAGGATCGCCTCCCTGTCCGAGTCTGGTGCAAAGGCGTTGAAAGACTCGGAAGGTTCAAGGAGGTTTTCCGAGTAACCCGGCAGTTTCTTTTCGCCGTCTGGGGAGGTATCGTGGCAATAAAAGAAAGACAGCTGCCAATGTTTGACGTGGGAGTTTAAATTGAGGGTTGGCATCGGTGAATTCTTGCGGCGTTGGATGGATACCCCGCCACAAGTAAGAAGTGCTCCGTCACCACTTTCGCGGCACGGCTTACACTGGAATAGTTCGATGAAGAGAGTCAAACTTGGCGGCATGCACAAGTACGACTCGGATAGAACGATGAAGTGGGTAATATTCAACATAGAGTTAGGCCCTATGTCGAATAACCGGAGGCCATAATGGCTTAAGACCTCCCTGAAGAAAGGGTGACCCGGAGGACGGAATCCCCGGGTCACGTGCTCTACGAAGCAGATTACCTCGTTATCAGCAGGTGTGGGCCGGGTCTCGTTGCCCGGCGCCCTCCAGTGAATGTCCTTCTGAGAAGGGAGAATTCCTAATTCGGCTAGCTCGTCCAACTTGGCCTTTGTAGTTGTGGAACGCCCCCAGTTGGCGGATATGGTTTGGGTAGTCCTCGCTTGAGTCGGCTGTCTTCCCTGTCGTTTGGGAGCCATGGGATCAACCTGCAAAACACAAGAAAAAGAGGCATAGGAAATAAGACTCGGAAGTGTTGGATTATCCGAGTATAAGGTAACAAGAAAGTATGAAGCTAAGAATTATCCGGGTATCACGCTATGAAGTGGAGATTACAAGGTATCCGGGTGTTAAGTACAATTGTGGAAATTATTGGTCACTTACGTATGGAAAAGCATTTGAGGAAGATGGATGGTTGCCCATGTGTATACCGCAAGCAAGATAGCTGGAAAAGGAGGATTTTCCGGGTGTTAACGCGATGAGCGGAAAATCAAGGAGGAATGGATCTAGGTAGGAAAGTTTGTTAACGATTTTGCAGAAGATTTGGTGGTTAGTAATGGTAGGAGGATGAGTTGTAACTATCTAGCAGGTGGTTAAAGGAGTTGGCGAGCATCGAATCGATCTAGCTTGATGCAATCGGAAAAAAGATTCACGGGTTGACCTAGATCCGATCCTGGATAAATTGAAAAATTGCGGGGCTAAATTAAACGGCTGCAAGAGGCTTACCGGAGAGATTGGAGTCTAGCGCGACGGCGGCGAGCGGCGTGGCTCGAATGCGCCCTTTTGCGGCTCTTGGCGCGGGGAACGAAGGTGCGGCAGTCTAGCGCGACGGCGGCACGAGATGGCTCTAGGGCGAGTGCGGCCGGCGGCGGCTTAGCTTCGATGGCGAGCGCAAGCTCCTTGCGATGGCGCTGTGAGGGTGTACGGAGCGATGAAGGAAAGGGGAAGATAAGGCGTAGTGATGGGTTTGGGGTTACCCTCTGAGTACTATTTATAAGGCGAGGGTGGTTCTATCTTAACGGCCAGAAGCCGGAAATCGTGGGGTGATGGTTATCCACGGGGATTCTGCAAGATATGCGCCAAGTATTGGGCAAAGCATCTGGACAAGAGGAAGAAGGAGATCCACTCCGTAATATCAGGATCGATTATCGAGTATAGGGATCTTGGCATTTTTATTAGGGTTTGGACCGGGAAAATTAAACCAAAGTGTTTGGAGGAAAAACCCGGGTTACTACATGGCCGCCATGGAGTAAGGCCTAACTGAATATTAAAGCATCTTAACCCGGCCTCCCTATGCATGTGTGTTAGGTATCTTTGCAGGGAATAGCGAGCGCTTCAAGGAGGATCCATGAAGCCCAGGCTATTCTGGGGACTACTGATGGGGGGATGATAACCCGGTAGGCCAAACTCCAAGGAGTAACCCGGCCCAAAGGACACTGCGCAGGATCCGGCTAAGGATAAGGAAACCTGTGAAGGCCCAAGCTTGTAGGCCCGGTAACCCGGATTGTGGGTTACTGTAAAGGAAAGTTAGGGTTTGTGCGCCGTGTCCGGGTAGGATCCAGGATGCGCCTTGGAGAGTAAGCCAGGGGGTACGGGTGCTTTATAAACCGACCCCCAGGTCTAGTTTAGGCAGAGATCTAAGAACCCTAGCAATATCGCTTGATATCGAGCATCTAGTGTAATCCCAGAGTTGAGTTGTTGTATCAAGATCGGAGACTCGGCGACTTTGATTGCCGGCTACCAGATCGAATTGCACCATGTTTTCCTCTGAGCTAAACCCTCTCCCAAACGCCTGTGTCGTCTTGCCCCAAGATCAGTTACCCCCGGTAACGTCTGCCGTGATTATCCCACGACAGCCGGAGCGGATGAAGAAATGGAAACTGCCGGCAACTGGGTTGCCTGCAGCATTCCCCCATCCCTCCTTCCAAACATGGAAAAGGAGGGGTTGGTGCTCAAAGGGAAATGGCGGCTCCCTGAGGACGAGAACGAACCCCAGCCAAACGACGGCGAACGGGTTCTTCTCTCCTCCCATCTCCTAAGAGGTATGGGATTGCCCCCTTCCGCCTTCTTCCTCCAAGTTCTTTCCCACTACAACATTCAACCTCATAACCTGCCACCCAATTCCATTCTCTATATGGCCGGGTTCCAGGCCCTTTTCGAGGGTTTCTTAGGCATAGGACCTAGGTTAGACTTCTTTCTGTATTGTTTCGGGGTTAAGCGGAACTCTTCGGAGGGCGCACTCCCGACTTGCGGGACCATCTCCTTCACCCTTAGGAGGTTTAGGGAGGAATGGTTCCCCAAGATTAGAACCTCGGAATCCGTCAAATTTTGGACGGGTTCCTTCTTCTATCATCCCGATGTTCCTTTTCCGACAAAGGCCATCGGGGTTCCACCTTTCACTAATACCGCTGCTGTTCCCCAAGAGAATTGGGGAACAGAAGCCGTCCAAGTCCTGCCGCCTGATCTACTAAGGATCAAGCGGCGCATCGCCAAGCTCACCTCCTTGGATCCGCCTCTAACCGGCATGGACACGGTCCTTTGCTGGTTAGAAAGGCGGATCCAGCCATTAGCCAATCATGGCGGCCGTCTCCTCTGCGAATACACGGGTGCCAACGACCAAATGCGGACAACCAGCAAAGACTGGGCCGCGAAGGATCTGCGGCGGCGCGTAAACCAGTTGGTCGCATCACGCGACCAATATGAAGCGAGTCGGCCAATGTATACAGCCGACAATTCGGCTCCCAAGGTATTTTTTCTGTCATTTGGGTGGTTCTTTGCCCTGCTTTCTCGGATTTTTCACTTCTAACCCTGATTTTTCTTTTCGACAGCTTGCTGATCTTCCAGACTTGGAGCTTGCCTCCGAAGCTGATCTGGAGGCGTTGCACGCCACCTTTGCAGGTGGGCGCAAGCGCAAGAAGATTTCCTCCTCTGAGGAAATCATCGATCTTGACGGTATTCCCGTCGCAACCTCGAGGTTAGTACATCCAGGTTTATTTCTTTTGTCGAAGTTTTCTTCTGTCTTCGGAGTTTTAACTCTTCCGGGTTTTTGTTTTTTGCCTTTAGCCTGCCTCCCTCCACCTTAAAGCGAAAGAAGCTGAAAAGGCACAAGATTGTGTCCAACAGAGGTGCTCAACCTTCTCCCGTCATCGCCCCGGACACACCGTCCACGATGGCGGAAGAGCATGCCACAGCTCCCACCACCAAGTCGTTGGAGCCCAGCCAGCCTGTTGTGCCGGACATGGACACGAGGGAAAGGGCGGCCCCAGAGGTGGGAAATTCTTCTCGGACAATCGATGAGGAGATTCCCACCTTCGACAAGGACTTCAAGAACCTCAACGACGGCCTAAGCGCGGCCGGAATTCTTTTTGCGGAGTACGCAAAGGAGTTAATTGAAAACTTGGCGGGTTTGCAGCGAATGAGCCAGGTATTTTAATCTAGCCCCCAAGCATTTAGACAAAATTTATACCTTTTTTGCCTTGATGCTTTTTAATTATTCTTTTCCTTGTCATGTTCCAGCAAACCGCCGAAACCATTAACATGGAAGTTTTCAATAAACTTTCCGTCAAGAACAAGGAAGTTAGAAATCTTATTTCTATTCTTGAGGTGAATGATACGGAGCTGGCATCGTCTCAGCTGCAGCTGAAGGAAACAACAGGTAAACTTTATCCCTCTGAAGTTTGTTATTCAGCTTGTTGTCTAAGTACTTTTTCCGGGATTTCTAAACTCGGAATTTTTCTTGCTTTCCAGCTGCTTTGGCTATGGCCCAGCACATAGCTGAAGATGCCGGAAATGCTGCCAGTCTCCGTGAGGAAAACCTGGACCTTCACAAGCAACTTGTGAAGGCTCAGAAAGATCTGGAAGCCAGCAATCTGGCCCTTGGAATTGCTCATTCCAAGGCTTCCGAACAGGCGGAAAAGGACAAGTCCACCATTCAAGACTTGGAAAATACCCTAAATCTGCACCTGGGGGAAGGCTCCGAAATCGACAAGATCATCGGTAAGTTTTACTTCATTTACCATTTTTCCATGTCTTAGTTTCTTTCCCTGCTTTTTTCACTTAACCTTTTTGGTTGTTTTTGTTTGAAAAAACAGGAGGTAACCCAGATCTTGCTCGGATTGATAGAATCCGAGCCTTTGGGAAGACATGGACTGCTATCAGAGGTGCTGGCATGCAGCTGGTCAACAGGTTCCTTCCCAGAAGGACTGGGGAGTTCTCGGAAGTTGAGAAACTTCCGGGTGCCATCTTGGAGGTAGCGGAGTCGAGGGAATCCATCCTACGCTCCGCTGCACGGGGTGGTGCACGCATGGCGCTTGGCCTTATGCGTATGCACTACCCTGGTGCAAAGTCTTGGCGCGTGGCGTCCGATATCCCTCAAGGATACACGGAAACCCAACGAAATACCATCTTTGATGAAATCAAAGGCCACGCCACCAAGATCGCCTCCATGGTGAATATCTCCATCACCTATCCAGAAGAGGAGATCCCCGAAGACCCCGAGAATGACAGCAGCGAGGAAGACTCGGTTGCTTGAAAGGGCTACCTTGAACCTGGATGGCGAAAGTAGAAAGTAGGAGCATTACTGCACTTTCAAGATGTAATTCATATTGTAATGCTTCTATTCCTTTTGTATGAGCAAAAACTCCTCCCTTTGCAGTTTTTAATTATGAAATTCTTTGCAAGGTTTCTGGATTTTAGTATTCCTTTATCTTCTAAGTTCTCTGGCTTATATGTTTTAACTGTCCTTAGTGTTTGAAATGGCTCAATAGTATTGTGAATCATCATGCCGAGTAACTGGGTATAACCGATCAGCTTGAACTCGGAAACATGGATCATACTAAAGGCATTTTTACTAACTAGCTCCAGTGACCCAACACATAAACAATCAGATAATACTTAGAGAAAAGCAAGGAATTTTTTGAAACTTGGGCACGCAGGCACAATCCGAGTTTCCTTTAGCCGTTAGCAGGCTGAAAATCATTCAGTTTTTAAACACCGAGCACGCAGGCACAATTCGGGTTAACATTGAGTATTTTGTAAGATCATTGGGAAATAGATAAGGCGGAATCATGCTTTGTACTATAATGAACTTGTAAAAACATGGATACCAAAATTCCGACAACTTTATTTCATGATCTCAAAGATGTTTACATAGAAATTGAACTAAGTATAGAAGGGACGTAACTGCTGGATGCTCCAAGGCCTCTTTGTCTCTCCTAGTTCATCATCTATCTTTCTCTTTCTTTTGCGATTCGTCTTTTCGGGATCATCTTCCGTGTCCCGAATATCTACAAGATAATATGACCCATTTTTCATAGCTTTGCTAATTACAAATGGTCCTTCCCATACTGGGGCCAATTTGTGCTTTCTTTGCTGCACCAATCTCAGCACTAAGTCACCTTCTTTAAAAGAACGATGTCTGATTTTCCGACTATGATAACGTCGTAAACCTTGCTGGTAAATGGCGGATCTTTGGAGCACAAGTTCTCGTTCCTCTTCTAAGAGATCGACGGCATCCTGTCGTGCTTCTTCGGCATCCGAGTCATCGAAATCCCGCACTCTTGGGCTATCATGGATCATGTCCGTTGGAAGGATAGCTTCCGCACCATAAACTAGGAAAAACGGGGTTTGCCCAGTTGACCTGTTTGGCGTCGTTCGAATGCTCCAAAGCACAGAAGGCAGCTCCTCTACCCATGCTCCAGCCGCTCTATGAAGAGGAGATTCGAGTCTTGGGCGTATTCCTTGCAGGATTGAGCTATTCATTCGCTCGACCTGGCCATTGGATTGCGGGTGTGCCACATATGCGAGATCTAGGCGGATTCCCGTTTGTCGGCAATATTTTGCCAACTCTCCAATGGAGAAATTTGTCCCGTTGTCGGTTATTATGCTATGTGGAACGCCGTATCTCATGACTATGTCAATGATGAAATTTCTGGCAGTTACACCGTCAAGCTTTTTGATGGGTTTAGCCTCCACCCACTTGGTATATTTGTCCACAGCTACAAGTAGATGTGTAAGTCCGCCTCGCGCAGTTTTGAATGGTCCCATCATATCTAGCCCCCAGACCGCAAACGGCCATGTAATTGGGATAGTTTTGAGTGCTTGGGCCGGCATATTGGTTTGCTTGGCGTAATATTGACACCCTTCACATGTGTTAACTATGTGTTCAGCATCTGTCTTGGCTGTTAGCCAGAAAAACCCGGCACGGAATGCTTTTTTAACTATGTTTTTTGATTGAGCATGGTGTCCGCAATCTCCGGCATGGATTTCTTGCAGGATTTCTCGTCCTTCTTCGGGTGAAATACACCGTAGAAAAATTCCGGAAGTACTGCGTTTATACAGGCAATTATCAATTACCATGTATCCTTTGCATCGACGCTGAATTTGTCTCTGCAAGACTTCGTCTGCTCCTTCCGGGTACTTCTGATTTACTAAGAAGTTTAAATATGGTATTGTCCACTCCGGGTTAACGAGCATAACTTCAATTGATTCGGAAGCCAGGGGGTAATCGATATCTCCACCTTTTATGGATGGCTCGTACAAATGCTGGACGAAGACACCTGGTGGTAGGATTTTTACTCTTTCTGACCCCATGCGGGCTAATGCATCCGCGTTCCAATTTTCCTCCCTTTTCATGTGGAGTACTTCGAATCCAAAGAAACAAATGGCGTACTCGTCCACCGTTCTCCGATATTCGGCCATTACAGGGCTCTTTGCATCCCAAGTTTGGTTGAGCTGATGCTGCACCAAATCCGAGTCGCCGTAGCATAAGATGCGTTTGACCCCTATTTCTTTTGCAATGTGCAAGCCATGAAGCAATGCCTCGTATTCTGCCACGTTGTTACTGGCGTTGAAGTGTATTTGTAGTACGTACTCCATTGTATCTCCTTTAGGAGATTTTAAGACTACACCAGCTCCTGCGCCCTCCTTCATCTTGGATCCGTCAAAGTGCATGATCCAGTACTCAGACTCCGGCATTGGTATTTTTTCCATTGCTTCCGTCCAGTTGGCGACAAAGTCTGCCAGAACCTGGGATTTTATTGCCGTCCTTGGCTGATACTTAATGTCGAAGGCTGCTAGCTCGATACCCCATTTGGCTACTCGGCCAGTTGCCTCCGCATTGTTTATTATATCCCCTAGTGGTGCTTTACATACCACTGTTATGGAATTTCCTTGGAAGTAATGACGTAACTTTCTAGATGCGAAAAATACGCCATATGCCAGTTTTTGGTAGTGTGGATACCTTTGCTTGGACTCGGAGAAAACTTCACTTATATAATATACCGGATGCTAATCTGGTATGCTTTGTTCGTCTTTCTTCCGTTCCACAACAATTACTGCACTAATAACCCGGTTTGTAGCCGTGAGATACAATAACATAGGTTCTTCGTCTTTTGGGGATGCCAAAATCGGAGCTTTCATCAAAGTTTCTTTTAACTGAGTTAACGCTGCATCGGCCTCTTCTGTCCACTCGAACTTGTTGGATTTTTTCAGCAACTTGTAGAGTGGTAAGGCTTTACCCCCCAGCCGACTAATAAATCTGCTGACGGCAGTGGCGGAACCCGTCAATCTTTGGACATCTTTCACACACGTGGGTTTGGAGATGTTCAAGATGGCTTTGATCTTTTCCGGGTTAACTTCTATTCCTCTGTGAGAAATGATGAAACCCAGAAGTTTTCCTGAGGGAACCCCGAATACACACTTTGATGGATTTAACTTCATCTTGTAAGTGCGCAAGTTTTCGAAGGTTTCTCGCAGATCCTCAAGGAGTGTGTCTTTTTCCTTGGTTACGACAGCAATATCGTCTACGTAAACGTGGACGTTTTTGCCAATCTGACTATGCAAGCAACGCTGCATGCAACGCTGGTAAGTTGCACCTGCGTTCTTCAGGCCAAATGGCATGGTTACGTAATAATACGTCCCGTATGGGGTTATAAAAGAAGTCTTAATTTGATCTTCCTTTTTCATGCGTATTTGGTGGTACCCGGAGTAAGCATCCAAAAAGCATAAAAGCTCAGAGCTTGCAGTGGCATCTATTATTTGATCAATTCGCGGTAACGCGAACCTATCTTTGGGACACAATTTGTTCAAACCAGTGTAATCTATACACATTCTAAGAGCAGTAGTGTCTTTCTTCGGTACTAATACCGGATTTGCAGACCAATCAGTGTGGATTACTTCCTGAATGAAATCTGCTGCTAAAAGCCGGATAATTTCCTTGCCAATAGCCTTCCGTCTTCTTCCGTCAAATCGACGGAGACCTTGTTTGACGGGTTTGGAGCCTGGAATCACCTTGAGTTGATTCTCAGCAAGTTCCCTGGGTACGCCTGGCATGTCAGCTGGACACCAGGCGAAAATATCCCAGTTCTCACGGAGGAACTTGATGAGCTCGCCTTCCTATTTGTCGGTCATCCCAGTCCCTACTACGACAAACTTTGTCGGATCTTTAGGGTCTAGGATTACCTGTCTTGTATTCTCGGATGCCTTGAAGCTATCTGCTGGCTTCCGAGTTTCTTTTCCTGCCGGCATTTCTGTCGGCGATACCTCCTTAGCCAGCTCCCTCAGCTCTTCCTTTGCTATGATTTTCTCAGCACAAAGGTTGTTTTCTTTTTCCAGCTTGTTCGCCAGCTTAAAGTCTCCAGTTATGGTGATTACCCCTCCTTTGGGCCCTGGCATCTTCAGCTTGTTATAGATATAACATGATCTTGCCATAAATTCGGCGAAAGCTGGACGTCCGAGTATTGCGTGATACACGCTCTCGAACGGCACCACCTCGAAGGATACTTTTTCCTGACGGAAGTGATCTTTTTCTCCGAAAGTGACAACTAGGGAAATTTCTCCTAGGGATCGTGCTTGCCTGCCGGGAACAATGCCATGGAAGCGTATATTGCTGTGATTGAGCTGGGTCTCGGAGATCTTCAGATGTATCAATGTATCCAGGTACATTATGTTGATGCTAGATCCTCCGTCCATCAGCACTCTTCTTAGCCTAGTGTTCTGGACAATAGGGCTTACGATAAGAGCTTGTGTGCCGGGTTCAGGGATATTTCCGGGATGATCAGACTGATCCCAGGTTATTGGTGTGTTCGAATACTTCAAGAATTTCGGGGTTGCCGGAACAACCGCGTTTATCTCTCGAAGCGTTCTTTTGGCCACCTTTGCTGACGGAGTTGCGAGGAACGTTAACAGTGCCTCTCCATCAACTCTCGGAAATTTGGGTTCGCCTTTTCGCTGTTGTTCCTGGATTTTTTCATCAGTGTCCGATTCACTGTCTTCTTTCTCAGTTTCTGGCTTTTGTTTGGAGAACTTCCTTTTGGGATTCTTCCCCTTATTTCCGGATCCTGCACTGCCTTTCATGTGCTTATTCAGCCGGCATTGCGCGTTGGTATGGGTGGGTTTCCCAAATTGTGAATGGTGGATGCAGGGTTCAGAGTTAATCTTCTCCCACTCTTCTTTAGTGTAGTTGATTGGTTCTGAACTGCGTCCTTTCCATTTGTTCCCTTTTTCACTTCCAAAAGCTATATTAACTTCTTTGGGTTTTGGTGTTGCTTCTGAAGTTCCTTTTTTCTCAGTGCGAGGATTTTTCTTGGCCAGTATCAGTGTGTCGATACTGCCTCCTCTTGCTCTGATGTCGTCTTCGGCTGCAGCGTGTTCATTGGCGGTTGTAAGCATAGATCCGAGATCTTTGTGCTGTTTGGAACCGACCATGAACGGTACAAGTCCGGGTTTCAGGCCATTGACGAAAGCATGCATTGCTTGTACGTCAGTTACTCCAGAACAACTATTCTTCATTGCAGTCCATCTGGAGATGAAATCCACGTATGGTTCATCCTCAAATTGGGTGCAACGGTTCAGCTGGTTGATGCTGTTCGGGCGTTTGTACGTTCCCCGGAAGTGCTGAGTGAATACTCGAGCCATATCATCCCAGCTGTCGACAGTTCTTGATGGCAATCCATTGATCCAATCTCTGGCTCCCTCCAGTAACATTAGGGGAAGAAACTTTACGGCTTCCAGGTCTGTCCCATTGTTAATCTGGACGGATGTATAGTAGTCTGAGAGCCAGGTATCCGGGTTTGTACGACCGGTGTATTTCTGGTACGTTGGACCGACCTTGGCAAAGCCAGAATGCAGGGTTATCCTTCGGATCCTATCAGTGAAACACTTAGGCCCAAAGTATAGATCATCCTTTTCCGCCCTATCAATGTGTGCGGAATATCTTCCGGCTGAATGGACAGAAGGGGATCAGCTCCTTTCTTTTCCATTGTTGCGCGGACGCGCTTTTCCGGGATCGTTTCTATTTCTTTCAAGATCACGCCCTTTTGGATGAGGCGGAGTTCTACTCCTGTACCTTTCTTTATCCTTAGGAGGTGTCCGAGATCTCTCACGTCTGTGAGGTACATCATGTCTTCCGGCTTTTTCGGCAGGGTTTCTCGGAGGTGGCATTGCTTTGCCGTCATTCTAGTGTTTTTCTTCCCGATCGTGGGGTTTGCCTCCACCTTTCGGGAGATGGGATCCGGTTCTAGACGCTTCGTCCCTATTGTCGGGGTTTTTCTTATCTTTCCTTGGATCCGCTTTCTTATCCTTTGAATTGCCGGAATCTCCAGGTTCTTCCGGTCTAGGTGCTTTAGCAGCGCAGGTAGCTGTTTTGCATAGGGTGGAGTTATCGTGCAACTTCCCTGATCGCTCTTGGGCCCGCTGTTGTTGTTGCAATGCTTTTCCTAGGAAAGCATACACCCCCTGGAGTTTTTCACCATTTGGAGTACAGGTCATTGTTGAGGATGGCAAATGCTGCTTCCGCATTTTCTGCTGCGGTTTTGTATATTGGTTCGCCCCTGGCATCTTTGCCGTTTACCTGCTTTTGCCAACATGGGTTGTGAAACCTTTCTTTTGGCGGCAGTACTTCCGGTCTTACGATTCCGGGTAACCTTGTAGGTTTAATGCCAGATCTATTCTTTCTCTCGTACTCCTCTATTTCTTCCTTCATGAGCTTGATGTCATCCTGGGTTTTTTGGTTGTGTTCACGAGATCTGAGTAGATGTTGCTGTTGCCTTTGAAAGGATCGTCTCCTGGCTTCCAGCATCTCAGGAGGTTCGTTAAGTCCCACTGGCGTTGATCTTCTTGCTCTGTCATTGGCGGAACAAGGATATCTTTTGTTTTCTTCTCCGCGGGCTTTGTTCCGCTTGCATCTCCTACTTCCGGGTCTTCATCGGCTGGATCAGCCAATTTCTTCTTCCGGATTTTGTATTGGAGTTTTTTAGCGGCCTTGTTCTTTTTCTTGGAAGAAGGAGGTTTTTTAACAGGTTCGTCCTCTGTCAATTCCTTGACATTGGGAAATATCGGAGAGGTTTCTCCATCTTCTCTCTCTTCCTCTGGCGGAGGGGTTTTAGGGCTTTCCTGACTGCCGGCGTCCGTGGTTTCAGCCAGTTTCGCCATTAGTACTTCATGGAATCCCTCTTGGAAAGATTTAACTTTTCTTTCGAAGGCGTCCCCGTCTTCGTCTTCGGAATCGAAATCATCTGATCCGGTTTCTGACTCTAATCGCCTCAATGGCGGCTAGCATAGAATCAGCTTCCGAGTTCATCGCTGGATTGGCGGGTGTCGGATCTTCCACCTTTGTAGTGGGTTTGCTATTTTCTGCCTCTTGCACGGGATTACTTTCATCCGTGTTTTCGACGAAAGCTGGATCGTCCACCTCTGTAGTGGGTTTGTTGCTTTCTGCCTCCTGCACGGGATTTCCGTCATCCGTGTTCTCGGCGACTTCGGATTGCACCATACCGATAAAGTGTGTTTCACTTTTATGTCGGCGATCTGAGCAAAATCCGGGATCGTAGTCATCTTCGACTGGGTACAGGGCGGGTGGGATAAATTTGCTTCCACCGCAAAACCCCATGGCTTCTGCAGTTAATCCGATAAAGATATTAGCAGATCCAATCGGTAACACGCAGGCACTTACCAGATGATTTTGCGCCGGTATGTAGGATCCGTTGTCGAGGAAGCGTCCGACATCATTGTCGAACTCCAGGCTTCCAACAGTTATGGAACTGCCGATTCCGCCGAGTACCCCAGATCGGAACTTAACGCCTGACGTTGTTTGCCCCACGGTGGGCGCCAACTATCGAGACATCGTAGTAGTTTTCATAGACGGGGGTGCCATGAGACTACTGGTAGAGACGTGGGGAAACGGGATCGCGTTGGTGACAAAGACACTGGATTTACCCAGGTTCGGTACGTCGTATTATACGACGTTCCTACTCCTGCAATCTCACTAATCAGGACTAAACCCTGTGCAAACAATTACAATGTGAGGTTAGGTTTAGCTACTCGCGGAGGATCAACTTCTCGGCGAGTTGGCCTGTGTCTTCTCCTCTCTTATCTCACCTCCCGTCCGGTTTTATATAATAGCCGGATTAGGGCATACAGAATAGGAAACCTAGAAGACTACGATAGCTTGTAACTTGGAAAGTAAGGAATCCGTCTTCTCCTCCAAGCCGGATCACGTGGGTCATGATCCGGGTCCTTTTAGAATCCGGCTTCTGCGCGTCAGCTTACTGGGCCGCCCAATGGACCATAGCCCACTACCAGTTGGGCCACCCTGGTAATCCGGCACTTTTGACTACCATCTGATATACCCCTATTCGGTATATATCCGACACTCTCCATTCGGAGGGGCAAAATCCCATCTTGATTATCCACATCACTCAGCTTGCTTCTCATTCGATCCGAACTCTGCCTTTATAGCTGCCTTGTCACAAAGCAACGTTTAACAGAACCTAACTCGGTGATCCACAACTCGGATTGTGCGACAACCTCAGGTCTAAGGATTACATTGATTGAGACATGCAAATGACGACTTGCTCGTTGCATCTCAATATGGGTCGGTCCGACTTGATAAACTCTTTAGCCAAGTCCGTGATCGTTGGAATGGCATCACCATGCCCATGACAAGTGGAACCGTGTCATCATCCAACACTCACATTAGTCTAGGGTGTGTGTCCAGCACAACCTTAACGACCAAGGACAATTAGTATGAACAACATAAATACATAGTTCCACAATCGAATCACATATTCAATGACATATATCAGATGTTCAAACCAAAGTTTTAAATAGCCGGCTATAGCCTTCCGAGAGGGTCGGGGCTACGGTTAGAGCCTTCAGAGGCTATATGGAGAATAGCCGCTAATAGTCCAGCTGTATGTACATAGCCCAGATATAGCCTCTTACCCCGGCTATATCGCGTCTAGGGGACCAGAAATTTTGGACCAAAATTTGTCACCTCCGTCAATTTCGGAGCCCAAATCAATCACTATTGGTTGTTTAATTGCTGTTGTGGGGTGCGAGTGCGACCCATAGCGAGCTGGTTTCAGAACTGCTGAATTGTGTAATGAATAGTTGTTATTTAAACTTCTGGTTGTTCGTTCATCTTATATGATTATGTTGTTACGTTATGCGCTTGCTAATAATAGTATATAAACGATTATATGTTGTCTAAATTTTACTATTTTTTAATATTTTAGCAAAACGGCTATATGGTTATAGCCCGGCTGTAGCCCGGCTATAGAATTTCGTAGCTTTTGAAATCGCCGGGGCTATATGCAATAGCCCGCTATTTTAAACTTTGGTTCAAACCAAAGGACAACTTAATAACTTTATGAATACATTGGGAATTACATCATACATGATTGCCTCTAGGGCATATTCCCAACAGAGCGGCATTTGGTGTGCTCCAAACTCGTTTTGTTGTTGTCTGATACACTGCTCTGACCTGGTCGAAATCTCCTATGTGGTAGGTGATGATTTGTTGTGTGATATTGCACCACATGATCATTGAGAGCGAGCGGGAGGATCCAGTGGTTGAAACTGAACCGTATTTCAGGCGGGATCGTTTTGCAGCTCTTGATCATCAAGTGTCGAAAGCATGGATTGTATTTCTTGCTATGCGACAGAAGATCCGAAACCCACAGATAAATCAAGAGTCGCAACATGATTGGTGGAACATCTATGGCCGCTCAAGGGCAACCCCTAGTTTGATGTGTTTTAATTTGTGCTCAAAACTTGTTAAATTATGGGATTATTTCATTGTGTGACAAATTTTGTGATAAAAATTATGTTGTATCGAATATGTGCCGAAATTGTGCCAAATTTGGTTAAAAAATCATGCAATGTCGAATGTTTTCCGAAATTGTGACGAATTTAGGCAAAAAAAACATGGATTTTATGTCGAATTTGGGCAAAAAACGGAGGGGGGGAGGGCTTGGGTACGCGGCTGGGAACCGTTTCCCCCAACTCAAAAATAGCGCCGACGAGCCCCCAAATAGCGCTATTTTCCGCCGAAAAACGGACTGGTGGGGGGGGGGGGGCGAACGGCTGGAGATGCTAGCAAGGAAGAACATTTTCAATGCGAGGAGGGAAACCAAAATGAATAAATTATAACTAGCTAGATCGAAACCAGATGAGAATGCCATGAGCTCATGCTCATTCCAAAACATAACATTTGAGGAATATTTCTACATTTATGTGTATTGGTCAGTCGAAATGCACGGGCACCTTACTACTTCCACAACTAATACAGCTAAGCTCTCGTGTATCCAATAAAATTCGTAGCATTACCCAATAAACGCAGTAGAACATCACCACTTAACAGAAAAGAACATGGGCTCCTCTCACCATCCACTATCACGTCGACATGCAGAGGGGCACTAGAGGAAAACGCATAGTTACCGAGTATTGAACATACTAGGTAAGGGGGAAAAACTCAACAACGAGTTTTCCGAGTGTTACACTGGACATCAAAGGACTCGACTTATATGATTATATCTCGTCACTTGGATCATGCTTTAAAATTTTACGAGTTATGGGTCATGCCGCAAGACATGCAACTAAACGAGAATGTGCAATACGAGTCACTTGGAACATATGTGCGTCAGCTGAATACATTACATAATCAGCCTACCTTTTCCAATTTGAAGGGACGATTGCCACAAACATGAAGCCGACTGGTTGGAGCAATTGATCCCCACCACAAGTGCAGTTTTCTTACTGGCTGATCTTGTAGGTTAGGATTTAGACAGCCGACCGGATGCAACAGCTGGGATAGCCAAATTGCGGACCTTTTGAACTTTGTAAGAAGGAGGTAGAATTGAAGGCTAACATTATGTTCCAATGCAATGATACTATGAGAGTTTGGAGTAGTATTATATCTTGGTTGGGGCTTGATCCCTCGTACACATTCTTGTGTACCAATGCCGTATCGGTGAAAGAATGGTGGATCTCCATCGTAAACGCCAATGGAATACGGAGAAAGGCCATGGCATGCTCCTCATGTTGCTATCTTAGGAATTTTGCACTTAGCGGAGACAACTTTTTTTTTGAAGTGTGCACTCCACACATACCCACGTTTTAGGCAAGATCAAATATGAGATTGCCAACTAGGGTTTGACCGGAACTAAACACTTACTTCTATTATGCCACTGTAGTAAAAAAATTAAAAAAAATTATGTGTTTTCTGTCTAGAAAGGAATTGCTGACTAAGGAAAATTTAGCTAAGAGGGGTTGGAATGGGTGCCAAAAGTGTGTGTTCTGTGGAGAGTTAGAAACTGTTCAACATTTGTTTATTTCCTATGATTTTGCTAGGAATATTTGGAGGTTGGTGCATTTTACGTTTAGTATATCACATTCCTCTAATATAGCCAATATGTTTGGCAGTTGGCTGTTTGGTGTGGAAAAGCGGACTAAGGATTTTATACGCATAGGTGTACGTGCTTTGTTATGGACAATTTGGAATTGCCGGAATGAAATCATTTTTAACAATGAGAAAGCTGGAATTTTTTTGCAGGTTATTCATCAGGCTTCATATTGGATGCACCTGTGGTCGTATCTTCTTCCAGAGGACCAGCGTGCTCGCTTGGATGGAGGATGCACTCGACTGATGGCGATCGTTCAGGCTATCTTCAACAAGGCTGGCTGGTTACACACTAGACAATTGAGTTATGAGTATCCTTCTGTCGACGGAGTTTAGTTGGTTTATCCGTGTTTCGATGTTTTATACTCGTTGAGTACTCGAGCTTTGTGACTCTTTAAGTGCTCTTTCTGGTTTGTAACTACAACTCAAATGTTTTCTTTTTAATAGAAGCCGTGCACATTAGCCAGATGCAGAGGCTGGGGCTACCCTTTAAAAAAAATTGTATCTCTTTTTTTGCCTATTTGGCTTTCATTCTTGTAAACTCTTCTTAATTAATGATATGATGCAAAAAAAAATCTCTGTTTCAAAAAAACCCATGTAAAAGCAATGTTATAATCTTAGATGGATTCCAAATCTTCTGCAAGTTACAAACAAGGATGTTACGCCACCAAGCACGCGAAATACATACTTCCTAACCGATTATAAAACCAATAGGACAGAGGAGGAAGGTTCAAACTTCATAAAATAAATAGACACTATCAACTAGCATGGATGAGAGAAGATGATTCAAGCATGAACCAGTTATTGATATCTCGTATACCCAAGATTTTTCTGTGCTTAACACATTTGTAGTGGAGTATCTAAGATATTTAAAGATACCAGAATAGTAACAAGCACATATAAACATACTATTGTATATCAATGTCGGACAAAATAATAATTGATAAATGTGTTTTTGGCATATATTTATGCTTTGCTAAGTTTAAGAATAGCTGCAAACTATTATTGAAAAAATAATATAATTTCCACTGTGAATTGGAGTTCTACATGACTACATTAGCACATTTTAAGTAAAATGATAGAAATTTGAATATATAAATATGAAATCTGAATTTATATTACCAACGTAGTTATGTGGCTAAATTTGGTATACGGAATAAAAAATAGTAATTAACAGGTTATTCTTAGATTTTCTTATCACTGAAAAACAAGTTAACATCAAGGACAAGATAATTATCAAGAAATAAAAGTGTTCAGTATATAAAATTTGTACAGCCATATATTATTTTGTATCTTCTAAATTCTCGTGTAAATTATGATTTTAATTATGCGGGTTGTTTTTAGATAAATAGGTCAACAAAATGTTTTTTCATGTTGGCCCCCTCAAACTCAAAGTCCCATGCTGTAGATGTATTCTGAGCATGGTTTCTTCGGTGGAACTAGGAACTAGTGGGGTAATTAAGAAAGATTTAAACATAGGTGCTAAAGCCTCTTTGAAGAGGGTCTCGTGGCATCCAATGTAAATCAAAGTTCGATCGTCTTCAACCCAAAAAATGCTATTTAGAAGACCGCAAGATTTTAGGCCAATAAACATATGCAATGTGTTTTTTAATGTTCTCTCAAAATTCCTCGCTAATCGTCTTCGTGTGCTTCTTCAGGATATTATCTACCAGTTCAGAGTGTCTTTATTCTGAGGAAAATTGACTCATAGCTTTTAAGTTTATCCATGCAATTCAAAGCAACTCGACATGCCAAGCTCATTTTGTGCCTCCAAAGTACAAACTATGGCTAAGGCTTACAACCGTGTAGACATTTGGTTTTTAGGTGTTATAGCGAAGTTGGGATTTTGTAGTACATGGAAATTGTGGGTAATGCAGTGTGTGACCGCCGTAGGATATGCAGTTTGCTTCAATGGACATTTGGCAGACACCTTCACTGCTATACGAGGCCTCCGCCAAGGCGTTCCTGTGTCGCCCTATGTTTCCTTGTTTGTTACAAATGGCCTTTCGACTTTGATTCAACATGAGCTGCACAATTAATGGTGCTCTTCAATATATTCATGTCAGTAGAGAAGATGGGTAGCTCACACCTTATCTTCACCTATGATAATATTATGCTCTTACGAGTTGCGAGGGACATGCCAGCATGCCAGGGTTCTAAAGTCTATACTTAATCGCTACGAGAGCAATACCAGACAAGTAGTTCAGCTGGGAAAGGCATCTGTTCTCTATAGAAACTACGTGGACGAGGAAAGTAAGGTGGAGATAAAATACATTTTTGTATATGAGACCATTTTTCTTGAGGACAATCAGGAGTTTAAATAACAAATATTCATGACACAATTCAGCAGTTCTGAAACTAGCTCGCTATGGGTCGCACTCGCACCTCACAACAGCAATTAAACAACCCACATTGATTGATTTGGGCTCCGGAATTGACGGAGGTGACAAATTTTGGTCCAAAATTTTTGGTCCCATAGACGGGACATAGCCGGGCTAAGAGGCTATATCCGGGCTATATCCATACAGCCGGGCTATTAGCGGCTATTCTCCATATAGCCTCTGAAGTCTCTAGCCGTAGCCCTGACCCTCTCGAAAGGCTATAGCCTGGCTATAGCTGGGCTATAGCCGGCTATTTAAAACTTTGGTAAATACCCCCGTTTATAATTTCATGAAAAATTCGACCTTGCCAAAATTATCCAAATAAATTTGAGGAGCAACTATATCACATATAACAACATTGTGCGTTGGATTCATGTCATTTTGAATTTTTTTGAATTATTTATGCTCATTTGCAACCATCGCTCTATTCTCGTGAGAAATGTGGTTCAAATGAGGTCCGAAGCTAGGGTAAATACCCCCATTTGTGCTTCAACATTTTTTGGCATATTTTCTAAATCAACCAAATGAATTTCCTAGACATCTATTCTACATGTATAGTGTAAATCTGAAGTTTCTTTATGTTTTGAATAATTCTTCTATTTTTTATTTTTTATTTAAATAACATGGTTTAATAGAAAAATCATATGTAAAACTGATAAAAATCATCGCTGTAGTAAATCTGAAGTTTCATTGTATTTTTTTTATTTAAATAACATGGTTTAATACTTAACAGCAAAGAAATCATATGTAGAACCATCGATCCCTGTGGCCAACGGACCAACCAATCAGAGCGCAGAACGAGCGTCTCGCGGATCGCTGTGGCTGCGAGTGCATCCGTCCGATGCACGATTCCTTCTAGAAGGCGTCGATCCAACAGCCCAAGTCGAATCTCTGTGTTTCCTTCTAGAAGCTTTTCGGCTGATCAAACAGAGGGTTGACCAAGCTTGAAATGTGCATACATAGTTCAAAAAAAATCGAAAAAATATATAGCCGACGCACATAGTAGTGTTACGTCATATAGTAACGAGAAAAAAATATAAACCTGTCTTATAAAGAATGGAACGAAAAAGTCTTGTGTAACATGTGATATCTTGAACAGTCTAGTAGAGAGTTCAAGATAATCAGATGAGTTTCAAACCTTTGGAACTCAAATAAGGTCGAAATCTCACCAAAGCTTCATTTTGGTGTGACTAAGAAAGATCCAAAGTTATTTTTTCATTTTGATGTTTTAAACTTGTTTTATTTACGATTTTCGATTAAAACCATTATTATTCAGAAGAAAATAAATAATACGAATATTCATCCAATAAATTTTCAGGCTTGGGAATTGCATTATATAGGTCTAATCCAAGTCTAGGAAAAATATAAATAGGATTTATAAACATTAGACCGAAAGCCGTCACTAAAATGAGATTCCTCGAATACATGAGTAGAGATTTCAAAGAATATGAGGTGGAAACATTGTGAATCTTCCGAAGAGGTGGGTTCTACCTTTTTGTTTTGTGTTCCTATGGGCTATCCTAGCACAACCAAGCAAATAGTTCCACATTTCTACCCCCTTTCGACGCCGTTAACGCATGTTTCCGTATAAGTCCGGTATTTCTCCAGCGGGTAGGGTTTCACCGGGAGGGGGCTACGGAGCGTCTAGATCCCAACACAAGCTAGGGGGTTCCATACCATGATAGTATAGGTGTGTTGTGTGCTTTGGATGTCAAAGATTTCTCTCCGGGGTGTGAGCCGCTTTACTGGCATCCACTTCTCTCTCGTGAGCGCTTATAGGGTGAAACTCCTGTATCGGACCAAACATCGTGAATCTTCCGAAGAGGTGGGTTCTACCTTTTTGGTTTGTGTTCCTATGGGCTATCCTAGCACAACCAAGCAAATAGTTCCACATTGCTACCCCCTTTCGACGCAGTTACCGCGTGTTTCCGTATAAGTCAGGTATTTCCCCAGCGGGGCTAGGGTTTCACCGGGAGGGGGGCTACGGAGCGTCTGGATCCCAACACAAGCTAGGGGGTTCCATACCATGTTAGTATAGGTGTGTTGTGTGCTTTGGATGTCAAAGATTTCTCTCCAGGGTGTGACCCGCTTCACCGGCATCCACTTTTCTCTCGTGAGCGCTTATAGGGTGAAACTCCTGTATCGGACCAAACATCGTGAATCTTCCGAAGAGGTGGGTTCTACATTTTTGTTTTGTGTTCCTATGGGCTATCCTAGCACAACCAAGCAAATAGTTCCACATTGCTACCCCCTTTCGACGCAGTTACCGCGTGTTTCCGTATAAGTCAGGTATTTCTCCAGCGGGGCTAGGGTTTCACCGGGAGGGGGCTACGGAGCGTCTGGATCCCAACAACAAGCTAGGGGGTTCCATACCATGTTAGTATAGGTGTGTTGTGTGCTTTGGATGTCAAAGATTTCTCTCCGGGGTGTGACCCGCTTCACCGGCATCCACTTCTCTCTCGTGAGCGCTTATAGGGTGAAACTCCTGTATCGGACCGAAACATCGTGAATCTTCCGAAGAGGTGGGTTCTACCTTTTTTTTGTGTTCCTATGGGATATCCTAGCACAACCAAGCAAATACTTCCACATTGCTACCCCCTTTCGACGCAGTTACCGCGTGTTTCCGTATAAGTCAGGTATTTCTCCAACGGGGCTAGGGTTTCACCGGGAGGGGGGCTACGGAGCGTCTGGTTCCCAACACAAGCTAGGGGGTGCCATACATGTTAGTATAGGTGTGTTGTGTTCTTTGGATGTCAAAGATTTCTCTCCGGGGTGTGACCCGCTTCACCGGCATCCACTTCTCTCTCGTGAGCGCTTATAGGGTGAAACTCCTGTATCTGACCAAACATCGTGAATCTTCCGAAGAGGTGGGTTATACCTTTTTGTTTTGTGTTCCTATGGGTTATCCTAGCACAACAAAGCAAATAGTTCCACATTGCTACCCCCTTTCGACGCAGTTACCGCGTGTTTCCGAGAAGTCAGGTATTTTTCCAGCGGGGCTAGGGTTTCACCGGGAGGGCGTCTATGGAGCGTCTGGATCCCAACACAAGCTAGGGGGTCACCACACTATACCAACTATCTCTAAAAATGTCTAGAAATGACATGTGGCTGAGTAGTGCAGACAGCACCCGTCTATACTATTGTACATGCCCTAAAAACAGAGGGAACCAGATCCTCTTACTTTACCCACCTTACGTTCTCTGACTTTCTCCCATGACACGTGGGTCCGGTGTGTGATGGGCTCCATTTGTCAGTGACCTAAAGTCAGGGGATCGCGTTCCCGCACAGAGAAGCGCTCGTCTCAGCGTCTGCAGGCCGTTGCCGCCGTAGTTTGCATGCATGGACTCGATCTGCACCGTTCCTTACGATCAAACGATTGAAAATGAAGCGGTGCATGGACTGGGTGTTTTTTCATAGTAAACAACGTGGCAGAAGAAGAAAAGAGTAAACGTCGCGTCGCACTTGCAGCAGCCCTGCACGCCTCATTTCAGAAACACGAGCCGCGTCGCATTTGCAGCAGCCCTGAACCCTCCACGCCTCGTTTTCAGAAGATACGCATCAATGCATATGCAGCGAGGCAGGATTTGGCGTGAGACTTTGGACTTTCTTCTCTTCACCTCTTTAATACACGCATGCAACGTCGAATCACTTGACTGCCTAATGCACACGCGCTCGTACTCCGTATCACTAGCTGTTCTAAGCCTACGCCTACGCCTACGCCTACGCCTGTTCTACACCGCTTTGACCATGCATCGACTCTTCTACACTGCACCCAACGTTTTCACACTGTTTGCTTCATCTACCCAAATAAATTCACGTCTAATCGTGTCTTTAAATAGTCCGTTTCACTCGTCCTCCATATTCTCATCCCTCTCCAGCCCTTTGCCCTTCTCTTCCTTCAAGCTCGAACAATGTCTTCCTACTCACTCCCTTCAAGCCCGGAGTCGGTCTCCGACGAGGACAACCACCCCAAGGCTCTGCCTTGGTACGAGGCCGAGTGGCCCGAGGCGGAGTTGGACGTCCTTCCCATCGTGCTTCCCGTCGGCGACTCTCCCAAACGGGAGCGATCGCCGACGCCTCCCTTCGTCCACCGCCCCGCCCCTTCCACCACCACCAAGACGTCGGACATCTCCCCCAAGACGGACCGCCGCCTCAAGAGACTGGAGCGGCTGGAGGCGAAGGAGTTGAAGGCGCAGGAGAAGAAGGAGGCGAAGGCCCTCCGGGCCAGGATCAAGCGGTCCCGTGAGAGGCAGGAGGAGAGGAAGCGGGCGGAGAACCGCCGCGCTCGCGTCAACAAGGAGATGGAGTACAGGGCGGCGGAATGGAAGTAGGGCGCCGGAGGGCGGCAAGGGCTCCCGCATGCAGCGCGGGAGTAGTTAGGGCTCCCGCATGCAGAGCGGGAGCAGTTAGTTTTTTTTAATTAGATGTAATGTCCCTCGGGCCCCACCGATTATATGTAAAGTGGGGCCAATTATCGAATTATAAGTATGTTTAATTATATATAAAGTTATGTTCTATATTTGTCCAAATATGTACTCACTGTTTAGAAGTTTTATCCTTTCTAATTATCGTTATTTTTTAAATATTTCTAATTATCGCTTTAAAATATGCACATTGTAAAACAAATTTATATATAAGAGATGTGATGCATTATGTTTTCTAAGATAATATACAAATATCAGTTGATCACCGTATATATTTTATATTATTAATACGAATAATTTAATGGTTTAATAAATAGATAATGTGTAGTCTGCATGTAGGGATTAATAAATATAAATGGATAATATGTAGTCTGCATGTTGACATTGGTCCTCGTCAACAGCTGGGGCCCACATGCACCGCCAGCCGTCAGCAGTGGGGCACACAAGCCGCGCCAACGCTCAACACCTGGGGGCCCACATGCCGCGCCAACGGTTCTATGATGGGTCCCACAGGTCAGCATCCTAACGGGGGCAGAAAATAACGGTGGGAGCAGCGAAAGGATTCCTTGGCACAAACTAGGGGAAAAACTGAGGTCGATTCGGCGCTAGGGGTAAAACTGAGGTCGTGGTGCCAACTGAGGGCACCCTGTTAAAAAACCCAAATAAAATAGCGTCTCAGTCACACTGTTTTAACCAATCCACTTTCAAAAGTTTTTGCTAAAAAATATTTCAAAGTGAAGAAATTCATTTGTCTATAATAATAATCTTTTCCATTTCGTTGTACCAGCCATATCACTCCTATTAAGAAATTCAATACAATGTCTCGCCTGTTAAAGCTTTTGATGAATAAGACCGAACGTTTTCACGACTCAAGCCCTTGGAGAGGGAACATCATAGATCAAGATCATTTACACCTTAACTTCTTCTATTTACACGTCCCTCCAGATTAATCCTCTCCCAAAAAAGCTCCATACCTCAGATTTTAACCTTCTAGGGCTTTTAGTATATATCAGACAATGGAAGTAAGTGGAGAATGATATGACTGTAAGCTTGAAAAATGTCATAAATTACAATGAGAAAACATTCTACCCCAATCCGGGCAAGCAACAACAAGGTCAACGGACCATGACCTTTACTATCCCTTCATAGCCAATATCATGCAATTTACAGTGAGATCAAATCTCTCAAACTTTACACATGAATTTAGGGTGATCTTCTACTACTAGCAAAGTCAATATTACATGTCGAAAAAATTGTGGGAGGCTCGCTCTAAACAAAGTTATATATATATTCATTTTATTTCACTTGAAAGAAAAGAAACTTTTACATCCATGAAATGATCACCAAGCTTATTCAACTTGACACCTGAACTCGTATCCTAAAATTTTGCCAAACCACCACCCTTGCGGCAGAAGCGCTGGCCCTCAATTGTCTTGTCTTTGAAAGAAAAATGATATTAGGACAGCATCTTTGTATGTGGTTGTCAATTTCTTGAACCATTTGCAGTTGTCCCAAGCCACCACATTTTGAATACTTCTATTAAAAGGTACATGATCATCTTCAACAATTCAGTATAATAAACAAATAAACTGAGCCCTACAAAATATTAAGCAATTCAAAAATAATAAGCACGTGAACTCAGCCTTGAAAATTCAGTCTTCCTGAACACAATTTTCTAAAATTTAGAACTGGTGCACACAAGCATACGGTCTTCATCCATTTCCCAGCCCCTTCATTAAATTTCCACGTAACTAATCAATTCAAGTTTCCATTAAGTATCCATACAATCTAGTTCTTTACAAGCGCCATACAGGCAGGGCCGGTCCTAAGATTTCGGGGGCCCGGGGCGAGGTGAAAATTTGGGGCCCCCTTAGTACAAGTATACACATATATAGATATGCTGAGAAACCAAATAAGAGAAATGAGACATTTTTTTTACGAGGAAACTCTCGTCGGAAAAAAAAAAATTAGACGCAGTAAGGCGTAATTTATTATGCAGTAATATAACAATTTCGGTATACCCTAAAATTTTCTCCTTACATTTTTAGAAGCAAAGTGATGGAATCAATGTCAATTTCATCCAATGACTTCTTCTCGGTGCATAGAGTTGACAAACCATTTAATATCTCTTGTGACATTATAGATCTCGAATAGCTCTTCAATAATATCAATTTTGAAAAAAAAATCTATTAGCTGATGAAACTGTCACGGACATAGTAAATAACATCCGATAAGCAACATACATATTACGATAACAATATGCTTCTCTGACAAACTAAAATATCTTCACAGCAGACATTTTTCTATATGGCAACATCAACTGCATAACACTTAACTTGGAAATTAGATCATTTAACTCGATATGACATTTCTTATCGAGAGAGAAAGTATTTGCAAATGTAGTGGAAATGTCTTCAATTTGAGAACCATCCATTGACTTCAAAATTGTTGAACTCAATAAAAATCCAAATATACTTATGAATGACTGTATTTCTTCAAATCTACTCTTCAATTGCCATATATATATACAACAATGAATCACCAAATCAACTAAGTTGTGACGGACGTGCAACAACGGCCGAGCGGAACTGGGATGGATGAAGCAGACAAGTCAATGGTCGATGTGATCCGATCCTAAATCCTTTATATTTAAGCGACCTACACAGCGTTCCGAGTCGATCACCTATTGGCCTAGCTAGCCGTGCTCCTCTGACTCTCTGAGTAGGAGTTGCTACGAGCGAGCCTTCAGACCCAATTGCTCGTGAAGGGCTTTTCAATTAGCTGGGACGACCCTAATAAGCTACTAATTGATGTATTAACAAGAAAATCTACCAGGCGACAACCTATTAAAACTAATTATTATTTTACTTTGCATGCACACCAACTAAGCCTACTAACACATATCTGAAATGGGCCCCTAAATTTTTTGGGCCCGGGGCGGCCGCCCCTCTCGCCCCCCCTCAGGACCGGCCCTGCATACAGGAGAGTGAAGACCTCAATGTACATGAAAAACCCGAGAAGAATAAATAAATAAATGAAACAAAAAATAAATTACCTTGCAAGAGCCGAGAGCTCGTTAGTGCATGCCCATAAAGAATATAGCTAATAAGATGATTTATTACTTCCCATATGAATGAGAAAAATCATTATGCTTTCCCTGTGTGTGAAAGTAATTAATTTGCGTTTCCCACATCTCTGAAGGATGAACCAGATTACTAATTGGTAACTCCCATTCGAAGATACTTCAGAGAGTAGACAAACCATCTAAGCTGCACTTGCATGTAAGCTAAAAGACATATGCACCACCAGCACCTTGAGATAGATTTACATATGCATGTAAGTTATAGTTTGTGCGATACTCAAGGAGGACATCACCCATGCAAGAATAAGTGGGGAATACCAGTTGCAAAATCGATCCAGCCCATCACTATGTGCACTCAGATAGGCGCATACCGCGCAGACAAATCCTTGAAAGCTTACAAAGACATTGCCTCGATGGAAGACCTAAGGCATATCAAACACATACATAATTTACATGCAGAGAAAGTAAAAATAAATAAAAAGTTGGGGTAAAGTGTAGTGCACTGAAGATGACAATTACCTCATATCCAGCGCCAATAAAAATGACCCCCAAATACTGAATATATGCGCGGAGAAAAGTGGAAAAAAGGCTTGTTTCTTGACGCTTCCTCCTAAGCTCATAAAGGACCATCTGCAAAAGAGCAACCGTTAGCAAATGAGATGATTATTTATTGGTATCCAATTGGCCAGCCCATCAAAGAATTAGCAAATGAGATGATTATTTAGTGATATCCAATTGACCAACCCATCAAAGAGGAGGACCTGTTACCTTTTAGCCACATTGACCATATCACAGGCAAGCCAAGGAAGTCCGGGTTGCCCTCAGGAACTGCTCGAAGTAATCTGATACAAATAAACTACAATAGCTTGATTAGTCCCAAATCATAATTGTTTAAAGAAACACACACGTGTTGCATATATAGCAGCATGTACTAACATGGGGCATCGATCCTAGCCTTCTATCCATGGTGGATGAACTGCATCAGTGTGGCGTCGGACATGGCCCTGGTACAGATGATCACCACACAGACCAAGGCATGCATGTTAATTAATATGTGCATCCATGGAGATCCTTTGGTAATGGTACATCAATTAGACTACTTTAATTGAGATCCACGGAGATCCTGGAATAAGATGCTATAGCTTTTCAGGAAGAGGGCAGCTGCGTGATTGAGCCGGCGTGTATGTGGGTCGCTAATGTAGACCATGTCAGAGACATCGGACTTCATACCTTCCCAGTAACTTTCTTCCGGTCGAAATCTCCAGGACTTGATTCCTTGTACCAAATATTAGCAATCAGCACAATTTTTTGATCTGGCTTGGCACCCTTGAACACCAAATATGAAGCAAACATCTAATAAGAAACCTGGAAACAAAAATTCAAGAAATAAGACGAAAAGGAAGCACTGGTAGAAAAAAGGCCTTCCATACACCCCCATTAGTCCCCAAACCTCGCGCCCCGTGACTAAAGGGGTTTTAGTCCCGGGTCGCGAGGAGACCCGCGACCGAAGGTCATGCCTCGTGGGTTGGGAAACGTGTGGAGGCGCGTGGAGGGCTTTAATTCCGGTTGGCGTCGCCACCCGCGACTAATGGTTCCCGGCCGCTGGCCTCCCTGCCTTTAGTCCCGGTTGGCCTGGCCACCCGGGACTAAAGATACAAACTGCTCGCCTCCCGCGCGGCGGTTTATTTCGCGAGCGAGAGGCAGAAGGGCTCCATTGCTACAGTGCGCACCCGAGTCTCTGTTTCTTCTTCTCTCTTCTCTTCTCTTCCCTCTCTTCGATCTTCCTCCACCAAGCACCATGGCTGAAGTTTGGAAGAGATATGATGTGCCCACACCATGCGGCAAAAGTCTGGACGTGTGCTACACCGACAATTGCGAGAGGCTCCCCGGTTGTCTTGCGCATTTGACCGAACTCTATTTCTCCTCTCCCGATGAACACCGGTTCTTCGGGCTTGATCTAGAGTATACGGCGGATCAACGGGATGTTGCCGTCATCCAGATTGCGTTCAAGGAGGCCGTTTTGGTCTTCCAATGGTCGAGGTAACGCACACGTACAATCTTGCATCTTCGATTTGTTTGTTGCATCTGAAGAATACATGTGTTGCAACATATCTAACATGTATCAAATTTTTGTTGTTGCAGTAGTTCAAAGCATTCTCCGGCACTTGTTGATTTTCTTGTCAACAAGGGGTATGACTTCTGCAGTATTGACATCACGCAAGACCGTTAGAAGTTGATGCGCTTGGGTATTGTGATACCTGAAGATCACTACATTGATCTTCAGGACCTTATCCATTTTGATGATTTGAACGGGCCCAAGACCGGGATGGCTCCCATGGCAACTGCCTTCATCCACGAGGGCTACGATACCATGAAGTCTCGTTTCCCCTCGAGGAATCATAGGTATTGGGGGAAGACCCCACTGGACTGGACCAACGTCAAGTATGCAGCCATAGATGCATACGTTTCCTACGAGTTGTTCCGCATCTACTCGACGGAGCTATAGATGTATGCGTTCGATATATGCATGTAATGGATATCTTAGTATGTAATGGATATCTTAATTAGTATGTAGCTCTTGAAGCATAGCTTGTATTGTGAGAATTATGTTTGTGTTATGTGTGATCGTAAGACTCTATGTTATGAATGTGATATGATTGTGTTCTATTCACTTGTCTTTTGTTGTTCATAAAACTATTTTTGCAAAGTTAAATGACTTGGAAAAATTTGCAAAGTGTAATGGATATTATTTCTATATTAATTCCTAGCTATACTATTTCTATATTATGTCAAACACACATTTCAAAACAAACAAACAAAAACACATCAAGAAAACAAAACAGAAAAACTACAGTTTCTATATATCTGTTCACCAAAAATTAATCTAAGCCAGGAAAACATATATCTAGTCAATACTAGAACTAAGAACCATGATCTAAAAATGAAAATCTACAGTAGCATCATGAATAGATTCTACAGTAAAATCCTCATTAGTGATAGTGGGAGTTAAACATTCATAATTTTCATTGCAATCATCATATATATGAGGCATAGTATCATCAAAGTGAATTCATGTGGTTGTCACAATTAGTGAAGCACATGTTTTAGTCTTAGTTGTTTCTTCTAGGAAGTAACCATGAATAGGTATAGTCAAGTAAATGACTGCACAAGATTGATTAAGACATAAAGTAATGAATTAGTTTTATTTTCTGATTTTTTTGATATATTATTTGTATTTTTAAGACTTTAAAATGAATTAGTATTATTTTTCTTAATTTTTTGATATATTATTTGTATTTTTAAGATTTTAAAATGAATTAGTATTATTTTTCTTAATTTTTTGATATATTATTTGTATTTTTAAGATTTTAAAATGAATTAGTATTATTTTTCTTATTTTTTTGATATATTATTTGTATTTTTAAGATTTTAAAATGAATTAGTATTATTTTTCTTAATTTTTTGATATATTATTTGTATTTTTTAAGATTTAAAAATGAATTAGTTTTATTTTCTGAATATTTTGATATATTAATAGTATTTTTAGAAATAATACAAATTAAAAAGTTAATGTTTATTTATTTATTCAAAATTATTAATTACATCATTACTTTTGTTTATTAAAAGATTTATTTGAAATTCAAACAATAAAGAAATGTGGCATCGACCAACATGTTAATAAGATTGATATGATACTACTATCACATACATGCGTGCGAAACACTTGGATGCGGGACGGGATGGAACTCGGAAGTTAAGCGTGCTAGTGCTAGAGTAGTGGGAGGATGGGTGACCGAGCGGGAAGTTTGACCACGAGTAAGTAATTTGACTAGAGATAATTGTAGTTAGACACTAAGCAAATAATACAAATTCTGAAAAAAAAGGGAGAGAAAAAAAGGGAGAGAAAAATTGGTGTGAAAAATAATTAGAAACCCAAATGAATTAAGGAAATAAACGAAATAAAGTTTAGTCCCGGTTCATGTGGCCAACCGGGACTAAAGGTCCTCCGCCACCCGCCCACGTGGCCGGGCCTTTAGCCGCGGTTCGTAAGCGGCGCGACTATAGGGGGGGTCTTTAGTCGCGCAGAGCTAGTCCCGGTTGCACGGCCGGGACTACTAGCCCTGGCGAACCGGGACTATAGGCCTATTTTCTACCAGTGAAGGTAATAAACGACCCAGCTCTCAGAGTGCCACCAGCGAGGCCGTGGTCATACGACGTCTCTAGTTTTTTTTAGACGGAAGGCTCGAGCGGAACCCGACTTTAAATTAATAAAGCCAACCGGCCAAAGATCCAAGTACAATAACACACCGAAGGTCCCGAGGACTCAAATAAGAAAGATCCGGGTAGCACGAGGGCTACGCAAACAACACACACCCACTACACCGCCGAAACAAGACGGGCGGGAACTCACAACCTAAGCTGGTACCGGCAGGTAGACGGGAAAGACTCAGTCTCTATCCTGCAGACTGATGAGGAGGGAGCGGATCCTGCCAATCGCCTCCTCCAGGGCTCTCCTGTCCTGACGCCTAGCCACTGGTTTCCACACCTGCATATGCATAGACATTTTGTAGAGGCAGTCAGCCGGTTGTGTGGGGGAAGATCCCCTCGATCGAAAACCTATTTCGCACGTTCCAAAGCGTCCAGCAAAGGGCTGCGCAGCTAATCCACAATACTCTACGAGTTTGCCCCGTGGAATCCTGAAGCATCCTATAGAGCTCAGCGAAACAAGTGGGGTTCCATGAGCAGGAGAGCAGTTCCCTAACCGCACTCCACATGAACTTAGCCAAGGTGCAACCAAAGAAGATATGGTTGGTATCCTCAGGCTCATCACAGAGGGCACACCTGCCTGTGGACGACCCGTGTCTCTGGCGAATGTTATCGTTGGAAGGTAGGCGATTCCTAACCAACTGCCAGAGAAAGATCCACACCTTCATGGGGATCGAAATTCCCCAGATCTCGCCAAATTGTTTGTGGACGTGACCCTTACACAACTTGCGGTACAAGGACCTGACCGAGAAGGCTCCCGAAGGCTCGAGGTGCCACGACAGGATATCCGTGCCTGTCGACACCGAGATGCCCGCTATCTTGCGCATCAGGTCCTGATGCTCCACCCTTTCAACCGGCCCCAGCTCCCGGCGAAAGGGGATGACCCACTCTCCGAGGTGGCAAGCCTTAGCCACTGTCACCTCCGGGTCGAAAGTAATAGCATAGAGATTAGGGAACCTCTCCCTCAGAGGCCCCGCCCCTGCAACCAGTCCCTCCAGAACCTCGTGGAACGACCCTCCCTAATGCTTTGTTTTGCGCCCACGCAAAGCAGCTCTTTCACCTTCTGGATGGCGTTCCAGAACTGAGAGCCCCGACTATGGGAGTCAGTCAAGAGGTCTTTCCCCCGGAGATACTTGGACTTAATAATGTCAGCCCACAGGCCATGAGCCCCTGTCATAAGTTTCCAAACCCATTTGACCATCAAGCAGATGTTCATGAGCTTGGTGTCCATGATACCTAGGCCCCCCAAGGCCTTAGGTTGGCACACCGCGGCCCATCAAACCCAGTGGTATTTGCGCTTGCGCCCGTTACCCTCCCAGAAGAAGCGGTAGCGGTGAGAGTCCATCGACCTGTGCACTCCATCCCCCGGGAGGCACACTCCCATCGCATGGAGGGGTAGACTAGAGAGGCAAGCGTCTGTCAGCGTCAACCTAGCTGCGGAAGACATGAATTTACCTAGCCAAGGGTCAGCCCGCTTGGCTACCTTCCTGGGGATGAAACCCCAGTCCCCAGCACTCAGCGCCCTATCACTAATTGGGAGACCCAGGTAAGTGAAGGGAAAGGCGCCCAACTTGCAGTTAAGCATGTCGGCAATCCTCTGCTGTTCCTCTGCACTAGTGCCCATCACCAGCACCTCACTCTTGTGGAAGTTTATACTCAGCCCCGACATATTCTCAAAACACATGAGAATAAATTTGAGGTTGGCGATCTCCAGCTCTCCCGGCTGGATCATGATGATCGTGTCATCGGCATATTGAAGATGTGAGACTCCCCCTGGAATCAGGTGTGGGACAACCCCCTGAATATGGCCAGCCCTTTTGGCCGCGTCGATAATAGCCTCCAGGGCCTCCACTACATAGTCAAATAGTAGGGGTGAGAGGGGGTCGCCCTGACGAACACCCCGGCCATTGCGGACGAAGTTACCCATGTCTCCATTGATGTTGATAGCAGTCTGGCCCCCCGAGACCAGACTCATCGCTCGATGGACCCAACCCGGGTCAAAGCCTGCCCGGAGTAGAACTACCCTAAGGAAGCCCCAGTTCACCCGGTCGTAGGCTTTCTCAAAGTCCAGTTTTAGGAAGACTCCCTTGAGTTTCCTGGACTTGGTCTCATGGATGATCTCCTGAATGGGGGCTAGCCTAAGCGCAAAAGCTTTCGCGACAAACTTGAAGATAACGTTAATAAGCGCAATAGACCTAAATTGACGGATATCCTCCGCCCCGGGGACCTTTGGGATAAGCGTAAGGACCCCAAAGTTCAGCCTAGCAATGTCAACCCTCCCCAGAGCGAAGTCATTAGCAATGGCTAAGATGTACGGTCTAATCAGGGGCCAGAACCTTTTGAAGAAGCACACCGTTAGTCCGTCTGGGCCAGGTGCCGTGTCCACCTTCATGCTAGCGAGGACCTCATCAAGCTCCTTCTCCGTGAAGGTCAACATGAGTTCGGTGTTCTCCGCCTCCGAAATACGGGGACGGGAGTCCCACAACGTGTGCGAGAGAGTGAATACGGCAGACTACCCCGCCGCACCCATGAGGGACCTATAGAAGTCATATATATGTGCTTGCAGCGCCAGGGGTTCCGTAATGATCCCCTGGTCTGAGGTTAAGCGAGAAATCACACATTTCCTCCTACGACCGTTTGCAACTGTGTGAAAAAAGGCAGTATTGGCGTCGCCCTTAATCAACCACTTCAAGCAGCTCCGCTGGCGCCTGTACTCCTCCTCCACCTTAGAGATGTGGGTAAGCTGGACCTCCAGATGGTAACGGAGTGCCCATCCGTCATCATCCAAACCCGTGGAATCAGCACGGGTATCCAGCTCGACAATCTGCGCTAGGAGGCTCTCCTTCAACTCCTTCTCCTCTCGGCCTAGGTTCGCTCCCCACCCTTTGAGGAACTGTCTAAGTCAGCTAGTGATAAATTCCCAGGCCGGAATGGCATCGTAGAACACCCCCCGAGTGCTTCAAGTTCTCTCCACTTGTCTTCCACCAAGTCCCCAAACTCGGTGCGCTCGAGCCAGCACTTCTCAAAGAAGAACCGGTTACTCCTCTTTCTAAGTTCCTCCCCCGAACTCAGGATGAGGGCTGAGTGATCAGAGCCCACAATAGGTTCCGCCACTAGGGAGCTCATCGGGAAGAGTGATGGGGGGATGCTAACCCGGTATGCCAAGATCCGAGGAATAACCCGGCCCAGAGACAGTGATAAAGATGTTTGTGAAGGCCCAAGCTCGTGGGCCTAGTGACCCGGATTATGAGTGTTGTAAAGGAAAGTTAGGGTTAGCACGCCGTGTCTGGGTAGGACCCGGGTGTGCCTTGTAAAGTAAGTTAGGGGGGAGTACGGGTACTATATAAACCGACCCCCGGGTATAGATTGAGACAGAGATTCGAGAACCTTAGCAATATCGAGTGGTATCGAGTATCCAGCGAAAAACCCTAATCGTGTTATTGTATCGAGAATAGAGATCCGGCGACTCCGATTGCCGGCTGTCATATCAAGTTGTATCATGTCTTCCTTTGAGCTAAACCCTCTCCCGAACGCCTGTGTCGACTTGCCCCAAGATCAGTTACCCCTGGTAACATCTGCCGTGATTATCCCACGACAGTTGGCGCCCACCGTGGGGCCTGCGTCCAAAGGTGTCTACATCACGGGAGAAGCTCGGAAGGGCATGGAGAATCTTGTCATCGGCGAGATCTACATCGACCACGAAGGAGAAAAAGTGGTGGACGATTCCGGCTGGGGGCCGGAGTCGGATCACCTCGAAACCGGATCCGTCATAACAATCGGCCGGATCAACGTCTTCATCGGTATGGTATGTGCTTCCAATTCGGTCCCTGACAACGTTGGATCTGATTCTATGCCAGGAAAAGCCACGTCTACCCGATCAAATGATGAAGAATCGACGGGAACGACATATCCAGTAGAAGAACCCATCGCGGAGTGGGAACAGCCGGAGGAGCCGGCATGGACCCCGCGCGACCGGGCCCAAGGAGAAGATGACACCGGGTCTATCCTGGATCTATTGGAAAACCGGTATGAGGAGAACGGTGAAGAGGAACAGCCTGAATTTACACCGGATGTCGCGCGCCGAGTTGCAGTCTATGCAGCCCCCGCGGCTAACCAAGGAAGCATAGCCGCGGCACCAGTCGGGGCAGTGGCCCAGCAACAGGGCGCGGTTAACGGAGACCCGGTCTTGACCCGGGTCGATGGAGAGTCAGCATCGGTCACCAGTCGCGCGGCAGATGAGGAGCAACACGCCAACATGTTCGGGTTTCAAGCCAATCGGACACCAGGGGCGGGTCCCTCGAATCCGCGTCACCCGGCCCTGTTCGATAATAATTTGATCTTGGATCCCACAGTCCTCGCCACTGTCATCACCCCAGAAAACGCGGCAGAGCGTGTTAGAGATCTGGACGTGGCTCGTCGTGCATTGGAACAGCAAAGAAGGCAAGTGGAAGCAGATAGACAGGGGATGGCCACCCGACGGCGCGAACTAGACGCGTTGGAAACCCGGCTTCGAGAGGAAACGTCCAGGATACATCAAAGGCACCACACCAGGTTGCCAGCAACGGGCGGGGTTATTAATCCGGCTAATTTGTTCATCACGCCTCAGGACCAACCGATACCAGTGGTGAACCAGGGAACCGCGCCCCAACAGACAACAGCAGCGACACATCCGGCAAATGAGCGGACCGGGTTACCCCCACCGCAAACTAGAGTCACAACCGGCAACGATTTACTGCCACCGCCACCATCACGATTCCGCACGCCAGCCGGCCACTACAACAATCCTATGGACAACGTATATGCGGCGACACTCGCATTGAATCAAATACCTGTGGGAGAGTCGCCCCATGCAGAGAAGACCCGGCAAGCCATCGAGCTGTTGCACACTGCGGTGGCACAGCAAGCCAATTACCCGGATCACAGAAGCGGGATGCACGGGACGCCATATGTCAGCCAGCAGCAAGGGAATTTACAAACAAGCTCGGCGCGGCGGAGGGAAGAGCAGCAGCAAATGCCGCCTCCTCCCCGCGCTCAGGCAGTATCAGCAGCACAGGCCGTCGTGGACAGTTCTAGGGCTCGGAGGGCCGCGGCCGGGTCTGCAGTGCATGGGCCTCCCGCAGCACAGCGCCCAGACGCGCCCCCTGCGGCGTCACACGTTTCCAGGGCAAGGCCGGCTTCAATCATTCTTGCGGGGCCCAAGTGTCTCTCGGACAATATTAGAGCTGAGCCTTACCCGGAAAAGTTCAAAGAGCCAGGGAAAGTAGTGAATTATGAGCCAACCATGGATCCCGAAACATGGCTAAGCAGTTACGAGATGGCAATGTCAATCCGCAACGCGTCCGAGAACCTTGAAGCCAAATTCATGTATCTGATGATGTCTGAAGGAGCAGCAAAATTGTGGTTCACCAATCTACCAGAGGGATCGATCAAGTCGTGGGAAGAACTGAAGACCGCGTTTATCAAGCACTTTCACGGGACCTGCAGGAAATTATTCACCATTGATGATCTAGAGCGATGCGTCCAAAAGAAGGGAGAATCGGCGCGCAGTTGGGTGCGCCGGGTTATGGAGATACTTCACTCATCCACAGACATCCAGCCCAAGGATGCGCTACAAGCCATGGCAAAAACATGCAAGTATATACCTTTAGTGCAAAAGTTAACTCGCATGAAGTCCAGTCGAAATGCGTCAGAAGTCACAATGGGAGAATTGATGGATGCGTGCAACAAACACGCTGCGACAGATACCACAGAAGAAGAAACTGATGACAAGAAGACAAAAGCAAACGCAAGCGGTAATGGAAGAACCGGCAACGGAACAGCGTCAGGAAACAATGGAAGTAGTCAGAACAAGCGTCCCTTCGAAGGAGGCTCCGAGTTTGTCGCCAATACAGAAGCCGGGTCTTCAAGACCCAGAGCAGAAGGAAATTTCAATACTGGGAATCACAACGGAGGAAACTACCAAGGGCCGCCCCGGCCGGGTAATAGTTGGGACATCTTCAGAATGGCGTGCCCAAAACACAGCAGGAACGGCAGGCCGGCTAACCACTCCTTGGAGCAGTGCGCCGATTTGCAAAGATGGAAAAATGAGGAAGTGCACAGAGCTATGCGAGGTGCAGGGCGGGGAGGAGGACCGGGTCCAGGGGCAAACCCGGGCAACGGCCCACCCCCAGTTGGTAACCCGGCAGCTGGAAATCAAGGTAATAACCAAGGAGGGGCAGGAGGCTTCCAGGCTAACCCCAAACAATTGGGTCAATATCATGTGCATACCACAGGAGGATCTAACAAGGACAAAAAGATACTGAAGCAAGCAGTCAACTCAGTTTCATTAGCCGTTCCGAGATACTTGAGATGGTCAGAACAGGAGGTAACATGGAGCAGAAGGGATCACCCGGAAAGAGTGGAGCACCCAGGAGTCTTGGCACTAGTAGTCGCACCGCAAGTTAATGGGTACGAACTAAAGAAGGTTTTAATGGATGGTGGAAGCAGCATCAATATACTGTATTGGGAAACCTTCTTACGCATGGGTCTCAAGGAATCTCAACTGCAAAAAAGCTCAACAGTTTTTCATGGAATAGTGCCGGGTCATTCGGCATGCCCCGAGGGAAAAATCGCACTAGAGGTAGCTTTCGGAGAATCAAAGGATAACTATCGAATTGAGTGGCTCACCTTTGAGGTAGTGAAATTACGCAGCCCCTATCACGCGCTGTTTGGAAGGCAGGCTTATGCCAAATTCATGGCTAGGCCGTGTTATGTATATCTACAACTAAAAATCCCGGGTCCCAAGAAGACCATTACCATACATGGAAATCGGGATATAGCAGCTGAATGTGATGAAGGAGACGCAGCAATGGCCGAGCAGGCCTGTAGAAAAGAAGAGCTCAAGCACTACCGATCTCAAGCAGACCCGGAGGATATAGCCACATCAAAAAGGCCGAGTATTGAAGGCGAAAAAGCAAAATCCAAGGTAACGCAAGATGCTAAATTGGTGGCCTTAATCGAAGTTGACTCTCCCAAGCAGTCTGCTGTAAAGGAAGAAGTTACACAGCCGCCCACAACCAGCAAAGTCATGAAGACACCCCACCCGGGTTGGCTGGCAAACCCGGTACTCATCAGGAAAAAGTCCAACTTATGGAGGATGTGCATTGGTCAAGCTGGATCAGGACCAGCGCTTACAAAGAACTGAGTAATGTAACGGGCGGCAGGTTTCAGACGCGCTCTTTTCCTACCCAGGGTACCTAAGGGGACTGGAAGGTTTTTAATGAGGCGGCCTGCTGACCCAAAATTTCTGGTATCAATAAAGAGATGGTTATCAAGTCCTATGTCTTTTCGCCTTTATCACAAGTAAGTAGTATCCATACGACATCGATAATTCAGTATCATCAAAAGCATCGATTGCATGTAGGTCTTGGGGGTTGGTTGCTCAGGTAACCAACCACTAACCCGAATGACCCGGCATAGATAGCTGCAAGTTATAAGGGCCGATTCCTCGCAAACGAGCACGGCTGCAATCTTATGACTGGGCAAAGAAGCCAATTTTTCTTGACTTATCTTACTTAAGCTTGATGTGACTCGCACTAAAGTGGCATGATTCGTTCGCTTACGATTACAATCAGCCATGGAGCCCAATGGGACTCGCCTGACACTGTTCTCGTATGGATGTAACAACATGGTATCCACGCGAAAGCCGGCTTATAGTACAAGATAGTCAAAAGGGTCATCTAAACCACAAGTTTATGCAGAGTACAAGGCTGATAAGCCGGAAACTCAGTGATTATCAAGCATAACTTCAGTATTTGCATGAGATGGTTTTAGAGTTTTGCCTTGGTAGGGAATGATTTGTCCTCTGAGAAAGGCCACACCCTCATGACTCGTCCTTTGGGTCATGGGGACTGGGGACTTCGTAACAGAAACAAACCACTTTGATACCAAGGTTCAAAACGGCCCTATCATCCGAGTCTTGGGAACTTCAAGAGAATTTCACTTATCAAAGCCCCTGGTCTCGGAAAAAACGAGTCTTATGAAGGGAGCTAAAAAGAGAGATGGATATCAAGAACAAGTTCAGAAGAACAGCAAAAAGTATGATTACCAAAAGGCTAGGAAAGCCGCGAAAATATGTCACCAAATAGAAGTATATTACAAGCTTTTGCATCGGTATTAGAAGTGCACAGGCGCACCATTAAAAATAGCTCAAACAAAAAGGTCCCACATGACTAAGGTATTATGGAATCCTTACTCTACTCGGCCTCCTGAGCGCGATCTTCCGGGTCTTGCTCCTGGACCTGCTTCTTAGCTTTTTTGGCAGAGCCACCCGGACTCACCGCGCCAGGGCGGATAGGAGGAAGGACGGACGGTGTAGAGGCGGACGGCCCTGATTTTAAGTCGGCCTCTCTCTTCGAAGTTGCCTCCTTCTTCTTAGCCGAGTAATCAGCCCACTTCTCCAAGAGGTCAAGGGGCGGGGGTGCTTCCTCTGTGATAATCTTGTCATCAGCGTCATACGCAGCCATTAGTGTATTAAGGTTCAAGCTATCGGCTAGAGTGGTGGCAGAAGGGCGCACTGCCGACTGAATGGCCTTGAAATCCTTAGGTGTAAATTTGGCGCCATCCGCCTTGAACTCAGGAAACCCGGAGATTATCTTCGCCGGGTCAAGCTTCGGAAAGTAAGGTTTGGCCAAGGTCAAAGCCCGCACTATACCAGTACGGCAGGACGAACGCTTCCAGAGTTCAATCCATCCGGGTACAGTGGAGCAGGCTTGGACAAGGTTCTCTTCACCCGGATAGGCTTCCGTGGGCCAATTAATGGCATTCAATATAAATTTGGTGCCGGCAAAGAAAGTCCGGAGCACACTCTTCAGGGTCCTAACCTTGACAATAGCATCTTCCTCTGGAGCTGCAAGGTTCGCACCTATAGTGGAAACAGAAGCAAGAACGTATCAGTAGCAGCCGGGTATGAAATTAGTCGGCAGGCAAAAACTAGGCGGCAGGCAAAAACTTAACCGGCAGGCAAACACTTACTAAGTAAGATCTGATAAGTATCGGAGACTTGATCCGATAACTTCTTCAAATCGGCCCGAGCGGCGAGGCACTTCTCCTTGTATTTGGAGACATCCTTCTTCAAAGTTTTCATATTCTCCTCAAGGATTTCTCGGCGTTTTATCTCGGCAAGAAGGAGCTGTTCAGTCTTCAGCAAGGTTTCATCAGACCGAGTTACATGTGCCTGTAAGTGTAAAAAGGGTGCAAGAACCAGCTGAGTGTTATGGCAAGAAGGATATGCTGAGAAGTACCAAGCATAACTTTTGCAAGTTATACTCGGAACTTGGGGACTAGATAGGGAATATAAGATAACAAGCGCTCTTACCTGGTGCTCGGCAGCCATGCGCTCTAAAGTCTCGCTCTCCGAAGCCTTCATGGTGAGAAGCTTGTCCATCAATTGTTCGAAAGTATCTTTATTCGTGTCAGAAGACTCGGGTCCTTGGAATTTCCTAGAAGAGGTCTTCTTCTTAGAAGGAGGTGGAACCCGGGTCATCTGCACGTTGGAGTCCGACGCTCCTTCTGCACCTAAGGCGGTGGTCTTTCTCTTGCTGGCATGAGAAGCAATTGGATATTCGGCTTCCTGCTGATCCGGTTTAGTCGGCGATGTCTGTTCTTCATCGCCAGACGCGGTTGCAGTTTTATCAGCTGGGTTCCCCTTACCCGGGCCCTTATCTTCCGAATCCTCTTGATCGCTGACAGCGACCGTGGCCCTGTAGATGTTATCAAGAAGCAGCTAAATATGCAGTCAGGAAAAGATGGCGAAGTACCGGAAAGTATCTGGAAGGGGATTTTTACCCGGCATTCACCGCAAAGTCACAAGGAAATCCATCGTCAGACTCGGGGGAGGCTGGAAAATGTCAAAGTTAAATATTATGCGAGAATGCTTCGAGGGAACCGTGCTAACCAAGAAAAGATAGAGCAAGTACCAGCTTGCCGAGTGGGGAATGGTGAAGAACCCGGGTTAAGGGCGTCGTTACCCGGGTGATTTCGAGTCGACCTGCGCTTAGGCGTGGGCGACCCCTTCAAGATTGGCCAGTGGAATAACGTCAAGAAAGGTTCAAGAATATCATTACGGCAATATAAAGTGAATGTATGAAGGGGGATGAAACCTTGGAGGCGGCTCCTTGAGCTTTTCTTTTAGATCCGGCTTTGGTTGCCGGCTCCGGTTCTTCCTCATCACTGGCAGATTCTACCTTGCCGTCCGAATCTTCTTCCTCGTCATCTTCTTGTTCTGAATGTCATCAAGGTTACGGTTGGAAATAAAGGGGTTGCGGTGAGTTCAAACGAGTCAAGTAAAACTCAGAGAGTACCTTCGTCTGAGTGAACAGCTTCTTGCTCCTCTTGACCTTCGGAGCTAGGGGGGGTATTGGTGTTCCAAAAGTCGTCGTCATCCTGAAAGGCGTTAAAGTACGGGTTATCAGTTGCATCAAGTGGAAAGAGCGAAAGTAAAGGCTTCAGAGTCGAGTTTTACCTGGGGGGCCGGGTTTTCAAGTGTGAAGGGCTCTAACCCGGATATGTTCCGGATTACCTCGAGCTTCTCCGTAAGAAAACCCTTGATGGTCTTCAGAGTGTCGCCAACTGCGAAGACGTTGTCAGAATATCGTAATGGATCAGAGGGTTCCCCGGAGTACTCGCACATCAGCTTTGTGCGGATGGAGTTGGGTTGAATTCTGAAGTCGACCCAGGTCTTCACTAGGTTGAGCCCAATGAGGCCCTGGGCTCTAAGAGTGGCGAGTTTGTATAGCAGGGGTTGGATTGCCTCCCTATCTGAGTCGGGGGCAAAGGCACTAAATTTATCGGAGATATCAAGGAGACCATCAGAATAACCCGGCAGTTTCTTTTGGCCGGATGGGGAAGTGTCCTGGCAGTAGAAGTAAGAAAGCTGCCAGTGTTTGACATGAGAATTAAGGGTGAGGGATGGCATCGGAGAGTTCTTGCGGCGCTGGATCGAAACCCCGCCGCAAGTGAGAAGCGCCCCATCACCGCTTTCGCGGCATGGTTTGCATTGATAAAGCTCGATAAAAAGAGCTAGGTTTGGTGGAGTGCATAAATAGGATTCAGAAAGGACAATAAAGTGGGTGATATTTAGCACGGAGTTGGGCCCGATGTCGAAGACGCGAAGGCCATAGTGACTAAGAACGTCACGGAAAAAAGGATGACCGGGTGGGCGAAAACCCCGGGTCACATGTTCCACAAAGCAGATTACCTCGTCTTTTGTAGGGGTGGGCCGGGTCTCCTTACCCGGCACCCTCCATTGGATATCCTCCTGAGGAGGGAGAACTCCCAGCTCCACTAGTTCCTCCAACTTGGCCTTCGTGACCACCGACCGCCCCCAGTTGGCAGAAATGGTGTTGGTGGCTTTAGTCTTGGTTGGGGTTTTCATCTGTTTCTTGGGAGCCATGTGGTTGACCTGCAAGGTATCAAATAAGAAAAAGATTAAGACGTGGAAGTTATGAAACAGTCAGGTATTAGCCGGATGGTGTTGAGGTATGGCGGGAGATCCGGGTGTTAGCCCGTAGAATCTAACTCGGGAGTTCCGGGTATTGCGTATTATGGAAAAATTTATGGGGTCTAAATGGTAAAGGAGCTTTTTGAAAACGATGGGAAGTGGCTTAAGTGCCAAATGTGAATAAAGGGGATTAAAAAGAAGCAGTCCAGCCGAGTGACCGATGCAGGGGCGGAAATCTTGGGCAGTACGAGCCTAGATTGGAAGTTTTATTTTCAAATTCGTGGCGAAGGTGATGATTGTGGGCGGTAGGCGAGTTGGTTGGAGCATGCGCTTTATCCTTTGTGCGAACTAAAAGAGACTATGGGTAGCCTAATCCGGTCCAGCCAAGAAATCTGAGGCGGACGGATCTGGATCTAATCTGAGGAAAAGAATCAGAGGTTGCGAGGGAAAGTTGATGAACGCCAAAGGCTTACCGGAGGAGATCCGAGGGAGGCCTTGCGGAGGCAGATGGCGCACGCCTGGTGTCCTTTCGCGGTTCTTGTTGGGCCGGATGAGAATTTGCCGGCGGATCTTGGCGGCGGCGCGGATCGACCGGTGGCGGAGCGCAGCCTTCGGGCAATGGGTTCCGGTGACGTGCGTGGAAGGTCCGTGGTGGCGCTCAGGAAGAAAGGGAGCTCAAGAGGAGAAAGGAGTGGAGTGGGGGAAATGAGCCGTTAGGGTTCGAGTCATCCCTAGGGAGCTTTTTTATAGTGCGACTGGATAAGCCCGGCTCGGTGAGTGGAGGCCGGGAATTGTGGGAATAAAACGGCTATTAATTTAAAGTTCCAGCGAGATACGCGCCCGGTATTGAGTAAAGCATCCGGATAAAGAAAGAAGGGGATTTGTCCCGCGATGATGGGATTAACTGTCGAGCATAGGATCTTGGTGTTATGATTTGGATCCAGAAGTTTGAACCAATGTGTTTGGAGGGAAAAACCTGAGTTATCGCATGGCCACCAAGGAGCAAGGCCTAGCTGGATGTTGAAACATCTTAACCCGGTTTCCATGTGCCCGTGTGATTGATATCTTTTCAGGAATAGCAAGCGCTTCAAGGAGATCCGTGAAGCCCAGGCTATTCTGGGGACTACTGATGGGGGGATGCTAACCCGGTATGCCAAGATCCGAGGAATAACCCGGCCCAGAGACAGTGATAAAGATGTTTGTGAAGGCCCAAGCTCGTGGGCCTAGTGACCCGGATTATGAGTGTTGTAAAGGAAAGTTAGGGTTAGCACGCCGTGTCTGGGTAGGACCCGGGTGTGCCTTGTAAAGTAAGTTAGGGGGGAGTACGGGTACTATATAAACCGAACCCCGGGTATAGATTGAGACAGAGATTCGAGAACCTTAGCAATATCGAGTGGTATCGAGTATCCAGCGAAAAACCCTAATCGTGTTATTGTATCGAGAATAGAGATCCGGCGACTCCGATTGCCGGCTGTCATATCAAGTTGTATCATGTCTTCCTTTGAGCTAAACCCTCTCCCGAACGCCTGTGTCGACTTGCCCCAAGATCAGTTACCCCTGGTAACATCTGCCGTGATTATCCCACGACAAAGAGAGTGTCCCAATCCGAGGACCTAAGCACCCGGTCGAGAACACACCGAACTGGGTCGAGCTGTCTGTTAGTCCACGTGTATCTCGCCTCGGTCCTCCGGATCTCCTGAAGAGCGAGGTTAGCAATGCAGTCGTTGAACCGATGCACTCTCGGCCAGTTGATGTTGTCATTGTTCTTATCCTCCGGCCCCCTGATCAGGTTAAAATCGCCACCCACAACCAGCGGGAACGGGCACGCAGTGACCGCTGCGGAGAGTTCCGTAAGGAACTCCTGGGATCGCCTATGGTCTGCCGGCCCGTAGACCACAAAAATCGACCACGTCTGGGAGGTGTCAAGCTGGAAGACATCCGCCCGAATAAAGAAGGACCCGCTGCTCCACTCTTTAACCTCAAAGGTATCCTCGTTAACCCCCAGGAGCATACCTCCGGAATGACCGACCGCGGGAGTGGAGTGCCACGCAAAACATCCTCTCGGATCAAGACTCAACAGCTCGGCCGAGGAAAAGGCTGGTTTAATGGTCTCCTGAAGACCAATGAAATCCAACCGTTCTCGGGTGATAAGTTCTCGGATCTGGGTTCACCTCCCCGGTCGGCCAAACCCCCGGATGTTGTAGAAACCGGCACGCATCTATGCGACCGCGATCTTCCTCCATCCCCGACGGGAACCCGACCCCCTGCCCGGGTTGAGTTCTCTATGGGGTTAGGGACCTCACAAGGTAGGTCCACGGGCATCCCCAACTTCCTCTCCCCCAGCGCCTCGCCGGAGGGACCTGCCTCCTCCACCCCGGGAGGGTTGCTTGCGGTCACAACCGCAGCCGCCGCCACATCCCTGCGGAAGGAGGCCTCCGCAAGTGACGCCTGAGCCAACTCCTTAGCACGAATAAGCAAGAGCGCCTCACTCGCCGACCCCGACTCAATAGAAAACGCTAGACCGACGTCATGAATAACCGACAAAAGATGTGAATCAGGTAGTTCTTGTAGGATGGCAAAAGGGTTGGCCGTACCTGGCATGACGCCCTGGGCATCAAGGTTCTTTGCCGCCATCCTCATCTGTGTGTGCTTCGCCACCGGGACAGACGCCGCTGGTCCGTGTAGGCGGGCACTCTTGCACCGCGGTCCCTCCACCACCACCTTAGTGCGCTGCCGACGCGGAATCACCATGAGCGTCGTGGTGGCGTCCTTGTCCATCTTCTCCCCCTCCGAGTCCAGCTCACCCGCCTCCAGGTCGCTCGGGGAATTCGCCTCGGAATCCCTGGAAGGAGACCCCTCGTCCTCCGACAAGGCCGAGACCAAGGCAGAGGAGTCAGGGCCCTCCGGCAACGTGGCCAGGCCCACCTTGTCCGCCTCCCGGAGCCGCTCCAACTCCGCCAACGGCAGCGGCCAAGTCCCCGAGGTCCTGAGGTTGCTGCCGTACTCGTCGATGCCCAACATGGGCTGACACGGCAGTGGTTCCAGGCCCACCCCGGCATCCGACACGGCCACCGACTGAACCGCGGCGTAGTCAGCGGGTGCGGCGCTGCAGGCTCCCAGCGCGCGGCACCGCAGGCTCCTCCCGCCCCCGACCAGCCTCCTCCCACTCCTCGCGCGTTGGGCTGAGGTCATCCATGTCATCGTCGTCGTCGTCCTCAAAATCCTGCCGCAGCGGAGGCGGGGGTGGAATAGGCGCCTCCCGTGGCGCCTCGAGCTGCACTCCCACGGCGTAGCCGGAGTTCTTGTGGAAGAACTGGATGGTCCCTTTCAGTTTTGCCGGGTTGCGGCAAGCCAGCTTCATCCGAACCGGAGCGCGGCGGCGGAGGGATTCCCTATCCACCTCGATAGGTCTCCCAAGCATGGCCATCCCAGCCAGCAGCCGCTCCTCCCTCCTCATCTTCCTCGGAAGCCCGGAGAGGCGAACCCACACCTCCTTGAGCGTTTCCGAGGGTGGGGGTCCGAGTCATCAAGCGCGATCGTCGCCTCCACTCCGCTGAGTGGGAGGTACAAGCGCCCACTGCGCGTGCACATCCGCAGCGTGTCCTTGTTGGGGAACACGACCGCATAGTCGCGAGTAGTCACCATAGAGATCTGCCAATCCCAATCCGCCTCCACCAAGTGCAGGAGCTCCCGGTTAAGCGCCTGGGCGGAAAGCAGGGGTCCCTCACGGAAGGTGATTACCGCGCGGTTGGTATCCACCTCGCGGTCCAGCTCATCGAGCTCGAAGTCGAGGTCAAAGAAACCCTCGCCGGCAATGGCCTGACCCAACATGTGGAGGCGTGGGCGCTGCCTGGCGGTACACGCCACCGAATTGTGCCCCTCCTCCCCACAGAGGATGCACATCGGCTTGTTCTTGCAGTCCGCCTGTAGATGGCCGACATGGCCACACTTGAAGCACTCCATTGAGGAGGAGGAGGCACCCTTGCCCCCCTGCGCACTAGGCCTCCGGCCCTCGGCAGCCGCCTGCTTGCCGGTGTTGCGCTCAGGTGCCCGGCCCCGCCGCTGATCCGCGGCACGCGAGGCGTGCCCGGCCGAGGCGCCCGCCGCCGCAACGGCCTCCGCCAGCCGCGCCGCCTCTCGTTTCTTCTCCCGCTGGAGGAACCCCTCCCGGGCGTTGTTGTTGCCGGTGATGCTCTGCCCCTATGGCTGCTTCCCCTTCCCCTGCTCCCTCAGCGCCTGAGCCCGGAGAGTCGCCTCCCGTCGCGCCGCATCACCACCGGAACGGTTCACCGGCGGAGGTTGCTGCCTCCCCTTGTTCTGGCGGTCGTCGCCCCGCCCCCTGTCCATGGACACCACCTGCGCGAAGGAACGCGAGAGGGGAGGAGGCGGGCGAGAAACACGAATCATACGCGTCGATCTCCTGCCGCGCCGCACGTCGTCCTGGGAAGCAGGGAACCCTAACGCGATATCTGTCGCTCCCTTCGGAAGCCACAGCCACGAATAGGCCTGGTGAGCAGGCTTGATGGGCTGGGATTGAATGTCGTCAGCCCCGTCCGCACACGCCACAGGCGGGCCGAGGCCCAAGAGCGGGTGTGCCAGCACGAGAGACACCAGGTCCAGGCCAAATGACCCGACGTTGGGCCCCCGGACCAGCCCATCCCGCATCGGCTCGTCGGGTACGGGATTCCCCAACCCTACCTCCGGTGGCGGCGACGCCCTCGCCGTAGTCTGCGCCGCCGGCCGCCCCTGGAGCCCCGGAGAGGACGCTGGTGGAGGCGCGACCGGCGGAGAGCCGATGCAAGCCGCCCGCCTAGCACGAGGACGAGACACCCAGCGGCGCCGCGCCGCCGAAGCCCGGCCAACCTGCTCGCCCGCCGGCGGCGAAAAGCGCGAGCCCACTACAAGAAATATGTTGATACATGACCCTTTTTTAATGACCGTGGATGAACTGGTCATAGATCCATGACCATGTTTAATCTGTTGGTCATGACATGTTTGGGAGGGACTAAACCCATGACTTTTTTGGCTAAAAAGTCATGATTTTCTTTAACAAGATGGTCATGGCACATGATACCTGGTGTATGACTTTTTTTTGCTTAACTAAGACCAATTGAATTTGTCATGAGTTTGTTGGCAGTAATTTTTGCCTATGTGTCATGTCCACGTGTCAATTTTTGCCTATGTGTCATGTCCACGTGTCAATTTTTGCCTATGTGTCATGTCCACGCGTCAATTTTTGCCTTTGTGTCATGTCCACGTGTCAATTTTTAATCATCCACAGAAAACAAAGAAAATGTTGGCACTAATTTTTGCCTATGTATCATGTCCACATGTCAAATTTTGTCTATGTGTCATGTCCACGTGTCAATTTTTACCTATGTGTCATTTCCATGTGTCACTTTTTACCTATGTGTCATGTCCACGTGTCAATTTTTAATCATCCACGAAAATAAAGAAAATTGGCAAAATGGGGGCTTGAACCTGCACCCTCCCAGGAGCTCTACAACCCACATAACCACTACAACACCCGATCCTTTAGTGATAAATTCGAAGCCCAACTGTATTTGTACAGTTAGTAAATGCTTACATTGAAAGAAAACGCACCGACCGATAATACACGATAAAAAGAGCGCAGGAGGGACTCGATCCCGCGACCTCCTGTACGCCAAAGAGGACACAGACCACTAACCTATCAACGATTTGATGCTAGGATTCAAACCGAAGCCTTTTATCCATACTTCCTCGTCGGACTGGGCCGCGCGATCGACCACGCGCTGGGACGGGCCGGGTGTGCTGCATAGATGGGCCGACCGCGCGCTGGGAGGGCCCGAGTGTGCTGCATAGCTTGGCCAGCCGCGCTGATGGGTTGGGCTGGCCGGGTTGGGTGGCTATATTTTTCTCCTTTAACATTTCACTTTTTTTTCTTCTTCTATAACTTTTGGTTTTCAACTCCAAATTAAACCAAATAAATTTTGAATTTATTTCAAAATATTTCTTGTGATTTTATAGACTAATAGGGACCATTTTTACTCAAAAATAAAATAAAATACGCCTAAGCATTACATACCGATTCATAAAGGGTTGTGAATATTCTTAATTAAAATTTTGTATTACTCATTTATATTCAAATGCAAGATCAAATGCGGGGTTTTAAAATTTTGTATTACTCTTGGTGTATCTATGTTGAAATAGGTACTTGGGTACCTTAAAATTATTTTTTCAAAAAATAAAGAGAGAACTACGAGGCACCTGTAGTTCAAATTTAGCCCGGTTTCAACGAAATCGGCAGAAACTTGTCTTTTTCAAAAGAGGTGTATTTTGAGATATTGAGAGGTAGTAAATTTGTTATTTGTAGATCAAATATGACATAATATATTTAGAATTTTACTTTGTACAATTCTGTAACATATTTTCGGTAGGTGCTTCACAAAAAAAAACCATTTTTGACACTCCGAAAATGGAAAATGGTGTTTTTATTCAAAGAAAAATAAAACTTTCTTCGTGAATATTGTTATTTGTTCCAATATGCATCTTTGTGTGGAATATGGTCACATTTAAACAAAGTATACCATGGATGTGGCCATAACATCCGTCATTTGGCCCAAAAGCCATGAATCTTCGTATGAGATAGCTCATTTATGTGAACATCTTTTCAACCCAATTGTCGTATTCCAAGTTTATTATTTTTGGTGTATACTAGGAAATATATAATAACACCACGCGAAGATCTTGCATCGTTTCGATTTTTTTTGAATTTTCTGTAATTTTCAAAGCCGGTTTCGGAAAACCGTCAAAACGGGGGACATGACTGTTCGTACCTAGGTGTTGAATCTTGATGAACTCTTGGTGTATCTATGTTGAAATAGGTACTTGGCTACCTAGAAATAATTTTTTCAAAAAATAAAGAGAAAACTACAAGTCACCTGTAGTTCAAATTTGGCCCGGTTTCAACTGAATCGGCAGAAATTTGTCTTTTTCAAAGGAGATGTATTTTGAGATATTTATAGGTAGTAAGTTTGTTATTTGTAGATCAAACATGACATAATATATTTAGAATTTTAATTTGTATATTTTTGAAACATATTTTGTGTATGTGCTTCACAAAAATAGCCAGTTTCGACACTCCAGAAAGGGAAAATGGTATTTTTATTCAACGAAAAATAAAACTTTCTTCGTGAACATTGTTAGTTGTTCCAATATGCACATTTGTGTGGAATATGGGCACATTTAAACAAACTATACCATGGATGTGGCCAAAACATCCGTCATTTCACCCGACATCCATGAATCTTCGTATTAGATAGCTCATTTCTGTGAACACATTTTCCACCAAATTGTCGTATTCCAAGTTTATTATTTTTGGTGGATACTAGGGCATATATAACAACACCACACGAAGATCTTGCATCGTTTCGATTTTTTTTTGAATTTTCTGTAATTTTCAAAGCCGGTTTCGGAAAACCGTCAAAACGGGGGACATGACCATTCGTACCTAAATGTTGAATATTGTGAAACTCTTGGTGTATCTATGTTGAAATAGGTACTTGGATACCTAAAAATTATTTTTGCAAAAAATAAAGAGAAAACTACAAGTCACCTGTAGTTCAAATTTGGCCCGGTTTCAGCTGAATTGGCAGAAATTTGTCTTTTTCAAATGAGGTGTATTTTGAGCTATTGAGAGGTATTAAGTTTGTTATTTGTACATAAAATATGACATAATATATTTATAATTTTATTCTGTACAATTTTGTGTCATATTTTGTGTATGTGCTTCACAAAAATAGCCAGTTTCGACACTCCGGAAAGGGAAAATGGTATTTTTATTCAACGAAAAATAAAACCTTCTTGGTGAACATTGTTAGTTGTTCCAATATGCACCTTTGTGTGTAATATGGGCACATTTAAACAAACTATGCCATGGATGTGGCCAAAACATCCGTCATTTCACTCGAAAGCCATGAATCTTCGTACGAGATAGCTCATTTCTGTGAACACATTTTCCACCAAATTGTCGTATTCCAAGTTTATTATTTTTGGTGGATACTGGGGCATATATAACAACACCACGTGAAGATCTTGCATCGTTTCGATTTTTTTTTATTTTTCTGTAATTTTCAAAGCCGGTTTCGGAAAACCGTCAAAACGGGGGACATGACCGTTCGTACCTAGGTGTTGAATATTGATGAACTCTTGGTGTATCTATGTTGAAATAGGTACTTTGCTACCTAGAAATGATTTTTTCAAAAAATAAAGAGAAAACTACAAGTCACCTGTAGTTCAAATTTGGCCCGGTTTCATCTGAATCGGCAGAAATTTGTCTTTTTCAAATGAGGTGTATTTTGAGCTATTTAGATGTATTAAGTTTGTTATTTGTAGATCAAAAATGACATAATATATTTATAATTTTAATTTGTACATTTTTGAAACATATTTTGTGTATGTGCTTCACAAAAATAGCCAGTTTCGACACTCCGGAAAGGGAAAATGGTATTTTTATTCAACGAAAAATAAAACTTTCTTCGTGAGCATTGTTAGTTGTTCCAATATGCACCTTTTTGTGTAATATGGGCACATTTAAACAAACGATGCCATGGATGTGGCCAAAACATCCGTCATTTCACCCGAAAGCCATGAATCTTCGTACGAGATAGCTCATTTCTGTGAACATATTTTCCACCAAATTTTCTTATTCCAAGTTTATTATTTTTGGTGGATATTAGGGCATATATAACAACACCACGCGAAGATCTTGCATCGTTTCGATTTTTTTTGAATTTTCTGTAATTTTCAAAGCCGGTTTCGGAAAACCGTCAAAACGGGGGACATGACCGTTCGTACCTAGGTGTTGAATCTTGATGAACTCTTGGTGTATCTATGTTGAAATAGGTACTTGTCTACCTAGAAATGATTTTTCCAAAAAATAAAGAGAAAACTACAAGTCACCTGTAGTTCAAATTTGGCCCGGTTTCATCTGAATCGGCAGAAATATGTCTTTTTCAAATGAGGTGTATTTTGAGCTATTGAGAGGTAGTAAGTTTGTTATTTGTAGATCAAACATGACATAATATATTTAGAATTTTAATTTGTACATTTTTGAAACATATTTTGTGTATGTGCTTCACAAAAATAGCCAGTTTCGACACTCCGGAAAGGGAAAATGGTATTTTTATTCAACGAAAAATAAAACTTTCTTCGTGAATATTGTTAGTTGTTCCAATATGCACCTTTGTGTGTAATATGGGCACATTTAAACAAACTATGCCATGGATGTGGCCAAAACATCCGTCATTTCACCCGAAAGCCATGAATCTTCGTACGAGATAGCTCATTTCTGTGAACACATTTTCCACCAAATTGTCGTATTCCAAGTTTATTATTTTTGGTGGATACTAGGTCATATATAACAACACCACGCGAAGATCTTGCATCATTTCGATTTTTTTTTTGAATTTTCTGTAATTTTCAAAGCCGGTTTCGGAAAACCGTCAAAACGGGGGACATGACCGTTCGTACCTAGATGTTGAATATTGTGAAACTCTTGGTGTATCTATGTTAAAATAGGTACTTGGCTACCTAGAAATGATTTTTTCAAAAAATAAAGAGAAAACTACAAGTCACCTGTAGTTCAAATTTGGTCCGGTTTCAACTGAATCGGCAGAAATTTGTCTTTTTCATATGAGGTGTATTTTGAGCTATTGAGAGGTATTAAGTTTGTTATTTGTAGATCAAACATGACATAATATATTTAGAATTTTAATTTGTACATTTTTGAAACATATTTTGTGTATGTGCTTCACAAAAATAGCCAGTTTCGACACTCCGGAAAGGGAAAATGGTATTTTTATTCAACGAAAAATAAAACTTTCTTCGTGAACATTGTTAGTTGTTCCAATATGCACCTTTGTGTGTAATATGGGCACATTTAAACAAACTATGCCATGGATGTGGCCAAAACATCCGTCATTTCACCCGAAAGCCATGAATCTTCGTACGAGATAGCTCATTTCTGTGAACACATTTTCCACCAAATTGTCGTATTCCAAGTTTATTATTTTTGGTGGATACTAGGGCATATATAACAACACCACGCGAAGATCTTGCATCGTTTCGATTTTTTTTGAATTTTCTGTAATTTTCAAAGCCGGTTTCGGAAAACCGTCAAAACGGGGGACATGACCGTTCGTACCTAAATGTTGAATATTGTGAAACTCTTGGTGTATCTATGTTGAAATAGGTACTTGGCTACCTAGAAATTATTTTTTCAAAAAATAAAGAGAAAACTACAAGTCACCTGTAGTTCAAATTTTGCCCGGTTTCAGCTGAATCGGCAGAAATTTGTCTTTTTCAAATGAGGTGTATTTTGAGCTATTGAGAGGTAGTAAGTTTGTTATTTGTAGATCAAACATGACATAATATATTTATAATTTTAATTTGTACATTTTTGAAACATATTTTGTGTATGTGCTTCACAAAAATAGCCAGTTTCGACACTCCGGAAATGGAAAATGGTATTTTTATTCAACGAAAAATAAAACTTTCTTCGTGAACATTGTTAGTTGTTCCAATATGCACCTTTGTGTGTAATATGGGCACATTTAAACAAACTATGCCATGGATGTGGCCAAAACATCCGTCATTTCACCCGAAAGCCATGAATCTTCGTACGAGATAGCTCATTTCTGTGAACACATTTTCCACCAAATTGTCGTATTCCAAGTTTATTATTTTTGGTGGATACTAGGGCATATATAACAACACCACGCGAAGATCTTGCATCGTTTCAATTTTTTTGAATTTTCTGTAATTTTCAAAGCCGGTTTCGGAAAACCGTCAAAACGGGGGACATGACCGTTCGTACCTAAATGTTGAATATTGTGAAACTCTTGGTGTACCGTGATATTTTCAATATTTACGATGGACAAAGTGTGATGTACTTATTCATGGAAATTCAAAGGCACACAATACATTCCATCTTAAGGCCAACTACGAAATTAGTTCCAAATAAAAAAATTCTTTTTGGAAACTCACCTTCGGTACAAATTTTGTGTTGTTTACTACTTAAACATAAATTATGCATATTTATTTGTACTACTCCCTCCGATCCCATATAAGTGTCGGGGAGTAGTATTAATCATGTACGAGTTTTTAGCACAACTGCCGATACTTAATTCAGACCAGAGGGAGTACCTTTAATTCTTTATAGTATTACAAAGCATGTGACAATTAAAAATATATTTTAAATTGAAAATATTAATTATAGGTCTTGAAGTTTTTATATTTGACATAGACAAAATAAACTAGTTTTAGCGGATATAATATCACTGAAACTAGTTTAGTGTTACTACTAAACTATCTACCCTAGAGACGGTACAGTGGGGCTAATAAGTGCCAGGTCCCAGCTGCAGCCAGTGAACGACCAGGTGGGAAAGTGAGCGTTGTTGTCCGTAGGAAAAATTTCGGAACAGGCCCGCGAAGCCGCGACCTTATCCCGCCTTCGTTATCCTGAAACCCAAAGTCGAAACTCGAAACCCTATCTTTTCTCCCTGGCGCCGCCACCACCCCTTCCTAGATCTGAGCTCGACGACGCCCCCTCTCTTCTTCTCTCCTACGCCACAGCCACCATGCTGCTTGCTCTCCACTGCCTCTCCTTCTTCATAAACCCCACCTCTTCCCGGCCACCGCCGACATGTCGTTCGTCCCGGGGAACTACAGCCTCGACGGGATTCTTCCCAATCCCCTTTCTTCTGGATCCCTTTCGTGGGAATTCATCGCGCCGGAGCGCCTCGTGTGGAGGCCGTCACCATCACCAGTCAGCTCCAGTCGCAGCGCGCGCCAGGCTACAAGCTCTCCTCTTACGACGAGCCACCCCCTCCCCCCGCATCGACAACGCTGAAGACCGCCGCCTCCCTCGCCATCTCGCCTAAGCCTCATCGGAGAGAGAGGCGCCGCCGCCTATCATCCCATCGATCTGCGGCCGACGTGCCAGATCCGCCGTCCTGACCTCACCTTCCTGCTCTGCGGCGATGGGCACCTCCGGTGCAAGGAGGGGATGCCTCCTCAGAGACAGAGGTGGGGGCTTTCTCCGTTGATCCCTGCTGCCGCTGTTCGTTGGCCTCCTCCGTTGGGGATGTGGTGGCCGATGTCTTCATGAGGGAGCCCGGCGGAAGGGAGGCCGTAGAGCCGCCGGATCTGAAGGCCTCCCACTGACAGCGTCCATGTCGTGCGCTAGGTCAAGCGACCTCGACGTCACCATCCAGTAGCTCGTCGACATGGGCATCAAAGGTAGATTCTTCACCTGCTGCAGATCATATACTAGCATTAGCTGGTTCAATTAGTAGGCAGAAATTTCGTACTAGCTTTAGTGATGGAATCACTTTAGTACACACATGATTTGCTACAACATTCGATTGTTTATTAAGCTACACAATCATAGCATCTAGAAATACTTTACTACATAGCAGATTGTGTATTGAGCTCTGCTATTCATGTTTTGCTGAAACTTACCATATTTCGTGTGGGCATTTGTGTCTATCGATTGAAATCTGCAGCTGTGTAGTAGTAAATCATATGATTTGTGTATTACCATTGCAGTTTGCTTGCTGCTGTACCATGCTACATGTATGTTATTGGTACTGTTGATCCCAGACATGAGTTTGAATGCTGTAGTAGTAGAACAACAACAGAGCTAGAGATGATGTGATATAATTAACGTATGTTTTGTTGTCAATTCTTGCTTATGTTGGCGTCTCATTCCTGTTCTAATTAAATGTGTAATCTGGAAATGAACATATTTATCTCCTTTTAGACTGCTATATTGTGCAAATTGCAGAACTGGAACAAAATTAGATGTTGAGAAATGCATATAGTTGATGTGTTGAATTTATGGTCCGCTTAGGATGCAATCTCGTCTATATTCTGTCTTACCATGGATACATGAGCATATGCTAGTAGATTCGTGAAGTTGATTATGAAAGTTGTTTGTTATTTACAGGTCCTAACTTGAATGCTCTATTTAGGGTCAGTCAGGTATGACTGTTGGTTACTCCTACTCTGCAGCTACCAAGGACAAGGCTGTGCACTGGGCTTAATCCTATAATGGTATGGTTAATAATCACCTGGTTACTTCCAAAATTCCACCTGCTGTGGTTGTGTTTATTATGGAGTGTTGTACTTGCTTATAAAACTGCATAGAAGTTCAGGGAACCATGTTATTTAGTGAAAGACATTATGGTGTTACTATTTGTATGACTGCCCATTTCATCCTGAGAGTTATATTACATATGATCATTTGTGTTACTACTGTATGCATAAGACAAGGACTTATGCTATCCAATTTCTGAATTTATATGTTGAGATGTGGCGCGTCTTGTGTTTACTTCTCCTAAAAAGCTATACATAACCTTATCAAAGTAGCTGAAGATACTTGGCAGTGGCATTGGTGTCTATCGATTGAAATCTGCAGCTGCGTAGTAGTAAATCATATGATTTGTGTATTACCATTGCAGTTTGCTTGCTGCTGTACCATGCTATATGTATGTCCTTTTTTTCACAGGCTTATGTGCAGAACCTCGAAACTAGCAGGGTCAGGCTCTAGCAGATTGAGCAAAACCTCCAGATAGCGTGGTCTCAGGTTGTTGCAGAAGCATTTCACTGGTCCATTTCAACATCATAGATAATCGTTTTGTAATAAAGCTTTCTTTGTTCTTTGACAGTTTGCCAATTTATGGTTAACGAGACCAAGGCTACTGTGAAGTTCCAGCTGAAAAAGGTGCTCTGCATGGGTGTTTCCGTTGGCCACATGGGTATGGACGAGAAGCAGATCTTCCAGAATGTGCAGATGAACGTGAATTTCCTGGTCTCTCTGTTCAAGAAGAATTGGCAAAACGTATGTTGTTTGTTCTCTGCACATACTCAATTCTTGAGATATTGGGCAACCTATTTCTTCTTGGGTTATTTACCAAGTTACAAATTGAGGATGATTAACACTCTGACTAGGATTTTTGGCATGCTATTGTTCTTGTTCATAACCATTTCTGCTGCACTAGTACTAGACTGAAATTCAGTTTGACACTTTATTTGCCTGCTTGTGTTCTTACATTATATTATCAACTGCAGGAAAGTTCCCAACTCTGGTGTCTCATTCGGAGTCCCTGGAAGCCATGTTCTGCAATCGGATGCTGCGGAGCCAGATGTGCTGAGTCGCCATCTCTTCATTAAGAGTTCATATTATGTTCTCCTTAGTCAGTCTTGTTTTTGCCATTGTGATGTATCAGTCTTGTTTTTGCCAGTGTGTTGTATCTGTAATGTAGTAGTAAGTGATATTTACTGTTTATGATGAAGTGCCATCTACTGTATGATGAAATGAGATGATCTTGAATGGCAGTGATGTTGTATGTGTTTCTGTCACGTGTTGTTTGCTGTGTATATGTTGATTTAATAACTGCTCAATATCTAGAAATGTTTCTACTCCAAAAGTTGGCCCATCTACTGGACTATTAAAAGGCCATGGCCCAAAATGTACTAGGCTGAGAATGTAATGGCCCAAACAAACAAAAACCAGAACTAATATCGTGATAAGAAAAAAGGCCTGGGATAGAAAAAGGCTCACAAAGATTCGGCTTGGTCCATTTAGGCAAAAAAAAATAAGGCAGGAAAAAATCGCAAAAAGGCTTAATTGTTGGGCCTGGCCCATATTGAGGTGCAGCTATGGAATGGGCTGAATCTCTTCCATGACCTACTCAGTTGGTCATAATTTTGCCACGTAGGATCTGACGTGGCTATGGCAGGATATCACATGACCAAATAAGTTGGTCATAGGGTTATGACCCCTCTGATTGAGTCATAGAGTCTATGACAATTCCATTCAATTAGTCATTGACGATCAAATAAGACGCTCGGTATGTGACTTTCCATTTTTGGTCAAAAAGGGGTCATGAATCAACCTACGTGACCTTCTAGTGACAAAAATTGAGGGTCACGTATCAACATATTTCTTGTAGTGGCCCCGTCCTCCGGGAGCGAACGTCGACCTGCGGACCGAGCGGAGGGAGCCCCCCAGCTCCTCCGCCCAGCGTGGGTCTCGAGCCACCAGGTTGCGCCCGTGGCGACCCCCTCCCGCCGTCCGAGGCCTCGCTAACAGCATCGACGGCGGTCTCCTCCTCCCAGGCTGTCTCCCAGAACCTGCCGCATAGGCCCACACCAGCCGGCGACGGCCTGGAGGAGAGGAACTCCGGCGAACAAGGCGAGGAGGCACTGTCGCCCCCCTGTCGCGAGAGCCTAACATGTCCGTACACTCATTCCAGTGCCGCACGGCCTTTCTCTAGTTCGAGGAGCATGTATCCCAGCCGTCCATGGCCAGATCTTTCGTGAGGAGGTGAGATGTCGCGACCACCCATCCAACCAGTGGACGCCGCGACCGCAGCCCCGTCAATGGATCCAATTTTATCCCCGTCAGTGGACAGTCTCCCTCCACCCCGCTCGCCTCCCATCTCGCTGATGGACATCGACGCCACCGAACGGACAATGTGTTTGAAAGAAAGAAAACGTGGGTTGAGTAACTTGCGTATCCAACTTGACATGGGAGAACGAATCAGGTCCACTGCCCTTGCGTATCAGGCCATCGCCAGTCGCCACCGTCAAGCCACCGCCGCCTGCATGTCGTTCCTCAGGCCACCACCTCCCTCTCGTCATCAGGCTGATGCCAACGTGCTGCGCCCTGGAGTTGTTGTCGTGCTGACCCCGCTGGACGACGTTTCCTAACTTGTCACCAGCGGCATCATCACAGGTAGAAGGGGATCCGGTTCCATGGAGGGTTGGTGGAAAACTACGCTGATAAGGGAGCCATGGGGACAACAGCGACAATGTGGTGGTGGTTGGTCGAGGAAAAGGAGAGGCGCTGGAGGTCGGGGCAGCAAGATTGGGGCGAGATTGGGGGAATAGTCTCCTTGTACTTTAGCGCTAATCACGGGCGTGGGAGGAGGTGCGACGAAACATAGAGGGACACAGGAGGGGTGGTTGGATGAAGCACTTCGCTTGATGGACGACAGAAGGAATCGTTCTTTATAGGTAGTAGAGAGAGCTGGTATATTGATGCTCAACACAGCTTCTGCATCTTGTGAGAGGAAGATTGGCTTTGATATTCGCCACATCCCACTGTCGAGAAACCGGATCCCGACGGTATCTTCTTTTAACTACTCGAGGCCATGCATTGCTCCCTGCCATGTGGGAGAGGCGTTCCCAATAAAAAAATGTGTCTAGCAGCTTGTCGGTAGGATAATTCCTCTGCTCACAGCACAAGCGCATACAGGCTATCTTATCTAGAAGCTGGAAGAGACGAGAACTATATTTTCTAAGAGACTGTCTATGTCTCAGTCGCCTGATTTTTTCTTAAGTCTTAATCTATTTAGATAGTTTAAATAAAAATGCAATTGCACTTTTCTATCCAGAAAAAATGCAATTGTATTTTTTTTAAATGTGGTTGCACTTTTCTCAAAAGTGACCGAGACTTAAAAAAATCTGAGTTGACTAAGATTTAGCAGAACCGATTTTCTAAACCCGCTCACGAAAGAAAGAGATGCAACGCTCTAGGGTTAATCCTAGCCGCTGCACGCCGCCTTTCGTCTTCGCCTTCTTTGTCAGGGAATCGACGGGTCGTCGACTCCTCTGTTTGCCGCTCTAGCGACAGAAGGCGCTAGGGACCTCAGATCTGCGTTTGCTGCATTGCTAGGTTCCGAAAGTTAGAGTTTGGATTAGATCTCCCTAGCTGCTTCGACGAGATGGTGGCGACAATGGCGTAGTGGAATAAGGTGTCTCCAGCCTCTCCCTACCCCAAGCAGCATGTGTTGTTAGATCTGTTGGTCTCCATTAGATATTGACAGTTGGTGTGTTGTTTAAGGAAAGTTGTTCGCTGGTCTCTATGGTGGGGCTATTTTCGATCTCTCCATTTGTTTGGATCTACGGTAACATCCGGTTTCTCCAACCCTCTGGATTGGCGGTGGAGGATTGCAAGCCTATGCTACTGCTGGGGGGGTGTCTGCAGCCGATGTTCCATTCACATTTATTGGAGCTCGTTGTTCGCATAAAGTGGCTATTGCGATCTTCAAAGTCTTGGTTGGCAAGGGTGTTTGCATGTAGCCCTGATGTTTGCTGCATGTTTCAATCTCCGGTAGCTCGGAGAAAAAGACGACCAATATGAATTTCATTGTATTTTTATTTTTTTGCTGGTCGTGTTGCATCGAGTTATATCTCTTCTGTATTAAATATTTTTTTTTAATAAATATCAGATATAAGATGGCTTCAAGTGTCTTTTCTCAAAAATAAAAATTGATGAGACAACAAGCCTAGCGTGGCAGGAGTGCTTGTCGGACGACTTGCATGGTCACAGAAGTCCACACCACCATAGGATTTTGGCCAAGTCACTTCGTCCCAGGTCAGCCACACTGGTGGAGAACAGGGCAGTAGCACCGGTTTGTAAGGGCCTTTGGACTCGGATACAAATCCGGTGCTATGTATCCGGGACTAAAGGCCCCCCCTTTAGAACCGGTCTGTCAGCAACCGGTTCTAAAGGCCTCCACGTGGGCGCCGAAGAGCGTGCGCAGGCGGAGGACCTTTAGAACCGGTTGGTAACACCAACCGGTCCTAAATCTTTTTTTTTTCTCTTTTTTTTTCCTTTTCTTTTCAGGGTTTCCGATTCCGTATTTAGGGTTTAGGGTTTAGGGCGTGTTCCGTATTTTCAGGGTTTCCGTTTACGTGTTTCCGTTTAGTCTTTCCGTTTCCGTGTGTCCGTGTTTCGTTTTTTACGAACACGGAATTGGAAAACACGTAATCGGAAATACGTATCCGAAAACACCGATTCCGTGTTTGCGGTTAAGTGTTTCCGATTCCGTGTTTGCGGTTAAATGTTGATGCACCAAATAAAAGTACATATATATATACATGTAACACGAAGTAATCGACCGAGAATTACATAATCTGAAGTTCGTTTTCAATAGCTGTATACTTGCATAAAGAAGGGAGCTGGCTATTGGTTCATAGGATGGAAAAATTCTCCGTCTTCTGCTATGACTTGCGTGAGAAGAAATCCTGCCAATTCCTCTGCAATAGCCTTGCAACGGTCGATTGGTTTGAGCTGCGCCCGCTTTCGTGCCATCTTTAAAAGAAGTAGATGAAAACAATTAAGTTATGAACCAAACTAAACAAAATTAATGGCAACATAAATAAAGTTGTGAAGATCCGGTTACGTACCTCTAGATTTCTGGAAGTACGGGATTTCTCATTGATCGTCCTGTGAATGAACTCGCAAACGTAGTATCCACAATAATCAGTTCCCTGTGGTTGTTGCGGGACTTTCTATATACGAGAAACATAATTCAGTCAAATTAATAATAATCAAGAGAATGGTAATGGTATTGAAACCAGGGTACGTAGTACTACTTACTTTGTTAACCTGAAAGTGGAGTTTGTCTGCCCATGTACCGGGTTCTTCCTTGATGAACATTTGCCAAACCCTGGGCGACAAAAGAAAAATGAATAGAAGAGTTAATTATTACTTACTTGATATCAGGAAATGAACGAAAAAGAGGCCGATGAACGAAAGAGGCCGATATATATACTTTTGAAGCATCTGACGCGCGGTCTTCCATGTGTCAGCGCCCCAGTTTAACGAGTCCCAGACTTCAACTTGTCCTTTATCGATTCTAATGATGAACAATATGAAGTGGCCGCTGCGCACGTGTACACACGCAGTCATGCATACTCATCAATTACACTTAACATCAGGTATGCAAAATGGAATGTCTACAAGACAGTAACACACTCACTTGAATCCGTAGGGCCAAAGTATTTCTTTTTTGGTACTTTGTCGCTTCAAAAACCTTAGAAAATCATCTGGTGTATCCTTGTTGAACCTTTCTATTGTGTTTTGATGATACGAATACGGGTCAATGAACCCAAAGTCCCAGACTCCTGCCAGCCTGCATTCACGAATCTTCATTCTGCATAGTAGCGTACAAAAAGAATGTCGTGAGTGATAATTATACGGGCAACGAACGCGAGCTTAACTAAATAATTAAATTACACAAATAAATCACTTACAAACAGTAGCAGCTGAGGATAGACTTGTCGAGGGCACGTTGATTGTACATCTGGAAGAAATCATCGAACCCAAGCTCGACACCGTAATCTCCGAAGTAGTGTTGATCCTGAACTTGAGCCATGATACAGTCTCTCTTCTGCCTTGCGGCCTCCAAGTACCAATCATGTAAACTCCGTAGTTGGGTTGTTAGAGCAGTTGGATTTTCGACCAGAGGGTGCCCGGGCTTGTATGTATATACCACATCAGCAATAGCGTAACCCACGTCGCCCATGCGTGGACCGGACACTGAAGCCTGGTCAGATAAGACCTTGAGCGGGGCAATTGACCGTGCTTCTTGTTGTCCGAGCTGGGGAACTTGTTTCCCGCATTTCGTCTGCTCTGCCTGCTTCATCTCCTCCGTCTGCTTCATCTGTGCGGTGTGCGTCTTCTCAATGTACCGTTCATAGTCTGAAAGGGGCGGCGGTGGCGGCGGTGCAGGATAATATAAGTTGTCGATGGTCCGCTCAATTTTCCACTTTGGGATGTCCTTCAGAGTTTCCTTCCAGACGTCTGGGGGGGGGGGGGGGGGGCTTCAGGGGAAACCGTGCGAACCATGCTTGGGTTTTGGCTTTCACGGCATCGGTTAGTTCCTCCGGAGTCATCAGGCCTGGTAACTGCGGGGGAGTCTCGACTTTCTTGGATTTCCTTGGTCTCTTCTTGGGAGGAGTCCTGTTTCTTCTGAACTGCAGCTTCCGCTTTGCCGTACCCGTAGTGGGCGCATCCGTCGGCTCACGGGAGTGCACGGGCGATGGACCCTCGGCCTCGGGCTCCCAATCTGCGTTGTGGGGTGGACTTGGAGGTGCGTTGGGGGGTGGACTTGGAGGTCGTGCATTCTCTGTACGAAAGTGAAAAAACTATTAAAAATAAGCTTACATGTGGTGCAACATTCAGTAATTGATGGAGGTATGGTGCATTTGTACCTGGAGGAGTCGGTGGCCTTGGCGCCGAGTTAGGAAACACGATGTGTTTCTTATTCCACAAGATGATACCAAGCTCCATTTCTCCCAGTGTCTTCTCGCCTTCACCTCCAGGAATATAGCTCAATTGAATGGCATCCCGGCGTAATTGTTGACAACCCGACACGAGCATGGGATGCTGGAATCTGACCACCATGGTAGGTTGCTCCAGGTTGATTCGGTAAAGCATAGCCTGACGCCACCCTGAAGGATATGTTCCCCATTGGCATATGTATCTCACGGTTTTTCTTCTCCGTGATATCATCCACGGGGTAGTGAGGCGCCGACGGTTCGACTGCACGACCGTCTTCTAGCTGCAGGTGCGTGGAACCCATGCTGCTTCTATGCTGAGATGGGACGGCATCTGCTACATGATCGTCTTGTATTTGCAGCTGATCAGGCGCAGGACGATGTTCTACCTCCTCTTCAGTGTCAGGTATAGGGTGTCCCCCTTTCTTCAAGAGAAAATCCACCTTTTCTTCTAATGTCAATATCCGTTCCATCGCCCTTTTCTTGCTTCTATCACGGCTTATGTAAGTGCCAATGTCCGCTGCAAACCCTTGGCTCCACGGGGTAGAGGCTCCAAAGCCTCGTGTTCGTCCCCACTTTTCGGGGTTCCCGAGTGCCCTCGTCAGCTCGTCGTTCTCTCTATCGGGAACAAAAGTTCCTTTTCGAACATCTTCTATTGCCTTCTCTAGTTCTGCTACGACCTTTGTTATTTTTTCCGACCATGGTCCCTCCGCAACAATCATCCCAGTCTCAGCGTCCAACGTTGCCCCATGCGCGAACAACCAGAACTTGGACCTATCGGGCAAGTCATGTGTCTGTGGAATGATACCTGTTTTCACAAGCGCAGCTTCATAGCTTCGCCACCTAGGCAGGGCAGTCATGTAGCCACCTGACCCCAAAATATGGTGATATTTCTTCTTCTTCGCATTCTCCGAATTTGTGGCCGATCGGGATGCAAAGACACCCGATTTCTTGTACGCCTTAAAATCATCCCAAGCGTCTCTTATCTTCACTAGGTTCCCAGTGAAAACTGGATCTTCGTCCTTATATTTTTTCCACAGTTCTTTCTTCCACCTCTGGAATTGTGTGGCCATCTTCTTCAAAGCCCACTGCTCGACTTTCTTCTTCTTATCGCTCGCTACGCTGAAATTTAGCCATAGCGTTTCGCAAAGAATTTTTTTCAATCTTTCATCGACATAACTAGCTCCAACGTTGGCCTCGGTCTTCGGCTTATTCCATTCTATTAAGTTGATCGGGACCAGGTCTCTTACAACAACTCCGCACTGATTTACGAATTTGCGATAAGTTTCTGGGGGCTGCAGTGGTTTGCCATCAGCAGCAACTGTATCGATCGGGAACGTTGCGGTATCTTTCAACCTTGCGGCCGGGCCTCGTTTCGACTTTGTCTCAGTACTTGCGCTAGCTGTTCCGGAGGGCGCCTAAACGGGAAAATAATGATTCGTTAGTAAGTGCAATAAAAATATTTAATTGTTGCGTGAACAGTGACTTGAGATATACATTGGCAGAGTTTGTTCTGGAGGGCACTTCTTCATCCTCGACGTTGTCGTCGTCATCATCTACTACATCTTCTATATTCTGAGCTCCGTCACCGGAGTCGTTCAAAAATTGATTGCTAAACGCCTGTCCACCGTCGTCATCACGATATATGGCCGTTGCATTATTAAAAATCATCTCGCACATGTATCTTTCCTTCTCCGCCTCACCCATTCCCGCGAGCTTATCGGCGTGCGGATCATGTGCAGGTTGTTGGGGATCCATAGCTCAACACCTGCTAGTAAAATTTATAAAATGAAGAACACTTAGCAAAATTTTCACCGGGCACTTGGCAAAATTATTTCATCGGACAGTAATAAAATAATAGTTCTGGACATATTAATGAAATAATAGTTCTGGACACACCAAGAGTTACATAGCTCGGGTTATTTTTTTTAACCCTAATACATCACGATCGAATAATATCACTTATACATAGTCTCGTGACATCTCTCAAAATAATTAACTCCGACCGGGTCCTAAGCCGCGGGGTGCTGAGTCACGGGTGCTACGCATCCATAGATAAGGAAGCCTCATAGGGTCATAGCTCACGTGGTAAGAAACCCTCCGAATAATCGACCAACTGCTGCTATACTGCCTATCGAGCAAGTACATGTAGCGACGGACGTGCTCGCCCTCGTCCCTGATACGCTGTTGTACCACCTCCTCAGGGGCCGGCTCTCTCCGCACCGAGCGTGGCCCATGCGATGGCCACCAAAGAATATCCGGGTCGACCACGTCACTCGGATTTCTCACCAAGCCGCGTGCCCCGGTACTAAGGAGCTCCCAGTGCCAGCCTGGCGGGGCCCAGTCCCGGACATCGCCCGGCGGGTCCAACATAGACATGAACTAAAAACATGCCCGGACTAAGTAAATATTCCATAATTAAGTAAAATACCTTAGTGTTTCTAACTTAGTAAAAAATAGTAAATTGAGAAATATAACAGAAATAAGATGAAAGTTAAACAGGAACAAAATGGTAACTTAGTAAAATTTCTTAACTTAGTGCAATTATTCTAACTTTCTGAAATTTTCTAACACTAACTTAGTGAAATTTTCTAACACACAAACTTCTAACACAAAAATTCTAACACTAAACAAAATTGTAAAAACAAATTAAAGCACTAAAAAAAATCTAACACTAACTCTAAAAATTTCTAACACTAACACTAACTCTAAAAAAATCTAACACTAACTCTAAAAATTTCTAACACTAACACTAACTCTAAAAATTCTAACACTAATTACTCTAAAAATTCTAACACTAAAAAAAATTGTAAAAACAAAAAAACAATCTTACCTACGCGTACAGAGGGCGACGGGGCGACGGCGAGGGGCGAGAGGCGATCGACGGGGCGGAGGCGGGGCGGCGGAGGCGAAGGCGGGACGGAGGCGGGGCGGCGGAGGCGGAGGCGGACGGCGACAGCGCGACGGAGGCGTGTCCGTGGGGGATCGACGGCGACAGAGGCAGAGGGCGGCGACGGCGACGTAGGCAGAGGGCAGCGCGCGACGTCGGGGTGGACGGAGGCGAGGCGGATGGAGGCGCGGCCGGAGCAGGGCTTCGCCGTACGTGCCAAGGAGAGAAGACGCGCGAAAGAAGAATGACGAAAAATTTTCAAGTCCTGGAGATATCGCCCCACTACAGACCTTTAGCCCCGGTTTGTGTTAACAACCGGTGCGAAAGGGTCTTTAGCACCGGTTGTTAACACAAACCGGTGCTAAAGGTGTGTACTTGGGGCCACATTCAGACTGCGCGCCCTGTACAGACCTTTAGCACCGATTTGTGTTAACAACCGGTGCTAAAGTGTCTCTGTACAAACTGCTCGCCTCCCGCGCGCGGCGGTTTTATTGCTACAGTTCGCACCGGCCCGATCGCGAGTCTCTCTGTTTCTTCTCTGTATTCTCTTCTTCCTCTGTCTTCTCTTCTTCCTCTCTTGATCTTCCTCCACCAAGCACCATGGCTCAAGTTTGGAATAGATATGAAGTGCACACACCATGCGGCAAAAGTCTGGACGTGTGCTACACCAACAATTGCGAGAGGATCCCCGATTGTCTTGCGTATTTGACCGAACTCTATTTCTCCTCTCCCGATGAACACCGGTTCTTTAGGCTTGATCTCGAGTATACGGCGGATCAACGGGATGTTGCCGTCATCCAGATTGCGTTCAAGGAGGCCGTATTGGTCTTCCAATGGTCAAGGTAACGCACACGCGTACAATCTTGCATCTTCGATTTGTTTGTTGCATCAGAAGAATGCATGTGTTGCAACATATCTAACACGTATCAATTTTTTGTTGTTGCAGTAGTTCAAAGCATTCTCCGGCACTTGTTGATTTTCTTGTCAACAAGGGGTATGACTTCTGCAGCGTTGACATCACTCAAGACCGTGAGAAGTTGATGCGCTTGGGTATTGTGATACCTGAACATCACTATATTGATCTTCAGGACCTTATCCATTTCCATGAGTTGCCCGGGCCCAAGACCGGGATAGCTCCGATGGCAACTGACTTCATCCACGAGGGCTACGAAACCATGAAGTTTGGTTTCCCCTCCAAGAATCATAGGTATTGGGCGAAGACCCCACTGGACCGGACCAACATCAACTATGCAGCCATAGATGCATACGTCTCCTACGAGTTGTTCCGCATCTACTCGACGGAGCCGTAGATGTATGCGTTCGATATATGCATGTATAATGGATATCTTAGTATGTAATTGATATCTTAGTATGTAGCTCTCTTGAAGCATAGCTTGTATTGTGAGACTTATGTTGTGTTATGTGTGATCGTAAGACTCTATGTTATGAATGTGATATGATTGTGTTCTATTCATGATTGTGATGTCTAAAATGGGAATACATCCTATAACTTGGTAGTTGATTTCTAAAATGTGGTGGAGAATGGGAAAAATATGATCACTTACCGCAGGCGCATTTGCCCAGTGTGCGCCTGCGGTACTGCTCTTATCCCAGGCGCATTTGCCCGTTGTGCGCCTGCGGTACTGCTCTTATCCCAGGCGCATTTTCCCACTGTGCGCCTGCGGTAAAGTTACCCCAGGCGAATTTTGGTGTTTATGCGCCTGTGGTAAGTTATGGTGGGAAATGAGTAAGGCAACGAGAAGTGAGAGCGCAGGTGATACATCGAGCATATATATCGTGGATACATATATATATATTGATTTAGCGAGATACCATACATGTAGATTTTTCTTCTTTTATTTTTCTTTTTTGTTTCACTTTCCTGTTTTCTTTTACATTGATTTATAAAACATGGAAAACATGGAAAACAGAAGGTTACTTTTATTAAAAACAGAAAACAGACGCGCTAGCGCGCCGCAGTGTCACCGGAATACAAATTCTTTTATTAAAAAAGAGAAAACAGACGAACACTACTCCTCGTCGTCGTTGTCGGGGAACTCGTCGCTGACCTCCTCCGGGTCATCGTCGTTGTCGAACTCGTCGGTGACCTCCTCGTCATCGTCGGAGGTGCATGATGGTATGTCCGAGATAGGGCCCCACCTCGGATCGTCGGAGGCCCAGACTTCGCCGGCGTGGTCGGCCCGACGAAGCTCTTGCAGCGCATTCGTCCTCGCCTCCTGAGCGGCATCTAATGCGAGGTGGCGTTCGAGGCGGCGCTCCGCACGCTCAGCCGCGCGGGTCTGCCAGAGCTCCTCGTCGGCGCTCTCCTCCCCCGGGTTGTTCAGGTAATACTCGCGGACAACGCAGTCTTCCATGGCGTCGACTAGGCCCTGAAACGCGCGGTGGCGGAGGTGGAGGTGGTCGGCGGCAGTGACGATCTGCGGCTTTGGCGCCCTGGCCTCCGCTTCCCAGACGGTGTGGCAGTCGTTGAAGTTCATCAGCGACCGCGGGCGGTTGAGGCGCCAGGCCACCGCGTCCCAGGCGCGGGCGGCCTCCGCCGCCGTCGCAAAGGAGCCGAGGGGGATGCGGTCGTCCCCCCAGCGGATATCTGCGCTAAACATTCCGTTCTGCCGTGCTCGGACGCCGCGGAAGCCGGTGGTGCTGTTTCTCCTCGGAGGCATTGTGGAAGCGCGACGGTGCGTGGAGAGGAGTGGGCGCGTGGAGAGGAGAAGACGCGCTCGAGGCGTGACAGTTTATACCGCGCCCTCCTGGCCACGCGTCACAACTCCCGCGCCACGCGTGAACTCCCGCGCCACACGTCAACTCCCGCGCCACGCGTCAACTCTCGCGCCGGTTGTTAACGTCAACCGGTACTAAAGGCCTGTATAGGGGGGCGCACATTTCTTTTCTTCTTCTTTCTGTTTCCAAAGGGGGGTGTAGAACAAAACAAACGGTATCGCCGTCATACAGCCCAACCGTGCCTAGCTACTGGGTGCATATATGCATACCAAATGCACGGCTGGACGTATGACGGCGAATCCGGATGTTTTGTATTTGCTCGATGAACTGAATATATGATGTATCAAACCTTAAATGGGGTGTAGAACAAAACAGACGGTATCGCCGTCATATAGCCCAACCGTGGCTACTGGGTGCATATATGCATACCAAATGCACGGCTGGACGTATGACGGAGAATCCGGATGTTTTGTATTTGCTCGATGAACTGAATATATGATGTATCAAACCTTAAAGGGGGGTGTAGAACAAAACAATCGGTATCGCCAGTATACAACCCTGCAGTGGCTACTGAGTGCATATATGCATACCAAATGCACAGCAGGGCGTATGCTGGCGAATCCGGATGTTTTGTATTTGGGAGATGAACTGAACGGTGTATGAAGCTGGGCTATATATAGGGTCCTCTGGCTCACAAAGTGTTGAGCTAGGGTTTTGATCCAACAGTTAAGAAACATCTCATCCAACGGCTCACAACAGCTCGAAAGAAACACACCGTAGCCCTGATCGTACGGCTCACAAGCGGTTGAAAGAAACAAATGATCCGTGTGATTCTATCTGATTGGTCCAAACAAAACCCTAACCCATTAAGTCCGGTTGGTGTCCCCAACCGGGAATAAAGGGATGATCCGTTTCTATTTTTCTTCTTGCCTTTCTTCTGATTGCGCCGTAATAACCATGGAATATCTTCATCATTTAACTGAATGCTTGGATCATCTTTGACTTTGAAGGGAGGAATTTCATCAAATTTATTGTAATCTTCTGACATGTCTGTCTTGTCCTCGACTCCCACGATGGTTCTTTTCCCTGAAAGAACTATGTGGCGTCTTGGCTCATCGTCTGATGTATTCGCTTCCTTATCTTTTCTTTTTCTCGGTCTGCTAGACATGTCCTTCACATAGAAAACCTGAGCCACATCATTGGCTAGGACGAATTTATCATTGTCGTACCCAAGATTCTTCTGATCCACTGTTGTCATTCCGTACTTCGGGTCTACATTCACGCCTGACAGGTCGAACCATTTGCACCAGAACAAAGGGACCTTAAAGGAAGGTCCGTAGTCAAGTTCCCATATCTGCTCTATGTAACCATAGTATGTGACCCTTTGCCCGTTGTCGTCTTTTGCATCAAACCGGACGCCACTTTTTTGGTTGGTGCTCTTTTTATCTTGGTCTGCCGTGTAAAATATGTTACCATTTATCTCGTACCCTTTAAAGGTCAATACAGTCGAAGATGGTTGCTTGGCCAACAAGTATAGCTCACCTTCAACAATGTTGTCATTAATGAGACGTCTTTGCAACCAACCGCCGAAAGTCTTCGCGTGTTCTTTAGCAATGAAATCTTCAGGTTGCTCCGGGTATTCCGAGCGTAAAATATCCGTGTGTTCCTGGATATATGGAGCCGCCAAGCTGGAATTAACTAGAACTGTGTAGTGTGCTTGAGTGAAAGATTTCTCGTCCATACATGTTGTTGATTTCTTTCCTAGCGTGCCTTTTCCACGCAGTCTCCCCTCATGGCGCGACTGAGGAACACCGATCGGGTTCAGGTCAGGAATAAAGTCAACACAAAACTCAATGACCTCCTCTGTTCCATAGCCCTTGACCATGCTTCCTTCCGGCCTAGCACGGTTTTTAACATAATTCTTCAAGACTCCCATGAACCTCTCAAAGGGGAACATATTGTGTAAGAATACAGGACCGAGAACGGAAATCTCTTGGACTAGGTGAACTATGTGGTGCGTCATAATATTGAAGAAGGTTGGTGGGAAAATCATCTCGAAGCTGACAAGACATTGGACCACGTCCTTCTGTAAACTTGGTAGAGTTGCTAGATCGATTGCCTTATGAGAAATTGCGTTGAGGAATGCACATAGCTTCACAATGGGTACTCGCACGTTTTCTGGCAGAAGCCCCCTCAATGCAATCGGAAGTAACTGGGTCATGATCACGTGGCAGTCATGAGACTTTAGGTTTTGGAACTTTTTCTCTTCCAGGTTTAGTATTCCGTTTATGTTCGACGAGTAGCCAGACGGGACCTTGATACTGCTCAGGACTTGGAAAAAGATCTCCTTCTCTTCCTTGGTAAGAGCGTAGCTGGCAGGACCTTTGAAATTCTCTGGATTCATCAGGTCGTCTCGTTCGTGCATACGTTGGTGGTGCAGCCATGCTTTTGGTGTATCTCTCGACTTCTTCCCATGCACGCCCAATAAGTTTAGCAGGTTCACGCAAATATTTTTTGTCACGTGCATCACGTCGATCGCAGAGCGAACCTCTAGGAATTTCCAATAGGGTAGTTCCCAGAATATAGATTTCTTCTTCCACATGGCTGTGTGGTTGTCGGCGTCATTCGGAACAGATTGTGCGCCAGGACCCTTACCAAAGATTACTTTTATATCTTTGACCATGTCATATATATATTAGTACCTTTAGGGAGGGTTGGCTTCCTCCGTGTATCTGCCTCGCCTTTGAAATGCTTTCCTTTCTTTCTTACGGGATGCCTGTCTGGAAGAAATCGACGATGCCCCGGGTACACATTCTTGCCTATATGTATACTTTCAGTCTCGCCTAAACAGTGTGTGCATGCGCTGTATCCCTTGTTTGACTGTCCTGAGATGTTACTAAGAGCGGGCCAATCATTGATGGTTACAAACAGCAACCCTCGTAGGTCAAATTCCTCTTGTTTGTACTCGTCCCACACACGTACACCTTCGTCAGCCCATAACTCTAAAAGTTCATCAACCAGTGGCCTCAGGTACACATCAATGTTGTTGCCAGGTTGCGACGGGCCTGGGATAAGCACTGGCATCATAATGAACTTACGCTTCATGCATAACCAAGGAGGAAGGTTATTGATACATAGAGTCACGGGCCAGGTGCTATGACTGCTACTCTGCTCCCCAAACGGATTCAGGCCATCTGTACTCAGACCAAACCTTAAGTTTCTTGCGTCACGTGCAAAGTCCTCATACTTATCGTCGATGTTTCTCCACTGCGACCCATCAGCGGGGTGTCTCAGCATATCGTCTTCCTTACGGTCTTCTTTGTGCCATCGCAGCAACTTGGCATGCTCTTTGTTTCGGAACAAACGTTTCAACCGTGGTATTATAGGAGCATGCCACATCACCTTGGCAGGAACCCCTCTTCCTGGGGCGATCGTCGCCCTCAACATCACCAAGGTCATCTCGCCTGATCTTATACCGAAATGCGCCGCATACCGGGCAGGCAGTTAAATTCTCGTGCTGACCGCGGTAGAGGATGCAGTCATTGATGCACGCATGTATCTTATGCACTTCCAATCCTAGAGGGAAGACAACCTTCTTTTCTTCATATGTACTGCAGGGCAGCACGTTATCTCTTGGAAGCATCTTCTTCATTATTTTCAGCAGATTTTCAAATCCCTTGTCAGATAATCCATTCTCTGTCTTCCATTGTAGCAATTCCAGGGTGGTGCCCAGCTATTTCTGGCCATCTTCGCAATTTGGGTACAACAATTTTTTGTGGTCTTCTAACATGCGCTCCAACTTCAACCTCTCGTTTTCACTTGCGCAGTTTATCTGTTCTTCACGAATGACCTGATGAAGATCATCATCAGACTCATCAACAATGTCCTCAAGTTCAGGCTCGTCTTCCCCCATTTCAGTATCACCGTGTTCACCGAACATAGGATAATTATCATCATCCTCTTCTTCTTCATTGTCTTCCATTACAACCCCTCTTTCTCCGTGCTTGGTCCAACAAAAATAACTGGGCATGAAGCCTTCTTGCAACAGGTGGGTGTGTATGGTTCTTGAGTTATGGAAATTCCTCTTATTCTGGCATTTTTTACATGGACAAAAAATAAATCCATTCTGCCTGTTTTTCTCAGCCACATTGAGAAAACTATGCATGCCATTAAGGAATTCGGGACGACGTCGATCACTGTACATCCATTGCCGGTTCATCTGCATTATATAAATTTATCAACAACCATTATGCTAAATCATCATGACTAAATTAATTAATTAATACAAAAAGTTCATCACACGTTAATACCAAACTAGCGTATAGTGACCATACATATATAGTTCTCATAAAAATACACACTGAAACCATCCATAAAAACTCTCTCTAATTAATGCATTTAAAAACAACAATAAATGCGATCAAAATCGCAACAAAGGTAACAATTGACCCGACGGCATAATGATACCAAGCCTCTTTACTAATTGCATATTTCCTAATTTTTCTAATCTTCAGGCGCATTGCGTCCATCTCGCTCTTGTGACCATCGACGACACCGGCAAGAACCTTTTCCAAGGTCATCTTCTCTCTTTCAGTTTTTTCCAACCTTTCTTCAGTTTTTTTCAATCTTTCTTTCAAGCCAACATTTTCTTGTTCAACTAAGTATAACTTCTCAACAATAGGGTCGATTGGCATTTCCGGTTCCACTACCTCCTAGATAAAAATATCTATGCCAAGTTGGTCGGCGTAAGTAATTGTCGTATAATCAGGAAATGAAAATATGTAGTGAAAAAAGATAATATACCACATCCGAATCATAGACTGGACGAGGGCCAACGGGGACGGATATCAAAACCATGGCGCTATGTATATAAAAAAAATCTTACACAATAAGAAAATTATATACAAGTAAATACGTAAATCATACAAATCAAAATTTGTTTTGGTAAATAAAAACAATAGGCTCACCAAGGTTGTGTCGGTGATGGGGCGATCGACGGTAGTGAGGAAGGGGACAAGGCGCGCGACACTAAAAAAAACACAAATCATAATTAATTTTGAGCTCAAATTGCATCAATTTGTATACATAACAAAATGAATAACAAATTCTAGCTTAGGCATTTGATCAAACACCTAGATAGCACAACAAAAATGAAATGAGCAAGAAAACGAGCAAAACTTGCAATGCCGGAAGAGGGAATGTTGATGCTAACCGTAGAACCGATGGGTACCAACAATCTTGACAAATGGTGGAGAAAAATGGGGATGGATTAGACGTCACAAGAGGAAGGAGAGAGCAAAAATGGAGTTGAGCTCGAGCTGGAAAAAATGGAGCTGAGCTCGGGGTGGTATGTAGGGTTTAGGGGAGGGCTTTAGGACCGGTTTGTGTTACAAACCGGTTCTAAAGGATATGACAGCGGGACCCGCAGTTGCTGCAAAAAATGAGAAAACCTGTAGAACCGGTTTGTGATACAAACCAGTTCTAAAGGGTCTGTCCCCTGGGCCCCCCTCCCTGCAGCAAGTGACAAACCGGTCCTAAAGGCCTTGCGGGCCATTTGCTGCAGGGAGGGGGGGCCAGGGGACAGACCCTTTAGAACCGGTTTGTATCACATCCGGTTCCATTGTGCTTGGCTCAATGCCCTGTTTTCTACTAGTGCTAGTGCATGGGCTTCCGCCCATGTTCATCCCACAAAAATTCATAGATATTTTTTTGATTTCACAAACGAGTCTGATCGAGAAACTACAAATGCCCATCACAGAGGTTGGGATGACCTGCAGAAACATATTCAATGAACACTTTGTTTGCAACACTTTACATACGTTTTCGGTCCATTCGCACACTTTCGGAACTTCTCCTTTGTTGGCGTGAATTTGCCTTTTCTTTTTAAACAACTCTCTGGCACCGGTAACCAAAGTTTTAAATAGCCGGCTATAGCCCAGCTATAGCCAGACTATAGCCTTTCGAGAGGGTCAGGGCTACGGCTAGAGACTTCAGAGGCTATATGGAGAATAGCCGCTAATAGCCCGGCTGTATGGATATAGCCCGGATATAGCCTCTTAGCCCGGCTATGTCCCGTCTATGGGACCAAAAATTTTGGACCAAAATTTGTCACCTCCGTCAATTCCGGAGCCCAAATCAATCAATGTGGGTTGTTTAATTGCTGTTGTGAGGTGCGAGTGCGACCCATAGCGAGCTAGTTTCAGAACTGCTGAATTGTGTCATGAATATTTGTTATTTAAACTCCTGATTGTCCTCAAGAAAAATGGTCTCATATACAAAAATGTATTTTATCTCCACCTTACTTTCCTCGTCCACGTAGTTTCTATAGAGAACAGATGCCTTTCCCAGCTGAACTACTTGTCTGGTATTGCTCTCGTAGCGATTAAGTATAGACTTTAGAACCCTGGCATGCTGGCATGTCCCTCGCAACTCGTAAGAGCATAATATTATCATAGGTGAAGATAAGGTGTGAGCTACCCATCTTCTCTACTGACATGAATATATTGAAGAGCACCATTAATTGTGCAGCTCATGTTGAATCAAAGTCGAAAGGCCATTTGTAACAAACAAGGAAACATAGGGCGACACAGGAACGCCTTGGCGGAGGCCTCGTATAGCAGTGAAGGTGTCTGCCAAATGTCCATTGAAGCAAACTGCATATCCTACGGCGGTCACACACTGCATTACCCACAATTTCCATGTACTAAAAAATCCCAACTTCGCTATAACACCTAAAAACCAAATGTCTACACGGTTGTAAGCCTTAGCCATAGTTTGTACTTTGGAGGCACAAAATGAGCTTGGCATGTCGAGTTGCTTTGAATTGCATGGATAAACTTAAAAGCTATGAGTCAATTTTCCTCAGAATAAAGACACTCTGAACTGGTAGATAATATCCTGAAGAAGCACACGAAGACGATTAGCGAGGAATTTTGAGAGAACATTAAAAAACACATTGCATATGTTTATTGGCCTAAAATCTTGCGGTCTTCTAAATAGCATTTTTTGGGTTGAAGACGATCGAACTTTGATTTACATTGGATGCCACGAGACCCTCTTCAAAGAGGCTTTAGCACCTATGTTTAAATCTTTCTTAATTACCCCACTAGTTCCTAGTTCCACCGAAGAAACCATGCTCAGAATACATCTACAGCATGGGACTTTGAGTTTGAGGGGGCCAACATGAAAAAACATTTTGTTGATCTATTTATCTAAAAACAACCCGCATAATTAAAATCATAATTTACACGAGAATTTAGAAGATCCAAAATAATATATGGCTGTACAAATTTTATATACTGAACACTTTTATTTCTTGATAATTATCTTGTCCTTGATGTTAACTTGTTTTTCAGTGATAAGAAAATCTAAGAATAACCTGTTAATAACTATTTTTTATTCCGTATACCAAATTTAGCCACATAACTACGTTGGTAATATAAATTCAGATTTCATATTTATATATTCAAATTTCTATCATTTTACTTAAAATGTGCTAATGTAGTCATGTAGAACTCCAATTCACAGTGGAAATTATATTATTTTTTCAATACTAGTTTGCAGCTATTCTTAAACTTAGCAAAGCATAAATATATGCCAAAAACACATTTATCAATTATTATTTTGTCCGACATTGATATACAATAGTATGTTTATATGTGCTTGTTACTATTCTGGTATCTTTAAATATCTTAGATACTCCACTACAAATGTGTTAAGCACAGAAAAATCTTGGGTATACGAGATATCAATAACTGGTTCATGCTTGAATCATCTTCTCTCATCCATGCTAGTTGATAGTGTCTATTTATTTTATGAAGTTTGAACCTTCCTCCTCTGTCCTATTGGTTTTATAATCGGTTAGGAAGTATGTATTTCGCGTGCTTGGTGGCGTAACATCCTTGTTTGTAACTTGCAGAAGATTTGGAATCCATCTAAGATTATAACATTGCTTTTACATGGGTATTTTTGAAACAGAGATTTTTTTTGCATCATATCATTAATTAAGAAGAGTTTACAAGAATGAAAGCCAAATAGGCAAAAAAAAGAGATACAATTTTTTTTAAAGGGTAGCCCCAGCCTCTGCATCTGGCTAATGCGCACGGCTTCTATTAAAAAGAAAACATTTGAGTTGTAGTTACAAACCAGAAAGAGCACTTAAAGAGTCACAAAGCTCGAGTACTCAACGAGTATAAAACATCGAAACACGGATAAACCAACTAAACTCCGTCGACAGAAGGATACTCATAACTCAATTGTCTAGTGTGTAACCAGCCAGCCTTGTTGAAGATAGCCTGAACGATCGCCATCAGTCGAGTGCATCCTCCATCCAAGCGAGCACGCTGGTCCTCTGGAAGAAGATACGACCTCAGGTGCATCCAATATGAAGCCTGATGAATAACCTGCAAAAAAATTCCAGCTTTCTCATTGTTAAAAATGATTTCATTCCGGCAATTCCAAATTGTCCATAACAAAGCACGTACACCTATGCGTATAAAATCCTTAGTCCGCTTTTCCACACCAAACAGCCAACTGCCAAACATATTGGCTATATTAGAGGAATGTGATATACTAAACGTAAAATGCACCAACCTCCAAATATTCCTAGCAAAATCATAGGAAATAAACAAATGTTGAACAGTTTCTAACTCTCCACAGAACACACACTTTTGGCACCCATTCCAACCCCTCTTAGCTAAATTTTCCTTAGTCAGCAATTCCTTTCTAGACAGAAAACACATAATTTTTTTTTAATTTTTTTACTACAGTGGCATAATAGAAGTAAGTGTTTAGTTCCAGTCAAACCCTAGTTGGCAATCTCATATTTGATCTTTCCTAAAACGTGGGTATGTGTGGAGTGCACACTTCAAAAAAAAAGTTGTCTCCGCTAAGTGCAAAATTCCTAAGATAGCAACATGAGGAGCATGCCATGGCCTTTCTCCGTATTCCATTGGCGTTTACGATGGAGATCCACCATTCTTTCACTGATACGGCATTGGTACACAAGAATGTGTACGAGGGATCAAGCCCCAACCAAGATATAATACTACTCCAAACTCTCATAGTATCATTGCATTGGAACATAATGTTAGCCTTCAATTCTACCTCCTTCTTACAAAGTTCAAAAGGTCCGCAATTTGGCTATCCCAGCTGTTGCATCCGGTCGGCTGTCTAAATCCTAACCTACAAGATCAGCCAGTAAGAAAACTGCACATGTGGTGGGGATCAATTGCTCCAACCAGTCGGCTTCATGTTTGTGGCAATCGTCCCTTCAAATTGGAAAAGGTAGGCTGATTATGTAATGTATTCAGCTGACGCACATATGTTCCAAGTGACTCGTATTGCACATTCTCGTTTAGTTGCATGTCTTGCGGCATGACCCATAACTCGTAAAATTTTAAAGCATGATCCAAGTGACGAGATATAATCATATAAGTCGAGTCCTTTGATGTCCAGTGTAACACTCGGAAAACTCGTTGTTGAGTTTTTCCCCCTTACCTAGTATGTTCAATACTCGGTAACTATGCGTTTTCCTCTAGTGCCCCTCTGCATGTCGACGTGATAGTGGATGGTGAGAGGAGCCCATGTTCTTTTCTGTTAAGTGGTGATGTTCTACTGCGTTTATTGGGTAATGCTACGAATTTTATTGGATACACGAGAGCTTAGCTGTATTAGTTGTGGAAGTAGTAAGGTGCCCGTGCATTTCGACTGACCAATACACATAAATGTAGAAATATTCCTCAAATGTTATGTTTTGGAATGAGCATGAGCTCATGGCATTCTCATCTGGTTTCGATCTAGCTAGTTATAATTTATTCATTTTGGTTTCCCTCCTCGCATTGAAAATGTTCTTCCTTGCTAGCATCTCCAGCCGTTCGCCCCCCCCCCCCCACCAGTCCGTTTTTCGGCGGAAAATAGCGCTATTTGGGGGCTCGTCGGCGCTATTTTTGAGTTGGGGGAAACGGTTCCCAGCCGCGTACCCAAGCCCTCCCCCCCCTCCGTTTTTTGCCCAAATTCGACATAAAATCCATGTTTTTTTTGCCTAAATTCGTCACAATTTCGGAAAACATTCGACATTGCATGATTTTTTAACCAAATTTGGCACAATTTCGGCACATATTCGATACAACATAATTTTTATCACAAAATTTGTCACACAATGAAATAATCCCATAATTTAACAAGTTTTGAGCACAAATTAAAACACATCAAACTAGGGGTTGCCCTTGAGCGGCCATAGATGTTCCACCAATCATGTTGCGACTCTTGATTTATCTGTGGGTTTCGGATCTTCTGTCGCATAGCAAGAAATACAATCCATGCTTTCGACACTTGATGATCAAGAGCTGCAAAACGATCCCGCCTGAAATACGGTTCAGTTTCAACCACTGGATCCTCCCGCTCGCTCTCAATGATCATGTGGTGCAATATCACACAACAAATCATCACCTACCACATAGGAGATTTCGACCAGGTCAGAGCAGTGTATCAGACAACAACAAAACGAGTTTGGAGCACACCAAATGCCGCTCTGTTGGGAATATGCCCTAGAGGCAATCATGTATGATGTAATTCCCAATGTATTCATAAAGTTATTAAGTTGTCCTTTGGTTTGAACCAAAGTTTAAAATAGCGGGCTATTGCATATAGCCCCGGCGATTTCAAAAGCTACGAAATTCTATAGCCGGGCTACAGCCGGGCTATAACCATATAGCCGTTTTGCTAAAATATTAAAAAATAGTAAAATTTAGACAACATATAATCGTTTATATACTATTATTAGCAAGCGCATAACGTAACAACATAATCATATAAGATGAACGAACAACCAGAAGTTTAAATAACAACTATTCATTACACAATTCAGCAGTTCTGAAACCAGCTCGCTATGGGTCGCACTCGCACCCCACAACAGCAATTAAACAACCAATAGTGATTGATTTGGGCTCCGAAATTGACGGAGGTGACAAATTTTGGTCCAAAATTTCTGGTCCCCTAGACGCGATATAGCCGGGGTAAGAGGCTATATCTGGGCTATGTACATACAGCTGGACTATTAGCGGCTATTCTCCATATAGCCTCTGAAGGCTCTAACCGTAGCCCCGACCCTCTCGGAAGGCTATAGCCCGGCTATTTAAAACTTTGGTTTGAACATCTGATATATGTCATTGAATATGTGATTCGATTGTGGAACTATGTATTTATGTTGTTCATACTAATTGTCCTTGGTCGTTAAGGTTGTGCTGGACACACACCATAGACTAATGTGAGTGTTGGATGATGACACGGTTCCACTTGTCATGGGCATGGTGATGCCATTCCAACGATCACGGACTTGGCTAAAGAGTTTATCAAGTCGGACCGACCCATATTGAGATGCAACGAGCAAGTCGTCATTTGCATGTCTCAATCAATGTAATCCTTAGACCTGAGGTTGTCGCACAATCCGAGTTGTGGATCACCGAGTTAGGTTCTGTTAAACGTTGCTTTGTGACAAGGCAGCTATAAAGGCAGAGTTCGGATCGAATGAGAAGCAAGCTGAGTGATGTGGATAATCAAGATGGGATTTTGCCCCTCCGAATGGAGAGTGTCGGATATATACCGAATAGGGGTATATCAGATGGTAGTCAAAAGTGCCGGATTACCAGGGTGGCCCAACTGGTAGTGGGCTATGGTCCATTGGGCGGTCCAGTAAGCTGACGCGCAGAAGCCGGATTCTAAAAGGACCCGGATCATGACCCACGTGATTCGGCTTGGAGGAGAAGACGGATTCCTTCCTTTCCAAGTTACAAGCTATCGTAGTCTTCTAGGTTTCCTATTCTGTATGCCCTAATCCGGCTATTATATAAAACCGGACGGGAGGTGAGATAAGAGAGGAGAAGACACAGGCCAACTCGCCGAGAAGTTGATCCTCCGCGAGTAGCTAAACCTAACCTCACATTGTAATTGTTTGCACAGGGTTTAGTCCTGATTAGTGAGATTGCAGGAGTAGGAACGTCGTATAATACGACGTACCGAACCTGGGTAAATCCAGTGTCTTTGTCACCAACGCGATCCCGTTTCCCCACGTCTCTACCAGTAGTCTCATGGCACCCCCGTCTATGAAAACTACTACGATGTCTCGATAGTTGGCGCCCACCGTGGGGCAAACAACGTCAGGCGTTAAGTTCCGATCTAAGGTACTCGGCGGAATCGGCAGTTCCATAACTGTTGGAAGCCTGGAGTTCGACAATGATGTCGGACGCTTCCTCGACAACGGATCCTACATACCGGCGCAAAATCATCTGGTAAGTGCCTTCGTGTTACCGATTGGATCTGCTAATATCTTTATCGGATTAACTGCAGAAGCCATGGGGTTTTGCGGTGGAAGCAA